>JAJFDJ010000013.1:0-428663 GCA_028637755.1 Xylariaceae sp. X170 | reverse complement strand
CCACCTATCCTTCACACTCAGCAAGGATCATATATGGGGCAACAGGGCGTCAGGCCTTCCGCGGATGCATGTCTCGTAAGACACGACGACGTGTCCGTGCCTCACGCGATGTGGCCCAACCTCCGTGACGAAGGGGCGTCTGGCATCGTATCTGTCGACTGGTTAGCATCGTGAGCCGTGTCCCGGCCTTAGCCGTGTGACAATGTGGCAGACTCCTGGTGCCTGGACTGCCCTTCGCCGGTTCTCTTGGGTGAGGCTGTCCTGCATCCGAGGGGTGCCTCGGAGGTGCCCTGTTCCCTTGAGTCAAAGTGTCCAGGTCCTGCCTACCAGCGGGGCCGCTACGGTAGCCCTTGACACACCCGTCGGTTCTTCTACCTTGGTCACCTCCTTCTGGTGAGGGTCCCCCGAACTTCCGCAAGAATTGTGGCACCAATTCCTGCCTTGACTGCTGCTTCGCGTCGGCCTCGAAGTAGTCTGGGCGCCGCGATAGTGCGTCCGCTGGGTTTTGCCTGCCAGGGCGATACTCTATCCTGAAGTTGAATTCCATCAGCTGTTGCATCCAGGACGCCTGGCGTATACTCAGCTGCGGCTTCGTTGCGAGGTAGCTGTGGTTTAAATGGTCCGTCAGGACCACGACTTGGTGCTGCGCATAGAATAGATAATGACGCCACCTTGTGAACGACTCGTAGATAGCCAGCAGCTCGGCATCAGGGGTGTGGTAGCGAACCTCCGGCCCCTGCAGCTTTCGGGAGAAGTAGGCCACCGGGTGCCACCTCCCCTCCACCAACTGGGCCAGCGTGGCCCCTATTGCGAAGTCCGATGCGTCGCTCTCTATCCGTATGGGTGCCGCGGGGTCGTAGTGTCTCAGCAGGGGTGCCCGGGTGAATACCAACTTCAGCTTTTGGAACGCCATCTTCTCGGCCGGCGTGAGGTCGAAGGTAGGTGGCTGCTGCCCCTTTGTCCTCTCCGTGAGCGGCGCCGTGATGTGGGAATACCCCTTGATGAACCGCCGGTAGAATCCAGTGAACCCTAAAAATACCTGGATGTCATGGACACTTCGTGGTTCGGGCCACTGCGCTATCGCTTCGACCTTCCCGCGGTCCATTTGGAGTCCTCCCGGGGTTACCACAAACCCTAGAAACGTGATGCGGTTGGTGAACCAGTCGCACTTATCCGGGTTGATGTACAGATTCCACTCCCGGATACGTTCGAGCACGCTGCGGACTGCCTGGAGATGCTCTTCCCGGGTTTTGCTGTATATCACGATGTCGTCCAAGTATACCACACATATGTTGTCCACCAAGCCTGCCAGGGCGTGGTTGATATACCGCTGGAAGGTCGCTGGGGCGTTGCTTAGCCCGAACGGCATTACCAAGTACTCAAAGTGGCCATACTTGGTGCGGAACGCTGTCTTCCACTCATCGCCCTCCCTGATACGTAGCCGGTTATACGCATCCTTCAGGTCGAGAGCCGTGTACCAGTTGGCATTGGACAAGCGGTCCAGTATCTCAGAGATCAGGGGCAGCGGGGTGCGGTCCTTCTTCGTTACCCTATTGAGGCCCCGGTAGTCGACACAGAGCCGCAACTTCCCATCACCCTTGGGTATGAATAGAATCGGGGCACCTGCGGGGCTGCTGCTGTGCCGGATGCGACCCGCAGCTAAGGACTTCTGGATGTAGCTCTGTAGTTCCTGTTGCTCTTTTTCCGAGAGGGGGTATATTGGCCCAAACGGTGGCGTAGTCCCCTCTTCGAGGTCGATGCGGTGTTCCAGCTGATGATGGCGAGGCAATTTCCCGGCGTCCTCTGTGTTGGCTAGGTCCTGGAAATCCGCAAGTTCGGGTGGCATGGGGTTCTTCGCTGCGTGCTCGCGGATGGGGGCCTGCTTGGCTCGGTTGAATACATCACTCACAACTAACGCCATCGTTGCCCGGGATTCCTGGTGGGCCTTGCGTAGCTGCTTCGGAGTCGCTACGAGGGCGAAGTCTTCTCGGCGCAAACGGTAAATCCACTTGTTTTCCGTCCAGTCCAGGTTGGGGTCAGCCTTCTGTCCCCATGGCAGTCCTAATATCACGTCGTACTGCTGCCCTTTGATGACCTCGAAGTCGGCCCGTACGCGCCGCTTTCTCCCAGCGTCATCGCAGGCCTCTACCAGGGCTTCCACGAAGCCTTCGGAGTGCCCTCTTCCCAATATCCCTTGCAACTTCATCTGCCTGGGATTCATCTTTTCTCGTAGGGCCGCCGGCACTGCCTGCTCACTCATCGAGTTCACATCGGCCCCGCAGTCAATCAGTGCGGTCATCGTTACCCACTCCCGTCCTGCCCGAATCCTTACCTTGGTCTCAAATCTTCGGGTAGGCAGGGCTGGGGCTTCCTATTGGTTAGCATTAATCTGGGCTGTCCGCGGCTCCGCGGTGGGCACGCTGTTAGGCCCCGTGGCGGGCGTCCCGCTGCGGCAGAAGCGTGCCAAGTGTCCCTGACGGCTGCAAGTGGCACAGGTGACTCTAGGTCTCCGGCATACCGTCGAACGGTGCCCAGGGATGCCACAGTTGTAACACTCGAAGGGGGCCCTTGCGACGGCTTCATCGGACTGGCCCCTCTGGGTCTCAACGGACTCGCTGCTAGCCGTTTGGCCTACCTGGGGTTGCGGTTGGTCTCTTCGCGGCTCATAGGTCTGACGAGGGGGTCGCTGGCCCGCGGTGTGCCCGCCGGTAGCCAGGGCCAGCTTCGAGTTGGCGATTAGTAGTTCTGTTTGTTTAGCCTGGGTGACTACCTCGTTCCGGGTGGTTGGCATTCCTCGTTGGACCACGCGATCCCGGATGGCGGGGGTCAAGCGGGATAGCAGACGCATCGCCTGGGTCCTCTCGGGGAGCTTATCGGGGTCCTCGGCTTCCACCTTCTCAAACCGGTCAAGGAAGGTCTCGAAGGATTCATCCTCACGTTGGTAGAGACTGTTTAGCGCGATGGTCGTATTCAAGCTGCTGGTCGCATCGTCTGCGACGTTACTTCGCAGCCACTCCGTAAATTCTGCCCAGGTGACCTGCGTAGGATCGCTGTTGTACGTAGTGTTGAGATGGTGCGTCCAACGGCGCCGCGCCGGGTCTTCGAGGCAGCTGCTAGCGTACAGCACCTTCATGTTGTCATTGGCTAACTCTTCACCGGACATCGCGAAGCGCGTGTTCAGGCTAGCGAAGAACGAGTTCAATTCCATGCGGGATTTTCCTTTGTATTTGGGGGCTGGGAGCGAAGTCTTCGAAAAGAGCTCGCTGCGACCTCGCTTCCTGCGGGCATCGTGGTCCGATTCGGAGGATGATCCCCCTCCTGATTCCGATGGGGACCTCTGTCGACGAAGGCGCTGGAGACGGCGCTTCAGACGGGCCTTCCGCTCGTTCACTGCGAGCACGCGTTCCAGTCGCTGCAGTTGGTCGTCAGACATCTCGTCGATATCCATGTCCATCAGCTGGGCGTCCTCCAGTGGCGGCGTCATATCCACGGTGGTGGCGGCTTTGTTGGATCGGCGAGTAGCTGCGCCCGTAGAGGTAGTTCCAGACATCTTGTTCGTGGTATCGGCTAGGTCGATGCGAGTTCGCGGTACGGCTTCAACGGTCTGTAGCAAGAAGAGAAATCAATATGTGAGGGCTGACTGTACAGAGTGAAGAAGTCCGTAGGCGGCACGTAGTAGCAGCGTGGTAGCAGGGAGGGCAACGTAGGGGTAGAAGTCAATGAGCATTGATTTCTGGCCTTCCTCTCTCATCGGGAGGGCGGCCAGGTCTATATAGCCAATCTACCTGGTTCTACTGCTGGGGGTCAGCTAGTGCGCTACTCCTCCGACTAGCGTGCGTCTGTTCCCCGTGCCTCTCTCAGTCTCCCGGATGCCTATGGGGCCGAGTGGGTTACGGTCCCGTAGCGGCCTCGCTGCTGCCCCGATGGCGGTCAGGTCTGCGGCCGTTTGGCTATTGACTGTCCCACGGCCTCACTGCCGCCTCCTGGCTATCTCCGTGCTAGAGGTTATGATGTCACCTGACAGTTAGTTGTTGCTTTGGCGCATACTTCAACTGCCTGTGTTGTTACAAGGTTACTAACTAATACGCAGATCGACCCCATGGGGTACGGGAAGCACGGCCAAGGCAGCCTGCCTGCTTTACCTTTTTACGATCCTGGATGTACAATTTGTTTGCACCGCATGTCATCCGCACTGCCGACAAAGTAAGCCTTGGTTTAACTGGAAACTGCTTTCGGAGAAACGGCAGAGAGCCAGAAGATGGAACGTGTGCTACTCGTACGGAGCAGCGTTAAGTGAACATCCATGTTGTTATCATGCGAAGGACCCGAAGAGAAGAGGGTGCTGGGGAGCTTCATTAGCAGGCGTCTCTGCGATTTGTTGCTGCAAGAATCACGTGTACGGAGGAGTGCACATACTGGTTGCTATATGCGTATACGTAGTGGCTATATAAGGCGTAGATATAGCAAAGCAGACTGCGTACGATACGCAGTCCAAGCCATCATCATCACCACACCATGTAATCCGTACTGCGTGGTTTACGGAATGGAGCTAGCAGCGGAGTTGAACAACTGCTACCTTCCGGTGGTACGCCATTTGTGTGGTGAAGCAGGTATTGAAGGTAACAGACGAATGGCTAACCAACACCGGGTTAAGGGTTGAACACAAGTCGGCGCGTAACATGCTTCCGATCTAGGTAGTAAAAACTGACAACAGTAAAATACGTGGTTTTGGCTCAGTGACTTGCGAGTTGCACGAGACGGAATTCACTCCACTTACGAGTACCTACGTAGCGTTTGTATTATGTAATGCTCACTCAAGGTTGAAGGTTGAACCTTGGGAGCATGGGGTAAGTAAGGCTAGTCCCGACCCGTGCTAGCGCCATATGGCAACTCGGTCATTGGCTCCTCGCCCCATCACGACTTGGCCCCACTGCCACTTTCTGATTCCATAATTCTCCGATTCCGAGGCAGCGAAGCGTTGACCCTGCGCAAAAGGCAGACTCAGTTGCTGCACATCGATGGGGATATCCCAGTATCATCCCGTGATCTAAATGGCTGTCACCGTTTACCATCGTGAAGGCAGTGATTTTCACAGTTGGGGATCCCCCAGCAAACACCTCGAATACGACGGCGTGAACCTGCCTATCTTGGAGACGGCGCCAGATGCGCTTGGCCGTCAGTGTCCGGACCCATCTCCTTGAGGCCGGTTTCTGACTCCAGGTCCGTGCCCTCCAACAGTCGAATCAGAATATCGGAAAAACGCCACTTAAGGTATCAGTACCTGATTTCTTCACAAATGACGCGATCAAGTTGCAGGAGAGAAGGTTGCTGTACTGCCAAGCAAACAAGTGGACTCTGCACGGACCTGGAGTCAGAAACCGGCCTCAAGGAGATGGACGACTGCTGCTTACCACCCCAGACGTTCCGGATAAGCATGAGCATGAATCCAAATTACGCTCTGCTCTGGCGAGGCGCAGGGAGGGACTAGTTTGAGTCGAGTTCCAGGACCCGCGGGCACAGATGCCAGCAATCCCTGCTCCGCCCAGGTCTACGAGTAATCTCGTGCGTTTGCGCGGGGCTCGACGAGGCTGATAGAAAAAAGACTTGCTGCCAACGGTACGAGCCGCTACCGGGCACGCACGTCGCCGCCTTCCCGGACGGCTCGAGCTGCAAGAAGAAGCAAAACAAAACTCTGAACATGTGAAGAGGGTATGTACGTACATGCTCCGTACATGGGCAGAGCGGCCTCTGCAGGTAGGATACCTACATTACAGACGGGAGTGTGCACGAGTACTCCGCCGTACTAAGTACTCGTACGAGTACTTCGTACATACTCGTACTCGTTGGTGCGCACCCCCTATTATAGCGTCACAAGTATAGTGCTGCGTATAATACAACGCGGTAAAACACTCTCCACGTCCACGGCAGCACGGTAGATTACTGTGGTAGGGATCGGACTGACCACAGATGTGGACCGGTTGATCATCGCTAGTCACCTGGAAATTAGCTGCACAGGCACTAATCTGGAGTTCAGCATGCACCAGGCGGGACAGACAGGTTTCATCCAGCTGTACGCCATCATGTGATCGGGGTCGTGCTGCACTTGGGGTCGATACTCTCATGCTCGAAGTCGAGAATGGATGATGACTCTGCTTAGCCCGAAGGCAGCCGTTTGCCACCCCCAGTGTGTGCCGCTCTGTCTTGGGCAATCCGGAGCGTTCTATCGGCGGCTGAGAATGACCTCTTTTGCCGTTTGGCACGTACGCCAACGCGGAGAAGACGTATTCTTAGGGAATAGTGCGATGGTTTTTCCAATATTGGGCACGTCGTAGTAGTCGACGGTGTCCAACCGCAAAGACGCACCGTGTCGTCTTAGCGCTGGAAGGCTGGCCGTCTCTGAGCGGCGTACGGAGTACCGTCGGCCAGAAGGCGCCATAACCTGCGTTGTAAAGGTCATCCAGTCTACGAGTACGGATTATCCAGAACCTTCGCCACCCGCTCCCTAGTCTATCCGGTACCTGTTTCCTGATTTCTTGGTACGGTAGAAGTCGCCTCCCCGTCGAAGCGCTGCATCCTTGAAAGGGGCTAGTCGGTGATAATGAGCTTAAACACGGGGAGCGGTGAAGAGATGATCTGGGAGATCTCATTCCCTCGTGTATGCCAGTCGTTGTCCGCGATGCCTCGAAGGCATTTCTCATGGCTCTTGGCATGCGGGAGATGGTAGCCTGATAGCCAGATAGGCACGACAGAATAATATGCATAGCATCGATCACTCGGGAAACGGCTTATGCTTGGGATCATGGAGGTTGTCCGGTACGGAGCAGACTCTGAACCTGGTGTATTTGAGTTGTCGACAGGGGACGGATGTATAATTTGCTGCCATCTGCAGGTACATGATGTACGTATTCGAGATGGTGTTCTCGGAACCGTAGGAAGAGTGGATCGATATGTACGGTCAGCTCGCACGACGACGAAGCAGTACGTACTTGATACCCTACTACTTTATTCTTTCTACCTACTAACTCGATGTCCAGTCTCGTCGCCGAGCACTCCGATCTCCTGGTTAGCTATCGTGCTCGGTTCAGACTTGGCAGAGTTCACCTTGACAACAAGACACGACTGGATTGCTGTGTGGTTGTCAAATATCAACATCAAGATCCTCACTTCGAAGATGGCGTAATGCGTAGGGAAACATCTAGGCATGTAACAGGTTATTTTCCCTTCCCTGAGATGTATGTTACTTCCAAGCTTCTGGAACACGTCTCCTCCTGGCCCTCCTGGCCCCCAAGACGGCCTTGATTATCGAATATGTAATCCCTACATATCGTACAATGAGACGTTCGGGGAGCTGCTGTGTCACCCGTCCACCCTTCCCAGATCTGTTTGACTCGTCAGCATCCCTAAGACGGGTTGCTCAAGGCTCTAACGTATGGACTTTTTCTATTGTTAGCAACCCTCCATACAGATTGCGTGTATCTTTTCTTTCAGTACGATCACTATGACATATACCTTGTGTTCCGTCGATGCTGGTCGACCTCCCCTCGCTCAAGCCGATGATGAAGCTACAGGAGGACAAAGGACAAGACACCATGATGTACCCAGTTCCGTCTTGGCCGCCATACTATGGTACACTAACATCGTGATTTCGAAACACAGCTTGATTTTCCGGCGTAATGCGGCTACAAGAGGTCTTGACTTGCTCCTGTATTCCGTACTGTGTCGTTGACCCCCTGGCCTCTCTCTGTGGTTAATTACGGGTATTGAACAACGCTCATGGCGACAAGGCACGAAATGAGACTAACCCATGCAGGTACAGAACAGGTAGAGACCACGATGAGCATCCACATCGTCGTGGATCATACATACTGTGTAGCTTCATCCACTTCGGACCTGTAGTGTCCATTTGTTCCGCGCGAAAAGGCAAGCAAGTCAACGACGCATCCCGTAGTTACCGGTCCTTGTTAAGCCCAAGCCCCTCGCAAAAACCTCCATGAGAATTTGGGCATGCTGGAGACGATGGAAATGTTACAATTCGGCATCTGGTTTCGCGGCGCTACTGCACCTCATCTACCATTGCATGGTTGGGCGTTGATTAAGTCGTCCGTTAGTTCCCAGTTTTTGAGCAGCCACTTTGGGAAGTTGAGGGCTGTCGCATTTGTCACGGGGGGTTGAGGTCTGGACTGGTAGTCGTAGTGTATCTGCCCCAGGATCCCGCGGATCGTGTTTCGTTGTCGATCATTGGTTTCTTACAGTTGATGTCTTGAAATAGAGAAGAAGAAATGAGACTCTTGGCTCAATAAGAAACAACTTACATACTACCAGCTTAACTACAACTAACTCCAGTTCCAATACGCCATGGAGTCGTAGGCATCACGCTTGAAGATCTCGGATCGCCTCAACTTCGAAGCCGTGGGGTACTTGCATGGATTCACACATGCTTGTCGCTAATTACCCCCTTCTCATCTCGCGATCAACAAGGCAGTTCGTAGTTCGCGGCTATAATAGAACGCTTCTCGAATGCATGAACGTAATACGTATGGAGCAAAGCAGGAGGGAGATCTTCATCGGCCCGCATGCAGAGTCCTACATAGTGTACGTCTATATTACTACGATGCTGGCATCATCCTGTTGCTACGTTGACGGAGGTGGGCAAAATAATCTACTTTACATACCCTGTACCTTTCCACATACGAATATATCTTTCAATTTACCGGTAACTACTTCAGGCCAGGTACTGCCAATCTAACAAGAAATATTGCATGGTGGAGGGGGGATTCCCTCCCTCTTTCTCTCTCGCTCTCGCTCGCTCTGCCCAGCCCCAGGATTCGTCCCGGTGATCCGTCTGCAGGGCGGGCAAGGCTGATTACCTCGACCCAGCGCGCTGGGTTCCGCAGACGAGAATGTGGCTTGCTAGACCACTAACCTGGCACACTCTCTACAGATTAACGTGTGAACCCGACTGCTTGGCCTGCTTAGCTACCGGCTCGCTTGCTTGGCCACCCATCCCTGTTGGGAATAGGTGCGAGTGGGGAGGAGGAGGACAAGGAGGAGGGCATACGACCGATCGAGCAATGGAGCAAACAACTCTGAGATAACGACATGCCAATATGGAGGCAGCACGAAAGTACTTTACGTACGATACTACAGCTGACCTGCCGTGAATAGCCATCAATAGTTTTACGTACGGAATTCCCAAGGTGTACGTAAGTTCCAAGGACAACAAACACGAAGTTGTCGAACTCGACGCCGTCTTGACGACGAAGACAGACCGAGAAGAAGATGGTTCCCTGGCCCGAGTGCCCACTGCCAGCTAACCAGGATCAGACATTTCGTGGCGTCGCTTAGTGTGCGGTAGGTCTTACTTTTTTAAGGGTGAGACGATCACCGCGGGACACGGAGTCCCGAGATTCACCTGCTTTTGCCAAGACGACCAGAGCTACGACGTACGAGAGAGAGAGACGCCAGACAGGGCAATGATGGTGGGTGTTCTGGGGATCATGTGAGGCGCGGCCTTCATTATTTCGGTCTTATGGTAGGCCTCAGCCGCTGGCTGGCCCCCCTCTCTCTCGCCATGATCGGTCATGGACCTCGTACGTATCGTAGTAGTCGTAGGCTTTTTTTCTTAGCCAAGGCCCGGTGTGCTGTCGTTACTCTAGCAGTAGTATGTGCGCAACAGCTGGTCCTCGGACCACCATTCGGTGCCGGCTCTTCGAAAGCCAAATGAACAGCCATAACGTGGCCCTGTCCTGCCAGGCCCTGTGTCTGTCTGTGTCTGTCTAGTCCGTAAAGTACGATAATACGTACGCAGGATGTTCCATGCCGAACTAGGATGTAGGTACCATCAACCGCGTCGTCGTCGTGCGCACGACGATGCTACTTTACGTACGCAGCAGGGCACGCAGGTCTGTCTGTACAAGTACGCCGTAATAGGGTGGAGGGAGGCCCAAGACCCGATACGGCGCTGCTGTTACACGCCAACGACATTTGGGCGCCGCGGCGGCCACTGAACAGCTCCAAGCCTCGTTGGAAAGCAGCACCGGGACGGCTCGCCTGTGTCTTGCGCATGAAGGGGCGGGACCCCCCCTCCCCCCCTCCCTCCCCCCCTTCTCGCTCAAGCCTCCTTTTTACGGATTACAGACCGACCGCGCAATATTCGTATGGTACCCTGCCCTCATAAGGTGCCACTTCCCAGCAAGGTCACCACGATGGTAGGGAGGGAAAAGAAATGCCCACGACCCGAACGCTCGGGTACTTGAGGAGTTTCGTCCGGCCGCTGGCTGTACCTCTTCTGCGAGTCTGTATGAGTACTCCAGTGACTCCTGTGCACTAGTAAGTAAGAAAGAGAGGAGAATACATGCTCCGTACATGCACATTACATGTGAATGCCTGCGACGTACGGCGTACATCCACCGTAGTAATCCCCATTCACTTACCAAGTAATACCTTGTCCGCAGGCAGGCGAAGAAGATCGTCGTCCAACCGGGAAGCTCCCTTTTTCCCGGGCTGCCCAACGCAGCTAGCCAGGTTTTGACACGATGCAGTGGAAAATAAACAACCGTCTGCAGCTCCCAGGTGCCTCACTCTCGATTATTGGCCTAGGAGCCAGCATAGCCTGACTGCGTCCGGTTGTGGTTCCCCATTCCCCATCTCAACAGACATATCCACGGAGATGTATGTACAAGTATGTACGTAAAGTAGTATGCTGTTGTCTCCCCTTTGCCCGCCCATCACACACATTACGAATAAAGGTCAACCCTGGAGAAAAGTGCAACTCCAGGCTATATAACCGTGCCCTATCAGGACTCTGCATACCGAGCCATCATCGCATGGTACGGAGAAACCAGGCACAGCATCGGCTAGCGTTGAGTTCTTTCGGCACTCACTTACTACTTACTCGTACTTACATTCTTGACATCCTCAATCAAAGGTCTGACAAGAAGAGCTCCGCGACAGGGTTCCCTCCATCATGTCCCCATGTCCCTCCTTCTGTCCGCCTCCGGTGCAGCGGACGACGAGATGTTACACGGCATAGTGGTGATCACACACTTACACGACAACCAGATAGATAAATAGAAAGAATAAACACAAATAAAAGAATTAGTTAGAAGTGATTCTGCCTGCCATCTTGGCATTCTGCCAGATCTATTCCGTTTTGACTGCCACATGCATGAAAGGGTATATTTGATCGAGATGGCACTAGCACACAGGCAGTACCACGCATCACCTACATATCCTGGTTCGATCGAGAGAGAATGAATGAAGTACTCGTAGTTACCAACCTGTAAGAAGAAGAGACAACGAAAGAGCGAAACCCGGCTTATCATACGTCGGTTGCGCCGAAACCTACCCTCTCATGCAACCCGGACGGTCAACCCTCGTGTCAGAGAATTCACGGCGTTAACGGGATGGAAGAAACACGAGTTGAAGTTTCGATTTGAATTGTTGCCTTCTCAGTATGCGGTGAGCATCCGAATACGTCCGTGTGCGTTTTTCGAAAGGGCACGGTCATCAGTTGACGGTACGGAATACAACTCTTGTAAGTCAACTCGTTAACTCGTATGCTACACTAACTAACTCGTTAATTAGTTGGTTAGTTAGTTAAGTAGTTTCCTAATTACAACAATGAATGAAACGAGCTTCTGAAAAGAGAGAGATATAAAACACGTATTTATACATACCGGCAGTTACATGCCATGGCCTGTGGTCGTAGCCTCACCGCTGTGGACTCTCGGTCTCCTTTCGTAAGAAGTTAGACTGCGTCGTAGTCAACTTGTCTTTTTCTTCTTTTACTGTAGCCCAGAAAAAGCGGGCGATCGCGCGGCTCGTTCCTAGACTACCTACCTACCTACCTAGGTATAAAACAGGTACATAAAGAAAAGGTGTGTGAATGTATCCGTATGCGCCCCCAACACATCGTTCTGGGCCCCCTCCGTTGATCCTGGATCTTGGTTCCCGTGTCTTGACTAGACTGTCTCCGTGCTAAGCTTCGTGGAATGATCCTCCGCGTGTATGTAGGTGAGGTTGTATTTCATGTGCCTCGCGTTCCTCCCCGGGCCCTACCCTTCTTTCGACTACCTAATCCAGACATATACTTGTAGGTTAATATCGGACAACAACGAGAAGAAGAAGGGCTAACCGGGGAAGAAAGCAGAGACTCACGCAAGCAAGCCCTGTTTGCAAGGAAGAGTAACGTGTTGTGAATATAAAATGGTCCGATTTAATTATAGGTACCTACATACTACATGATGTCTGGCTGGCCGGATGGAGTCATGTCCTCCCGCTTCCAGTTGGTGGAGGTGAAGAAGAAGGGCATGGATGTGGTGTAGCAGTGCGGCGCGATGGTAGGATCTCGAGTGCGTCGTCTCAGATGCAAATCCCGGTTGGAGCAGACATCTGTGAAATCTTGGACCCTTGATTGACAGCTAAGTTCCCGAGGCTGTCGATCATTCGCTCGTTTACGCCTCGGGCAATTGGATCGACTCTAGATTCTCTCTTCACGTTTGTATCGTATCTTTGCAATCAATCTACCAGAGTTGAAGTTCTGCTATCGCAAAAGAGCCAGAGGACGAGGCACTATATTGTCGGCGCTAGTTGTGCGCTAGTTGTTCTATTCCCGCCTGTCAAAGTCCCTATGAATTCCCCGGGCACCCACTGAAAGTCGCTGTGACAGGTGGGGGAGAGTTGTCCCTAGCGCCCTTCGTACCCGAGTTTAACCCACGACGTAGCGCCGCAGCGCAGCGCAGTTGGACGCCAGGCATCGAGGGCACCAACGCCGAGAACGACCTAGCGCAGTGTCAGTGTTGTCTTGGGTTTAGCTCGAGCTTTAGCGACCCGGGGGCTGCCGATATTAGCACAGAGCATCCCTAAAAGCGTGGCCCAGGCTAAAAGTTACAGCGGGCCCGGGCTCCACGCCTGCCCATATCCCATCACCGGCGGTTTCCCAGTCTCGTCGAGTTGAAATCCGAAGGCAGGTGGGGCGATGCGTGCGGACTGGCTTTTGATGCCATAATCTGTCGTCCGGACCATCTTTTTCGATCCATTCATTCACGACTTTTATCTGGAATATGCCCGCTGTGGTCCGGGCATTATTTCACGTCCCGCCATCGATTCTCTCTCTGTCTACTCCTGGTCTTCTCCTTTTGGAAACCCCGACTAAACGCCGACTCTGGTACGTTTCTTCCGTATTCCCGTGCAAATGCATGTTTGTTGCTTTGGAGCAGGAGTTGACGTGAGCAAATGCCGTCTGAACAGAAAACCTCCTCCTCCATGCTTATTCTACCACTATTTGCACTTAATACATGATATTATACATGATATCGTAGTATGATGGTGTCGCAATTGCTCGAGTCTGCAATCGCGTACATTCAATATTAGTAAAAGCACTGCATCGGGGATGTTGGCCCTGATAGAAGCGTAGTAAGTGGAAGTCAAGTCAACGCTGCGATCTTCAGTCGTTGAAAGTGTTCGCCTCATCGACGATATCAGACATTTCAACTATACGAAGTATTTATTCTCTACTACTAAAGATACGATCTACTCTTCATACGAACACTCAGTCTAGTGTACATGCATAAGACCCTGTGCTGATCAATCAATCAGTTGTTTCTCTCACTGCCTCCGCCTGCATGAATACTACTTCTAACAAACCAGAAACAACCCACTGAATCAGAACACGACGGTGAGCGATACGCTCTCCCCCAAATCTTCTCCATATCACGCCAGGCCTCCCATTCGTTCCCCGCGTTTTACCTGGTATTCCGTAGCAACGAGAGAGGAGCACCAGGAGAGGAGAGGAGAGGACGCGACCTCGTGGCGTCCGCTGACTGCCTCGAATTCACGTCCTGCCGAAACGGAACAACATTACTGAATTCATCACGCTCCTCCGTCCCTCCATGTCCGTTCCCGCTCCAAGAAAACATAAGACGACGGTGGAGGAGGTTGTACTTTCGAAGTGGGAGGGCCAGAAAACAGAAACGGATGGACAGCCCCGACTTACAACAACCCCACAACCACAATGAGTATTCCGTGATCGAGATTTCATAGAATGCGATACTTGATACTCATAATACGTACCATTCAATTTCATCAGCTAGTCTGTAGTCTAAGCCCGGTCTTCTGTATGTAAGTAGACGTGAAGAAAGAATGGGCAAGCAAAGACGATGCGATGCGGGCATCCATCCCAGTCCGCGCTGCTGCTGCTGCAACGGGAAGGCAAACGCAACCGTAGCGTAGTCCAGCATAAAAATAGTGCGCGGAACCTACGCCGACAGACACAGACAGACAGACAGGATTTCTTGAACAAGGGGTGAGAGGAGGAGAGGAGGGGGCAAAGCAAAGGCCAAGGCAAAAGCGGGCGGACGTACGGGGCGGACGGACACTTTCTCTCTCTTCCCCCATGATGGCCCTGGTTTGGTTCGGTTTAACGAATCCTTTTAATTCCGTACTTTCGTCAAACCTTGCAAGTTCTTCTCTTTTCGTTTGCTTAATAGATTATTATGGTGTGCTGGAATTTTTATTCAATTAAATCCGACCAACTGTTCGTCGTATCTTCTATCCAAAGCAAGCTTCAAAAACACCCATTTTCAACGCACGTCGACCGATTAGGAAACACCGCGGATCCTCAAACCCGTCCGTTTTGAGTCGGCCGCACCACGAAAACACCACCCCTCCTCTCATCCGTCTTACAATACGATACAACAACGACCTAGCAAGATATCTTATGTATTATGTGTAGCATTCACAGGTTTCTTTCTCGTCTGCTACGCCGGTACCACCACCCACCATGAATGAGAGCAACAACAACACACCACACACACAACAAACAAACAAACGAACTCGCAAGACCTTACACTGCACACACACGGACGACGGATGGCTGGCTGGGTTCATTACCCAACCTGGCTTATCCTGCCTCGCGGAGCAACATTGGTACGTATGTACAAATTCCGTTTTAGTCCTATGACCGTGACCGCATGCATGGAGCAAGGTAGGCTCTCTTATTCCTCGTAGCTATCGTATCGTACATCCTAGAGAATCGGGGTACGATCATTCGGTCGTAAGTGTCGTCGTTATCATAATACCGAGAGACGGCTAAAACTTGCGAGGGCATGTAAAGTAATCTATAGTCGAGATGATGATGGGTCGAGTCCGTCAGCAAGAAATCTACTCTGATAGGATGTCCTTCAATCACTTCACACACGATACGATACGATGCCATCCGGCTCGATCAAGAGGCAGGCAGGTCATCATCATGCGATCACTGTCGTAAGTCGTCGGTGTTATGTTATGATACCGAAGTAGTCTTATGCATCGAGACAAAACGCCGAGGCTGCCCAGATGCTACCTAGATAGGCATTTGCAACTATCGTCAAGCTCAGCATCACTCACATATCCACTGTTATGTAGAGATGCATCTCCTAATCCTGGACGGGACTGCATCAAATGACCCTTCTATTGACCGTGAGGTGTGACTCTTCAAGTAGTCTTTAGTAAAACGATGGAACGCATCAAACAAACACTTTTTGGTATTCCACACTCTAATGGTATGCGAGACAAGTATGCTACCGTCGTCAGACTCTTCTGACAAATCCATTTTATACATGCCACTCCTTCTCAATCCTATCCTTTTCGCAGAGATATGTGTCTATCGTAATGGCACGAGACAGAGAGTTCTGCATGCGTGTAAGTCGTCAAGTCGTGCAAGTTGCGCAAGTCTCATCGAGTGATGAGTCCATGATACCGTGAAAAATCCCAACATTCAACCACATCGTGATGCCACTTAACTTAGATCACCAGACCTATTCCGTGTCAAGGCCAGACTGTTTGACCAAGCTGTAGAAGATACCCTTCTTCGCGATGAGAGCCTTAGGCGTGTCAAACTCCACCACTTGACCCTTGTCAAGAACAACTACCCTGTCACTGTCCAGAATCGTATTGATGCGATGAGCCACCGTTATTATCGTGCGGTGCGCAAATAGATCCGATCGCAACGTAGTCTGAAGCATCGCATCCGTCTCAACGTCAACCGCCGCCGTTGCCTCATCCAAAACCAGAATATTGGACGGAGTCAGCATCGCCCGAGCCAGAGAGATTAACTGTCGCTGCCCGGATGATAGGTTGGATCCTGATAAAAGAAAACACTGTTAGCACACGTACAACTGAATGCCAAATTCTGCGTTCGATGATGCCGTCAATACTCCGACTGGCCTTGGGCCGCGTCATGGTACACTGCTGATCATGCAGGAGATTTCTGTGTCGCATTGGAAGCAGTGAAATACAATCACTGATCATGATTTGATCCTTTGCGTTTGGATGGTCTTCGTGTGCCACCGTGTACCCTCACTCAAGCATGTGGCAAGCCGAACGCATATGGCAAAGATGGTAACAAGAGCCGAAAGAAACCCAGGACCAGTCTCCAGGCCTACTTACCTCCTTCGTTGATTTTGGCCTCAAGGCCCCCGTCCATGCTGGCTACGTGCTCCTTGAGTCGCGCATGATCTAAGAGACAAACCGATTAGTGCATGGCTCGCTGAATGAGGAGGGAAGAAGAAGAAGAAGATGATGATTGTCGTGTAACTGGTCTTCGTAACGCAATGTCGTATGATGCACAAGGACTTACCTAGCACACTCCACAGTTCCGTATCATCGTGAACATGACCCGGATCGAGATTGTCCCTGATCGTGCCTTCAAAGAGGGCCGCATCTTGCGGGATGATGGCAAGGCGCCGTCGCAAATCCAAAAGACCAATCGTAGAGGTGTCCATGTCATCAATGTTGATGTTGCCCGTGTCGGCCTCGATCAGCCGGAACAAAGACAGCGTCAGTGACGATTTTCCAGCACCGGTTCGTCCAACCACACCAATCTTCTCATGTGACTTGATGTCCAGATTGATGTTCTTCAAAACTAGATCCAAGCCTTCGCGGTAGCGAGCACTGTAATTACGGAACTCGACTGCGCCGTTTGCAGGCCAAGCAACAGGGGGTCGGTGGCGGGGGATAATCTCAGGAGCTTCACTTGGCAGACGTGCATACTCAAGAATACGTTCCACCGACACAATATTAGTCTCCACTTCGACCGTTTGACGCACAATCCAATTCAACGATGTGGTGATCTGGAGAGCGTAAGACATTGCCAGACCGACCATACCTGGGCTCAAGCCGCTGTGGTTCGTCACAGACGCGACGGCAAATCCTGCAGCTCCGAGGATGATGATCGCGCCAAGGAATTCTAGACGCACAGCCAACCACCGATTGGCACTGATGGATGGGAAGTAGGCTCGCAGATTCGAATCGACTCGCCATTCGTTCTCGCGTTCAAACCGTTCTTGCTGACGATACGCCCGGATCGTGCTGATGCCGCCCAGTGACTCCTGGAAATGGGCATACATAGGACTGCGACTAACACTGTCGAGACGCTTCAACTCTCGCGATGTGCGGAGGTAATACCGTTGTACCCAAAAGTACAAGGCGCTCAGCGGTATGATCAAAGCAATAAAGGCCGGCGTGCCGACAGAGATGACAATCAGAGTAAATCCGGAGCGGGCAAAGTTGACGAAGAGCATGTTGAACGTTCGCGCAAGAACCTCGTCGAGCCGGTAGACATCGCTTGAAAATCGATTCAGGATTCGTCCAGCGGGCGTGGTGTCGAAGAAGGACATGGGCGCTCTGAAGATGGCGGTTGCCATTCGCTCGTGCAACTTCCTGGAAGCTTCGATGGAGCAGAATATCCATAGAATGAGGGTTTGGACAACTGTCAAGATAGCCGCTCCCACACCAAAGGCGAAGTATATGCCGAGAAATTTACCAACATGGGGATTGCCTCCAACGGCGCTGTTCGTGTCTGCCCAGGTCTTGAGCCAAACACTACCACCGATCTGGGCTGTCTGGGCCGCGATCAACGTGAACAGGTAAACGCTCACGGCCACAAGGTTACTCGTCTTTGCATACTCGAGGTAGACGTCCCATTTGACTTTGCCTTGCTCCAGGTGCTCCTTTGCTTGCCTAGTCTTGCTGCTCGGGTCTTCCTCGTCACTGAGTTTTCCTCTGGGCCCTCTGAAGCTAGCTGCACTGGCACGTCTTAGCGTTGCCATACTGCCTCTGCGGATTCGGACCTTTGAAGAGGACTCAGTCTTAATGGGAGCCAATTCAGCCAGCCCTTCTTGTGCTTCTTCGATCTCCTCTTTGTCCTGCTGATTATCCGGCTCAATATATGTAGAAGCCTCGCTTTCACAGCTATCAGGACCAGAACCAGACGAGCTTGGACCAGAGGAGGATGCACCGAAGTCTTGTCCAGCACCCTTGATAAGCTCAGCGATGCCTCCCTTCATAGCCATGAGCTGACGGTATGATCCACTCTCCACAATCTCTCCCTCTTTCATCTGGCATATAAAGTCAGCATCGCTAAGAACAGCGATGGCATTAGTAGCTAGAATGCGGCATTTGGAGTTGAGAAGTCCTTTGGGACCCAAGACGTTCTCTACTATGTGTCTGGCGACGTGAGAATCGACAGCTGAAAGACAATCATCCAGCAAATAAATATCAGCCCGAGCATAGACAGCGCGTGCAAGGGCGACTCGTGCCTTTTGACCGCCACTCAGCGAGATACCCCGTTCACCGACGACTGTGTCATCTCCGTCAGGGAGCTGTGCGAAGTCATCGATTAAAGCACATGCCTTGACCGTCTTTTCGTAGAAATTAGCATCGAATCGATGGCCGAAGATGATATTCTCTTTCACCGTCGCATTCATAATCCATGGCTGTTGAGCGACATAGGCCACTGACCCATTGAGTCTAACTTCACCCTCAACCTTCCATAAGTCGCCGAGTATGCTTTGCAAGAGAGACGACTTGCCCTGACCAACTCTGCCAACGACACAAGTAAGATCACCCTTATGAGCAGTGAAGTTAATGCGCTTGAGGACAGTCTTTGCTTCATGGCGGTTCCAGGAAAATGTACCATTGCGGATGACCACAGCATCATCGCCTGGCTCCTGCGCAGCGGGGCCAATTAGAACAGCATCCGGCTGAATCTCCTCCGCGGTGAGATAATCGCCTAGACGTTTGACCGCAACCGTAGCCTCAATGATAGAAGTAATGACCATGGGCAAGACAGAAAGGGGGAAGGTGAGTAAGTTGAACAGAGTAAGGGCGGGAAAGACGATCTCGGTGCTCAGGGGCACATCGCGGGTCCAAACAAAGATGGCGAAGGTGGAGCAAGAGACGAGGAAGGGGGTCGTAGTCCAGGTAAAGTTGGCGAATGCTTGTCCGGCACCAATCCTGCGGAGGTTCTTGAGCTCCAAGTCGTTTCGTACGAAGTTGAGTTTATTCATGAAGGCAGTGCTCCAGGCGTAAAGCTTGATGCTCTTCATGTTGTTGATAATTTCGGCGATCAACCGACTTCGCGAATCCTTGTTAGCCATCTGTTGCTTCTGTAACCGCTTCATAAATCTGGCAATGTAGCCATTGATAGGAATCATGATGAGCATGACACCAACGCCAGACAGCATGGACCAGCCTACAAGCTGATACAACGAAATCATGCAGATAGTAATTTGAAAAGGAGCAGACCACGCTTGCTGAGCAAACTGAGTCAAGTCCTGAAGTCGCTGTGCGTCGACTGCCATGTAGTTGACGATGTCGCCGGTAGTTTTCGACGAACGACCCTCATTCGAAAGCTTTAGAGACTTTTTGTAAATAGCCGACGTCAAACCAGACTTGATATGCATTCCGGTGACAAACGACAATTGGAAATATTGATGCTTTTATATTGTTAGCAAGAAATTTAAGACCATGCGGGGACACAAATGACAAGTCTGACTCACAATCATGATAGTCTGCAATGTTGCGACGAGGAACATGGCAATGGCAATGGCCGCACCTTGAATGGCCGGTTGCGGGATCCTTTCATCCTTGTATGATTCTACGAAGCTGATGAGGTATCGCAGCAACTGCGGTTGAGTGAAAGCGGAGAGATCGTTGACGATTTTGAAGACCGTCGCGACGAGGTACGGACCGCCATAAGCTTTGAACATGGCTATCCAGAGATTCGGTTTCGCCCGGTGTGCCAGCTCATACTGCCAAGCCTGGTCGAAGCGATCTCCCGTGGACCGAGTCGTAGCATCGCGAGATAGACCCCACAGATCCTCTTCAGCTAGATACTGCTTGTAGCCAAACTTCATCATTGGAGTCATCCACGAAAAAGTCAGTCGAGAGAAGATGGTGGCATATTCAACCGGGCATTCTACTCCCTCCTCGTCGACCAAGGCTTCGTACGCACTAGCGCGTTTTGGCCACAGCCATTCAAGCAGGAACTCTAAGGCAGATAGACCGAATCCGACGGTATATGCGACAAAATACGGCAGGTTCTTTTCGTAGAGCTGCTGAGACACCAGGGATCGAAGCTTCAGCGTGTAGGCCAGCAACAGGAACAACCAGTAGAACAAAACTACGCCGTTGGCTTTTCGTGAACGATCGTGCTCCAGCCATTGAACCGTGAAGACGACACCGAGCGATAGAACGGTCAGTAGGGTCGTCAGGAACCGAAAATCACCGTACCATATGCCAGGAAAGCTGCGGATCTGAATACCAAGCTGAATAATGATATCGGCAATAATCAGGACGAGCAGAGACTATGTACAGCTTCATGTCAGTAACTGCGCTCCATGTGAAGCACAAGAACTGAGTGCGTGGGCTCACCTGCTTCGCCCAGAAATGCCAATCCTTCGCGATGGACACAATTTTCTGCTTCCGCAGCACATACCAAACAGCCAGAGGCCCACAAACAAGACCAAAGACAGCGACGGCAAAGACCCAGACATCAACAAAGCACGGGGTGAAATCGTATCGGAAGGGACTCAATGGTCCCCAACCCTCTTCGTTACCGCATAGCGGCTGTTTGAAAGAGTCCGACGCACTGAGGTAGTGATCGCCGAGCTCGAGCAGAGGCCGGTAGCCGGTGAAGGACCCGGTCAGTCGGAGGACCTCCTGGGATCGGTCGCCGAATCGCATGACCTTATTATGCTGGTAAAATTCAGCAGAGCATAATAAAATGTAGGAACCGCGCGATTGAGAGCGTGAAGACGGGGAGGTTAGGGAAAAGAAAGAAAGAAAGAAAGAAATGAAAGAGAAGGGACTTGGAGGCAGGCGAGTGAGTAGGTAGGTGACGAAGTTTGGTGGGGCGAGATGGGATCCCACCGAGATAACCAGTCAATTAGTCATCCAATATGGATTACGCCCGGTCGAGAACCATCGACGAACTACGCAACAGGACGGCTCTGTGAACCGTGCTACGCGTGAAGTGCGGGCTTTTCCTTCCCTCCAGAGTGTTTTTTGGCCTGAATTTTTTTCCTTCCTGCCTCTGCCTGTTTGGGCCACTAACAAGCCACGGGAAGGCCCGGGGGACCTGGTACATACGGTTACAAATCATTGTCAGCGGTGTTTGCTGACCAATCTGAGACCGTACTTATTTCCGAGGTTCGAACCAAGTGCGGACTTTATACGCGCGAGCATTGTTTCTCCTTCTTATCATGGGATAGGACTCATACCTAGGACTCGCTGTAGGTATGTTTCAACTTTCGAACATACCTAGGTAGGTATCTGCCGAGTCTGCCTCACAACTCGGCCACTATTATTATTCCGTAGATCGTGAACTACTTTAATCCAAACTCTCGTCGCCAAGCCCACAGGCAGAGGATTACGTATCCGTCATCCGTACGGCTCCATTCAATTCACAACTTGCCAAACTGCCGGATCCTACGAACGCACAGGACCCTGACAGTTCCGGAGCATACTACAACTCTGCAGTACCGAAGCGCCCGACTGCCCGATCACCAATCACCCGACAAGGTGGCACATTCGGCACGACCCGCAAGCAGAGGCCGACTTGAAGTTTATGTACGAAGTAGGTATGCAGATGACGGTTATCCGCCCACGGGGTCGGGTATGCTGTTCGACTGCAAGCTCTCAACTGCGAGATGCAGTCCGTGGCAGACAGGATAGGAAATGATCGAAAAGCGAAGAGCAGTCCGGATATCCAGCCGACAACGGTCATACCAGGAACACGACACTTGACGCGACGACGATCTGTAATCCGTATTCCATACACGGTACACGGTGTCCGAACACAGTCTGACCGTCTACTCGTACTGGATGTATCTTCAGACATCAGACACTTGGGTTCAGATCGCACCGCGACTCTGCGCAGGTCTCGCAAGACTATCTACTAGGAGTTTACCGGGAACTATCTAGTCGCTCAATGCTGCTTCGTTTCTTTTCTCTTTAGGTATCCAGGCTCTCTTTTCTGAGCACATACAGATCACAGTGACACATTGAGGTGCCCGTGTCAGCAAGCCGTAGTATGTACATATGAAGTAGTTGATGATGTTATACGTGCAAGGCATTATAAGTTATCTTACAGAATACCATCGCATCATGACAAATCAACCACGAAAGGGAGAGGCAGCTGTCTTGAAGGGCCTCGAAGTATCTCGAGAGGACTCATTCCATATCTAGATAATCCATCTTGGCGAATTGCGCAGACCTAATGGACGTTTATGCCGTACCGATCTGAAGATACCTCCAGTGCGAGTAGAAGATTGGACTGTTTGCGGATACTGGCCGGTACCGTTGCCACATACGACAAATAGATGCTGGAGGTATTTACTACGCGACTATGTGTGCGCACCATGTGGTTGCGTGTCGCTCGTAGGAAGACTTCAAAACATCATTATGTTGTTATTAGTTTCACGCTTCCACTTCTGTTTTCCGTATTCCGTACGGATTACGAGTACTTGTGGCGGGGTTGCCCAGTAGATTTCCTATCGTAACCGTTGCGCATAACGGAATGCCTCATGCGGTAAGTATGGCATACCTTACCTAAGGTACCTAAATCAAACAGTGCAATCCCCGTAGGGCAGGAGATATGAATACCGGGGCGGTTCGTACGGAATACCCCCGCCGTAATCCGTCCATAACATTGGGGCTCGAAATCCAGATGTGGCGTATGTGTGGCTACTCCGAGACGCGCTCCAGTTGGACAGTTCAGGTACATACCGGTACTTTAGGCCAAGGTATCTGCGGATTACCGTACCTACCTTAGGTACCTAGGTAGTGGAATTGCATCACTGACAGTGCCTCAGGATACCTGTCGCTGCCACCTGAAAGTACCTGCCTAATTACCGAATGTACACTAGATCCGCACTTCGTCAGGTAGGTACTCCTCACTGCCCCGGCCTACCTACTTGCGCTGCTTGCACTTCATGCCTGCACCGCACTAACGCAACTGCACCATTCGAGCTGCGTACAACCTCTCGCAGTCGGCAGCACAAGCACCAATAGGTAACTCACCACGTCCGTTGGATTCTCGTACTTAATATACCAACAGCCTGCGTACTTACACCACTCGTATCTACCGCTGAGGTTTGTGTGACTTCTTGTTGCCGGACCTCTCAAGGTCCACTCCATGCCGCCGCCTTCTCGCTTCCCAGGCGGCTCAACCTCATACCCTCCTGCGATTCCATCCAAACGCAAAGTACATGGAAACGAAGCCTTTCCTCTACAACAGCCCGACGCGCACTCAGAAGGCACCGAAGATAAACGACGTAAAACAACTGGTTCCAGTGCTCCGGGAGCTTCTACTATGAGTAAGGCGCTCGGAAAACGACCAGCCATCGTCGACTTGACGAAGCCGGCGAGGCCCGCCTTCGAACCGAACATGGGCGCGAAGAAGCTCACCGTCGTCAATCGACGCACGAGACTACGACCCAATGATCTTGACCAGTATTACGAGAAGAGGAGGTATGAGCTGGCCGATGCTCTCACCTCCATCTTCGAGAAGAATCCGCCGGTCCAGCCCCTAGAAACACTCTACCGGGGCGTCGAAGATATCTGTCGCCATGGAGAGGCCCACGAGCTGTATGATGTTTTGCGGATGCGCTTCGAGTCGTATCTAGCCGGCTCCCTCTATGAATCCATCGTGGCGAACGGTGGGTCGTCTACTGTCGACATGCTCAGATCTGTTTATGAGCACTGGATACTTTGGAACACCCAGTCGGTAAGTCACTTGCTGCCCATCCCCTCTTGCGGCAGGGCCATATTGACAACATTTGCAGTCCATGATACGGTCTATTTTCAGCTTCCTCGACCGTTCATACCTTTTAAATAATAAGGATGTGCAACAGATCAACGATATGGCCATAGTCTTTTTTAGAAGAATGGTTTTTGCCTCTGTGCAGTCTTCCTCTTCCGGTCTGGGCGCTAAGGCTCTTGCCGGCATGTGTGATCTGGTCGATTACGATCGGAGAGGTGACTCACGTTTCGATCCCGTTCTGCTGCGCGAATCTGTATCCATGCTCCACGTACTCAACGTCTACGGCAAGTCGTTTGAACCTCGCTTTCTTCAGACGTCGGCTACTTATTTCAAGGAGTTTGCCGATGAGAAGAGTGCATCTTCGCTCAAGCTTTATATTAGCTCTTGCAAGATGCTCTTGGAGCGGGAAGACCACCGTTGCAATGCCTTCAATTTCGACAGCACTACGAAGCGGCAACTGATCAGACAGGCTTGCTTCATCTTGGTCGAGAACTATGCCGGAAAGTTGCTGGATTCCGGTAGCATAAGCAAAATCCTCGACGAGAACTCGGTGGAATCCATGGAGGCTCTTTATGAACTACTGCGGCTGAGTAATCTTCAGAAGAAGCTCAAAGAGCCTTGGGAGGACTACATCAAGAAGGCTGGTGCAGCCATTGTGAACGATACTGCACGGGGTGATGAAATGGTTGTGCGGCTGCTCGAGTTCAGGAGAGCTTTAGACGTAATGGTCCGGGATGCTTTCAAGAAAGACGACACGTTTGCACATGGTTTACGACAGGCCTTTGACAGTTTCATTAACGACAAGAAGATAATGTCCTCGTGGAGCACGGGGACTTCCAAGGTCGGAGAAATGATAGCGAAGTATATTGATATGCTTCTCCGTGGTGGCTTGAAGACGCTCCCTGCATCCCTGCTCTCCGATGTCCAGGATCGTGTGGATGCCGAGAGGAGTGGTCAAGCCAGCACAGGTGACGAGGATGCGGAGCTTGATCGCCAACTGGATAGGGCCTTGGAATTGTTCCGTTTCATCGAAGGAAAGGGAGTCTTCGAAGCCTTCTACAAGCAGGATCTTGCCCGGCGACTGTTAATGAACCGCAGCGCCAGCGCAGATGCAGAGAGGAGCATGCTTGCCAAATTGAAAAGCGAATGCGGCTCAGACTTCACCCGTAATTTGGAGCAGATGTTTAAGGACCAGCAAGTGGCTCGTGACGAGATGGCCTCGTTCAGGGCTTGGCGGGAGGGTAACGGGCATAAGAGCAGAGTTGAACTTAGCGTCAACATATTATCAGCTGCGGCATGGCCAACCTACCCCGACACTGAACTCTTGATACCAGATGAGGTTGCTACCCAGATTGAACAGTTTGATGCGTACTATGTCAACAAGCACACCGGACGGCGGCTGACATGGAAACATTCCCTCGCTAGTTGCGTGGTCAGAGCTCAGTTCAACAAGGGACCAAAGGAGTTGATTCTCAGCGCGTATCAGGCTGTAGTATTGACTCTCTTCAACTCGACCGATGAACCATTATCGTACCAACAGATTGCAGAAGGCTCTCGTCTTAATGAGGCGGACGTAACCCGAACATTGCAGTCACTGGCCTGTGGCAAGGTTCGCGTGCTGACAAAAACGCCCAAGGGCAAGGACATTGCTTCAACAGATCTATTCACGGTCAACCTCGGCTTCTCTGATCCCAAGTACCGCATCAAAATCAATCAGGTTCAACTCAAAGAGACGAAACAAGAGAACAAAGAAACACATGAACGAGTCGCCCGTGATAGACAGTATGAGACGCAAGCGGCGATTGTTCGCATTATGAAGAGTCGCAAAACCATGACCCACGCCAATCTGGTGGCCGAGGTCATCAACCAAACGAAGAAGCGTGGGGCCGTGGATACCGCGGAAATCAAGAAGCATATTGAAAAGCAAGTCTCCCTTCACACCCGCCTCCCCGCTAGAATTTCTGCTGACCTGAAGTAGGCTCATTGATAGGGATTATCTCGAGAGAGACGGGTCGACGTATACATACCTCGCATAAGCCGTAAGAAATACATCATATTTGGCGACCAAAGGCAATACTTTCAACGAGCTTGAGGGAGGTCGTAAGTCTCATGAATAACAAGAAACCCAGAGTCACATCGCCCTAGGCAAGTGGCCAAAAAGCCCGGAAGGCAGATCGAGCGAGAATTTTCAAGGCTTTATTACGAGAGGTAGCATTTATGGTACGTTTGCTGCCAGTCGATGCCAATAAGAGACATCGTGAATGCTAGAGCATTCAAGCTGTGTTCCGTACGAATCACAACGTTTACTAGTATCAATGGGTAACGCTACGGATCAATATGTAGATGCCAACGACATTCCGACTGTTAGGTATCTACCTACTCGTAGCTATCGTACGAGTACGGACTGCCTACCGTCGTATACGTCATCCAGAGAGGAAAAAATGGTTAAGGACGGTGTTAGAGGAGTCCCTAGCATTAGGAAGCATGCAGGATAGGTAGATGCGAAACCGGAGGAGACTTTTTGAGAACTCACTGGCGTTTCCCAGGATTAAGTACCCCCAGAGAAAATTCTGTCACGGCGGTAGCAGGCATAGTAACGACATCACGGCTCGGCTACAACCGTCTTTCACCCCCACGCTTGGGGTTAGATGGTCCGCGGCGCTATGCCGTACTGTCGCTAGGACGACGTTCAATGATGTCCACTTTCTTCCCCTTCGACCCATGAGGAGTGGGGACCGAGATGTGACTAGGCCCAACATGATGCTGGGGCCGTTGAAATTCTTGACGGGCTTGCGAGTCTACTGTAGGAACTTTTTTAATGTACATTTTTGGGCTTTCATCCTTTCAGAAACTGGGGAAAGATAAATCGCGGGTTTGTTCGATCTCATCTGTGCGTGCGTCACCCCCTGACGCGGACTTTCAAAAATGTTCAGTCATCATAAAATCCTGTTTCCCAAACTAGTAAACGCCCGCTTTTCCGCTCGTCGTCGGTGAAAAGACCGTTCCAGGCGCTCCAGACTTCCTTGAGCTGGATCTGATGACGGCCGCCCGGTCCGTTGGCGTCGAAGTAGGTCCGTAGGGGTTCCTCGATGCCCTCGAAGCCGACGATGTAGCGCGCCATGTGCTCGCCGGGCGCATTGCGCGGCCAGAGGGTCTCGGCGAGGAAGGTCACGGGGTCGTCGTAGAACTGGCGCGTCTCGTCCCGGTAGGCCGCGCGCTCGGGTGAGTCCGTGGCTGTGTGGAGCGGCGGTTCACATGTCAGGGCGCGGGCGTTCAGGGCCGGGTAGATGAGGTGGGAGCGCCATGGCGTTGCGTGGCAGGGCGTCAGGAACAGCGCGAAGAGTTCCTGGGGTGGCGAGGCGTCGTTCTCTGTGGTGATTGTCGCATTCGCGTTCATCCGGCCGAATTTCAGGGAGTCCGGGTGCACGCGCTCGAACTCACCCCGCAGGAACGACATCACTTGGATCGGCGCTGCCGCGTGGAACCAGGAGAGATACCCGCCGATGACGACATTGACGAGCAGCGCCGCGGCCAGCAGAGGTTTTCTCCTCCACGCGAGCGCGGGAGGGGGGCATGTCGTGGGTCCGGACGCGGGAACGTTGGTGAAGAATGACGTTACGTAGGGCGCTGCGAGGAGATGCAGAGCGGGCAAGAGGGGCTGGATGAAGCGGACCTCCTTGTGCGACACTAGGGATAGAGTGGATATCGTCGTGAGGATGATCAAGCCTAGGGCTTTGAGCGTATTGGCCGTTGTTACCGAATGGCTCGCTTCTGCGTCCAATGACTTGACGAGACCCTGAAGGAGGAAGGGTGTCATCGTCGTGCAGAGCAGCGGGATGCCCTGCGACAGGTAGTAATGCCAGTCATTCTGTCCGTAGAATTTGGCGAGGTCTTGGGCCAGGTTGAAGTATAGCCATTCAAAAGGGGGGAATTTCCATTCTCCAAAGTACTGGCGATCACACGCCAGCGAGATGCCCAAGGCGAGAGACCTACAGATAAGAAAGTCTTAAGTAAACGTGCGTTCTAAAAGTCTTTGATAGTTTCTAGAAATATTCTAGACTTACCCGCATAGTAAGATCTCTCTACACAGAACCAATAGCACTCTCAGATCCAACGGCGACTTTCCGCTGAGCGTAAAGCGGGTGAGCATAAGAGTGCATATTGCTATCCATACAAAGATGTTCGTAGGCCTCAACAGGACGGCAAAAGCTGCCAATAGAAGCGATAGTCGCAGGCTAGAAGGGGTAGCATTAGATCATTCCTCTTATTAATCGAATGACTCAGGAGGGGTGACCTACCTGTTGACTTGACTCCGATCCTGAAGGACGGCGGAAACACCCCGGGGCTCACCTACCTTATCAGTCTCCGTGCCAAGAAGCGTCCATGGCCAGTAATACAGAGCTGAAGCAGTCAACGTTGTCTCGAGACAGTTCGAAAACGTCCGTGTCGCTGTATACCACTGCCATGGGTTGAAGAGCGCGATCAACAACTGTGGGTCCCTGTCAGCATGATCGTCCGTCCGGAAGGTCATCGGAGCACATGAAACTCACAACAGTCCACGCAGCGGCGCTACTGGGTCCATAGAGCTTCTCGCCAAGTCGCCAGGTGTACCAGTCGCTGAGGGCCGCGAAGATTGTTTGCAGGATCTTCGGGGTCATCAACAGCCACTTGGCCTTGGTGGTTGGCACGGGATATGAAGCCCAGAAGCTGTCGACAATGAAGTAGCCGAAAGCAAAGATGGTCGGGTGAATTGACGAGCGCAATGCATGGTGCCACTCCTGCCCAACAACAACCGTCAGCACAGCGAGTTCGCTCGAGGAGCCGCTCTCACCTATCCGTTCTTGGAAAAGAGAAGCGCTGCTCGACGTCAATCTCACAGCTTCTGCGCACGCACCCATGTTAACCAGGCCCCGCTGTTGTCTCCGTAAAACAGCTGCCACGCCGGCTCGAGGACCTGGAAGTACTCGTCCGGCTGGAAGAACGTCCGAACGCAGAGCGCATTGATGAAGCGGAAGGTGAAGATGCCGAACAGAACGTCCCGCGCCTGCTCGGCTATGAGAGCAGAGATAGCATCTGCTTCGAGGCGTTTCCGTGTTTCTGTCTCTGTCTCTGCCTCTGTTTCTGTTTCTGCCTTGTTCTTCTTCTTCTTCTTCTCCCTGGCATCAGGAGGCCGGTTGTCGGGGGCATTCTTGGGACTCATCGTCTTCTCAGCATCTCAGGAAGGGTCGCTTTTTCCGCTGCTTTCCTTCCTCTTCCTCCTTTTTCTCGGATGTATTTTTTGTTTTGCTTTTTCTCTTCTTCTCCTCTCTTCCGCCTTCTCTTGTTCCGGTTAATTACCCTTGAGAACAGCAGATCTGGTCTTGTTGAGACCCTTCTGCCACCTAACAGTCGCATTCACCGTTCAAGACGGCAATTCTTTCCAGCTCCGTATGCCTCGTGTGGCTTGTACTGTGATTATAAGGTTCCGACTCGGCTAGGAGCAGTCGCTCTGGCTAAAACCACGGTATCCGTCTAACGGCGATAATTGGTCAGCTATGGGCATCGGGCCCCCGCTACGTCGTAGATTGTACAGTAGCGCAGATAACGGAGCCGCTAAGTGTAGATAACGTTGGGGACCCACGCCGAGTACCGCTACATGCTGCCCACACGCAAGCACATGAAGCACATGCAACGCTAAGCACTTTTACACTAATCCGGCCGAAAAGCACATGATGAAGACTGTAACTCCGGAGAAAGGAAGAAAAGGCAACAATTTCATGAGTAGAAGTCGGAAAAGCGCAGAGTTTGTTCATATGTGACTTTCCGGTCACAATGGCTTTGATCATTGAATCGAGTGCGGTGACGAGGTCGTGTAGATCCCTTTGCACGCTATCTTATAGAGGTCTATATATAGGACTGCCAACCTATAGTGTGGTTGATATGCGGTGGAGACGGGTATGTCATTGGATACGACGGAGGTACTCAAACGGAAGCGGAAGTAACGGTACGCCGTAAGGGTGACTAAGATTTGCGACGCGCTAGGCTGCTTTGGCGATAGTGCCAGATGGTTTTTTCCAGCGTTCCAACAGGTTTCTAGGTGACCCTGGGGGGGCACTTCTTCGCCCGCCGGCACGAGTTAGGGAGGCCGTTAACTTTGGCGGACACCTCACCGTCGCCCAGCTCGCTGGCACTGGCCTCAGGCCGTCGCCCAGGCTATTATCTACCGGTACGGATTACATGGCCATCTCCCCACGCTAGCCATTGGTACCTGCTCATGCCAGTTCCAACTTACGAACGAGCAGATCCAGCATGTGAGATTTGCTGCCTTTTGCCTCTCATGTCATCCTCCGTCATCGTCCTGCATGTGCACCGCAGGCTGATTGGCCCGTCTGCCTCCGTTTGTTTGGTTACTGGCGCCGCCAAGCTCGTGTGTTACAGCTGCGCTGTAGTCCACCGTCTTCCAAATCTTTCAAATCGGGACAACTTCCCATCCTTGTCTCTTAGTGTGCGCTACGGCACCCTGGTGGATGGCCTGGTGGATGTGCTGTGGATGGCCTGTGGATGGCCTGGTGGCCCTGGTGGATGCCGCTGTGACCGCTACTACGTACTATGTGGGTAATATTTGGGGACCGGCTGCAGCCTTTTTCCTTGCTGCTCGCTAGCTTAGCCCAGGGATGGCCGACCGAGAATACTTCGGACCTTGCCGCTACGGCAATTAATACCTGTTGAGAGGCAAGCCTGGATCCGAGCCCATTCGCCGTGCTCAGCTCGAAACGCAGGCACGCGTGCCTGGGCTGTGTCGCAGGCCCTCAGCGAGAAATCCCGTTGCTCGCTTCGATGCGTCGGACGACGATGTCCAGGGCCCGCGGAGGCAGCAGAAAGCGAAAGCGACAGCGTTCGCCAGGACGCAGACAAACACCCACGGACTACCCGCTTTGTTTCGGCATTAAGTGGGAACACCGGGTGCTCATATGACCTCTTGATCTGTAGCCAGCCCATCGGCGCCGCATCGCCGGTTGGAGGAGCCGCATCGACTTGCACTTAGGGGTATAGCGGCTTGTACGCAGGCCTGGGATGTGCCTCCGACATTACGTACGATTCAATATTTCCTCCCGGCCCCGCCTTTTCGTGTGTCCCTTTTCCTTGTTTTCCTGCCTTTTCTTATCTTTTTACACTTCCACTGTCCATTGTCCTCCGAACTTAAAAGCAAGCCTCCCCGTTCCGCCACTGAGAAGTCGTATATCGATCCCAACTTCCCACATCATCCACATCGGCCCCCCTTCACCCCAATCACTTACATCCATCCATCCATCCATCTCTCCATCCCCCTTACATACATCACCCCCCTACCAGATTACCAACCACATGGTTCTGATTCCGACTCTGCATCTCTACTCCCACAACATCATCATCGTTTCCAGGTAATCCGATATCATGGCTCCCCACGCTGAAGACCAGGCTGCCCAGTTCACCAGCGGCGCCATTGGCTCGTCCAAGTACCACGCCTCATCCACCAAGGGCGCCATTGCCGCCGAGCAGAAGTTCGCCGCCCACAACTACCACCCGCTGCCCGTCGTCTTCGCCCGTGCCAAGGGTGTCGACGTCTGGGACCCCGAGGGAAAGCACTACCTCGATTTCTTGTCTGCTTACAGTGCTGTCAACCAGGGCCATTGCCACCCGGAACTTGTCAAGGCGCTGACTGAACAGGCTGGTCGTTTGACTCTGAGCTCGAGAGCTTTCCACAACGATGTCTTCCCCAAGTGGGCCGAGAAGGTCCAGCAGATGTTTGGCTATGACATGGTTCTGCCCATGAACACGGGCGCTGAAGCCGTGGAGACTGCTATCAAGATTGCGCGCAAGTGGGCTTACAAGGTCAAAGGTGTTCCCGAGGGCAAGGCACTAGTGTTCGGCGCCAAGGAGAACTTCCACGGCCGCACGGTAGGTCTTCGGAAGGAATCCCGCCGGGTCCGAACTGATGGCTAACCCGGAATAACAGATGATTGCCGTTACGCTCTCCACTGACCCGGAATCCAAGGACAACTATGGACCGTACATCCCCAACATCGGCGCTGTCAACCCGTCCACTGGAGAACCCATCCGCTACAATAATGTCGCTGATCTGGAAGCAGTTCTCGAGGCCCACGGCAAAGAGACGGCGGCCTTTATTGTTGAGCCGATCCAGGGAGAGGCCGGTGTTGTTGTGCCCGATGATGACTATCTGACAAAGGTTCAGGCTCTTTGCAAGAAACATAATGTGCTGTTGATTTGCGATGAGATCCAGACGGGCATTGGAAGAACTGGACGTATGCTCTGCTCGGAGTGGGCTAAGATCAAGCCAGACATGGTGACGCTTGGCAAGGCCATCTCTGGCGGCATGTACCCAGTTAGCTGTGTTCTCAGCAGTAAAGAAGTCATGCTGGTTGTCGAGCCCGGCACCCATGGCTCCACCTATGGTGGTAACCCCCTTGGTTGTGCTGTTTCGATCCGTGCACTTGAGCTCATGGAAGAGGAACACCTAACCAAGAAAGCTGAAAAGCTAGGAAACGTTTTCAGGGACAGCCTGGCTGCTCTGCAGTCGCCCATCATCAAGACCATCCGTGGTAAGGGTTTGCTGAACGCTGTTGTGGTAGATGAAGCGCACACCAACGGAAAGACGGCCTGGGATCTCTGCCTTCTTCTCAAAGAGAAGGGTCTCCTGGTAAGTAGTTTTTCTCTCGCCACACGACTACTTCAGAAACCATACTTACTGGTATTTTCTTATAGGCCAAGCCCACTCACGGAGACATTATCCGATTTGCGCCTCCTCTGGTCATTACTGATGCCCAGATGCAGAAGGCTCTTACTATCATCACTGAAGCTCTTGAGGAGTTGCCCAACATGAAGTCGTCCGGAAGCTTGCATTGATTGATTCATATCATAGGACCAGCGCATCACTCAACACCACCATGTTTTTTGAGCACTACTAACCTTTGTGCGTCCGTGGTTACGTCCCCGGCCGAGAAGCAACCTTACATATCGTTTGGATGCGGTGCCGGGTGATGACAGCGGGAAAAAAACGATGGGCGGGAAACCAGTGCGCGAAGCTCCGGTCCGGGGAATTGAGACGGAAGGGTAGGTAGTACCCGAGCTCTGCAGCCAGCAGCGCGCGTCCCGGCGAGGAGAAGAGTCACCTTCCAACCGCTGTCTACTGTGTATTATCAACAGGTAGACAGCAGCCCCCGAGAAATAGGTTACTTGGGGGCCCCGTGTGAGATGGCTCTCCGGGTTAAAAAGGGGGAAAAGAGGCTTGGATTAAGAGAAGGAAAGGGACTCATTGGTAGCTACAGCATGTATGTATTATGAGCCAGCAAAAAATGCAAATCCCCCAGACATTATTCACTTGGGAGAATCGTCGGCTTTATCTCGCAATCCAATGTGACGCTCGTGTGTGCGTGTGCATTATCACGTGTTCTCTTCTCGCAGTTTCGAGCGGTCGAGTTATGGGATTCGTTATGGGATTCGTTTTTTGCCACCGCGTTGCAGCCTAAACTGCTCCACGCCGTTGCTGCGCATTACTGGCTACCTACCCTATTGTGTGCTCCTTACTCCATGAAGGATTCCCAACCCAGGTACCCGGCCCTTCTGCTGTAACGGTCTGAGGGCGTCAGCAAAAACATCGCAGCAACGTTATTCCCCCCATCTTAAAGACCAATGATACAGCTGGTCGTCTACGACAACAGGATCTGCCTAGAAGAGCTCGAACCTAAGCTTTTCTCAGGTAGGCGAGGTCGTAGGCGAAGGCAATGCAGTTCGTGTTGTTTCTTGTGCCAAGTATAAAACGCCACATCTCAAGCGATTGTCCCCCAAAACGTACGATGGCACACACATGGAAAATTCACGGCCATGTCTCAAATCCCTGTAGATCATCCAGAGCTGCTACTTTATCTGTACACTACATGACCACCGCAGAAGTGTGAGGTACTTCGTGATGGTTAACCGCCCCCCGGATATGTGATATGCCGGATGAGTCGCATGAGACACAGATCCCAGGATTGATCGATCAGGAACGCCGGTCAACGAGAGACAAACATTCACACGCGATGAAGTAAGGCGTTCACTAATTAGGTAGGGAATTACATGCAGCAGCATGATTTTCTCCGAATTGTGCACATTTAGCCCAAGACGCGGGGATCGGATGGGATGGGATAGCTTTCCCCGGATGACGGGAAAGGTGACTCGGAGAAGAGCATGCCGTGGAGCCCAGTGATACGGGAGATCATATGGTGGTGGCAGGCCCTGTTTGTTTATGTCCTTTTTATGAATCGGGGTCTCTACGTACTCGTATCAACTGATGTGCACAGCCCTGTCTTTTGGAGAAGAATCATCTCATTGGTAGGAGATCTCAATATCTAATCTACGTCCTTATCCATTCGCTTGTACTTTCTCGTTTCAGGCGACGGTATAATCCGCATACGATGAAGGTGAATGCTGGGCTAACAGTTACTTGTCGAATAATCCTTAACGACCGGCGTGGCGAAGACGAGAACGGTCGGCCGGTGAAGATGGAGTTACATACAGAATACTGACTAGGTAGGTAGGTGCGGAATATACGAATCCTACTGAGGATCTTCCGTGTAAGTCGATGCCTTGGCGCGTTTCGCATGAGATATGTAGATACGTACTTCTGCAATCCCTGGGAACCGCTCAGGACTCGGTTGCAAGTCCTAACAAGTCCGTATGTATTATTCCGTGCTCGAAGTTGCATACCTACGCTGCAACACTTCCCTTCCCATTGCTTCTGCCGAAATGGGCGCTGCTCGCGAACCGCCTTTCCCAGGACGATCTAGATTCGAGATAGGCAGAGCCGACATTAGTGCCAGCCTATATTTATCCCCCATTACGTCCGTGAAACTACACTATGGACGTACTGAGTAAGGATGGAAGCAGGTCGTAAGTAGCGAGACAAGAGAGAGTCGTGGAGAGAGCGCATGTTGTTGATCACCGGTGTTAACTGGCCATTATCGCCATGTCAGTAGCCTTGTGACCACAAACGCGGCGCTTGCTAACTCGCCTTTTTTAGCCCGCGAACTACGGGTTCCGCGATGCCATGTGGTTTCTTCTCCCCTGGCAATTGGCATCTCTGAGCGAATGCACGAAGTAATCCGAACTCGTGCCGAATTCGATTTGACGTCTTTTACTACGGGCTTTGCGTGATGCCCGGCAACGCCAGCCATTCAAGCCAGTCAGCCCAGTGATCAGCGAATCAGTCAAGTCAGGTGAGAGATGTGACGTATCGTTTCCTTTGACAGCCCGAAGAAGCGTGATAACTTGCGATCGAAAGTCTTCCACTTGAGAGTGTTTCATAGGGAAGTGTGGCTTACGGATCGGCTCTCTTCTGTACGAAGTACTTCCAGTCACACCACAAATGCATGGGCTGCAAAGTACCTAACCGACTTCCGTGCTCCGAGTCTCTCCTGCTGTTCAACGTCAAACTTTCAAGGGGTCGGTCAGAGAAATCGGCCGAAATCGGCGGAGACGAGAAGCGTGCTATCCAAAGACGACTCTAGCCCGAGATGCGACTGTGGGGCCCCACCGTATCGAGTGGGGACACGTCAGGCCACGAGGTAAGAACCAGTCTAACCTGTCTGGACGTAGAGAAGGATTCTAGTGCAGAGCGTGCCTTCCCAGGCTCCCCAGGCGACTTCTTGGATGTCTTGGCCCTGCTGCTGCTTGGCTGCTTCTTGGCTTGGTTGTTGAGTCCATGCCAGTGGCTGCTGGTTACGAGATGTACGAGTACGGAGTACGGAGTACTTCTCGATTAGTAAGCCCGTCGCTGGTGGGCAGTGAATGGCCGATGCCGCTCAGCACATGTCTTCATTGGCCGTCATTGTCCTTATCTCGCTTTGCTTTGTCACGAGAGTCGATGATACCAGACGGAACACGGATCACGGATTACGCATCTATAATCCTCAAGGTTCTCTGTCCAATGACGGCTGCCGGATGCGCTCGCTCTTTGTCGTTCTGCTACAATGCCATCGATCTCTCTGCTACGGAATACGTGCCTGTATCTGTAGTGTACATACATACATGGAAAGGCCCTTACTTCGTGGCCTGTAATCCGTAAGTGAGAGTGACTCCTTCTTAGCTGCCGTGCATGGGATGCAATCGCGGTTCCCAGATCTTGTGACGCCGATTCACCTGCGTGCGTGACTTGCTCCGTCATTCCCTTGACCTGCCGAGCTAGCGTGCCTGTTCCGTAGGCGGTTGTGAGTCCAACCGTCAACGACCTGCCGTTTATATCAGGACTCCGTTGGCTTTCTTCCCAGCCTGCCTTTACCCTTGAATCTGCTCTTTCTTTTTCTCCCCTCGCTCTCGCTCCCCCTGGCTATTTTCTCAATGGCAAGTTCAACTACCTATCTGTCTATCTACATCCATACTAGGTGACGAGGACGACATAAAGTGGATGCATCTTCTTACTCTTATGTAGGTACACATAGGGTACCACTGCGTTAGGTACGCTTCACGTTCAGAACGCCGTCTGGCCATACCTAGGCCAATAGCACTGCACTGCCGCATCTTGAGACCGTGCCGAGAGTCTATTGCACCGTGCTTCGTGTAAGTGTTTCCGTAGTTACTCCTACAGTGGCGTGCACTATGTTCACACTATGTTTCCGGGAAGGCATATTCCGTACGGGATACTGTCCGTACACTGTCCTTGCAACTGGAGTGTTGAGAACTTGAGACAGAACGCTCTCATCAGAAGAAACTGAGTCATTCGGTGATCATTGTCATTCGACTGCAGCCATACCGTACCTGCAAACGTGACTACTCCTACAGTTAGGTTGTCGTTGTCGTTTAGGTACCCGTATGGGTTATGGGCATCGCAGGTCACCTACCAAAGTCATAATTCACTGTGTCGTAGAGGCTTCCACCACGTCCCAAAGGCCAAGGTTAGGTAGGCGCACATCCTGTACGGATTATTACTGCGTGAAGTTCGCTGGACGTGGGAGGTAGCATTCGCAAGCAAAGCAAGGCTTACACAGGCACTAGGCTAGGCCGGGCCTGCCTTCACTGTTACTGGCCACTGTCAGTGTCTGCCTCTGCTAGCGCACTGCGTGAGTGCCGTACGAGTACCAGCGCCGTACCTTACCTCCATTGACGCCTGCCAGCACTCGCTAGCACTCGCAACGCCTATCAGCGCTTCCCAACCATACACCTGCAGTCCGCTAGCAGCACCGGTCACACTGGTTCTGCTGCACAGTACCAATCCACATCCGCCCACATCCACGCCCCGGGCAAATCAGCGCTAGGCGTTATCTCCCCTGTCTATCGTGCCTTATCACCCCGACAAGCTACTACCGGACCTACCTAATAGTAGCACATGGCCCCACACGCACCCCAATGACTACCTCATCGTCCTGGCCCGAGATAAGTACCGTCTCTCCAACCTTTCATCCATTCCATATGAGCAATTCCATCTTATCTACTACATACATTCTAATATCTTGTACCTGTTTCTCATAGGTGTGTATCTCGACGTATCTGCCGTCTCACAGTCTCACAATCGCCAATACAACCCTCTCCCACTCCCTGTCCCTCTCCCTCTCTCTGCCCAGCACCTACACCATTCCGTACATACCTAGCAGCACAGCACTACCACCTACCGTCCAGGGTAGACAGGAAGACGTCGACGATGAATACGATCCCAGCGTCAGGCTAACGACTCACCACTTTCCTCAGCTTGCAGTTCTTGTGTTCGTTCCCCGTACTTCGCCCGTACGTTGCGCCTTGTTCGGAGCCACCACGAGCAAAGCACGCCATACCCTCCCCGCTTGACGCTTGCCGGTTGACGCTCGACACGGTTCCAGTTCTCGATTCTGTCTGTCTCTGTTCCAGGTCCTGCCCACCCCCGGCCTATCGGATACCTGCCCCTACTCCGCGTATCATTTCCACTTCGACATCTAATTCCGTTTAATCCACGTTTTTAACTTCCTAAGAGTTCCCACGCCTGCTTGGGACGCGCGCCCGATCCAACTTCTCGATTCTCTCGTTCTCTTCTTCGTTCATTACCTTCTTGTTACTTTATTCACCTCACTTCCGTCCTAATAACCTCCCAACCACCATCCACTCAACCAGCCCAGCCTCAACGCTGGCCATTCGCTCCGCATATATATGAAGCCGATCACGCGAGTCTAAACCCACGTCTCCTCTTCCCTGCTAGTCCGTCCCTTCGTCGCATAACCGAATACTCTCTCGTCGCCACTGCACCCAGGCAGCCATGGCCGAATCACGGGGTTCTCAGCAGCCGGCGAAAGGCGCCGATGACGTCGTCGGCCAGTTCCTCATCGGATCGGAGATAGGAAAAGGAAGCTTTGCGCAGGTCTTCATCGGCAAGCACAAGGTTTGTAACCCTCGGCGGCCCCTGCGCCAGCCTTTCTTCAGACTCTTTGTGTTCTCCCTTGCTGCTGTTGTCCCCTTCTATGATTGAGAACGCCAAATTAGTGCTTTAGGCGCTGTTGGGCTTGTCAGAGCTCGTAACTGAGCTCGTGAGTCATTGTTAAGAGACTTGAATGCTGACATACATCGTTGCTCAAGGTATCAAACGCCGCCGTTGCGATCAAGTCCGTCGACCTCGGCCGATTGAACAAAAAGCTGAGGGAAAACCTCTACAGCGAAATCGAGATTCTCAAGAAGCTCCGGCATCCACACATCGTTGCGCTTCACGACTGCGTCGAGTCGGCGACACATATTAACCTCATCATGGAGTACTGCGAGCTCGGAGACCTGGCGCTGTTCATCAAGAAGAGGGAAAAGCTTATAACCCATCCTGCCACTTGCGATCTGGCCCGAAAATATCCCAGTGTCCCTGGATACGGGCTTCACGACACGGTTATTCGTCACTTCCTCAAACAACTCGCCAGTGCGCTGCACTTCTTGCGGCAAAATAACTTCGTTCATCGAGACATCAAACCGCAGAACCTCCTCCTTCTTCCTTCTATCGCATACCGGGAATCAAACAAGGACAGCCGACGAATTCTTAGTGCGAGCCAGGACTCTCTGATACCTGCTGTTGGGTTGCCGTCTCTACCAATGCTAAAGTTGGCAGATTTCGGTTTCGCCCGAGTTTTACCGTCTACATCGCTCGCAGAAACGTTGTGCGGATCACCTCTATACATGGCGCCTGAGATTCTCCGATACGAGCGATACGATGCCAAGGCTGATCTATGGTCTGTTGGAACAGTGGCCTTTGAAATGATTGTCGGCAAACCCCCCTTCAGAGCAAACAATCATGTGGAACTTCTACGGAAAATTGAGGATTGTAAGGATTATATCAAGTTTCCCAAGGAGCTCCCAGTTGCGTCCGGTCTCAAAGGTTTAATTCGTGCTCTCCTCAAGCGGAAACCCGTCGAAAGGATGACTTTCGAAGACTTCTTCAGGCACCCAGTCCTTGCAGACCCGATTCCCGGCCTTGTTGAGGATGATGTACCCAGATCCCAACGACCCACGTCTAGGGATTATCGAACTATGGCAAAAACGGACGAGTCGCATCCAGAACCGCGACTTCTATCGACACACTCTCGTTATCGAACTGACATGGATGTCGTACGTCAGGGAATAACTCCATCGTCACCTAGGGAGAAGCGCTTGGGATCTTCACCCTTATCTAATGCACCCCAGTTGCAAATCCAGACTCAACCGGTGCAAGGGGCTCCTCAGTCACTACAATCACCACACAATGAAGTCATGTCGGGGCTTGGAATCCAGCGGCCGCACCCAGTTCCATCAACTTCGGCACCCTCAAAACTTGCCCTAGCAGCAGACGTTCCACAGAAGCGAGGCTATTCCACCAGCTCCGATAGGTTAGCTCCTGCTTCATATGGCAATGATAGTGCGGGAAGTGGGAAGGGTAAACACATCGTCTCGACAGTGGAAGAACAACAAAAGGTCGCTAATGATATAGCTTTTGAGAGAGACTATGTCGTCGTGGAGAAGAAACACGTTGAAGTCAATGCGTTTGCTGACGAGCTTGCCGCTAAAGGCACACAAACGCATGGGATATCTCCACGAACTGGACAGGTGGTTCGTCGTGCGACTCAGCAGGGCGATCCACGATCTTCTAATGGATCCATACCCAACCAAGCATCGAACGCTTTACAAATAGCACAGGGAAGGCAGCGACCAGATGGCCACCATCGTGGTTCCTATGAGAAGGTCACGTCTGGGAGCCCTAGCTCAACGACCTCCGTCATTTCCAAGGCCATCCAAGACGCGAGCCTAAGGTTCTTTGGCATCAAATATCCGTCACATATGTTGGGCAAAGGTGCATCTCCTCCACACATGTACAGTCCGTTCCCAACGTATCCTACGCCAAGTACACCCGTTGGACTCATCACCGACGGCCGCCATGGTGGTCCTATTGACGAAGATCTCCGTGTTGCCCAATGCATTGAGGATTTCGCCACGCGGAGTGACGTTGTTTGGGGTTTCGCAGAGGTCAAATATAAACAACTTGTACCTCTGGCCCCATCGATAACAGAGGGCCTCGGAGGACTCTTGACGGAAAAAATGGGCTCGGAAGACGAAGAAGATCTTACGATTGAGGCCATTATTGTCCTTTCCGAAGAGGCACTCTTGTTATATGTCAAGGCGCTTTCTCTTCTCGCCAAATCCATGGATATTGCCAGCATCTGGTGGGCGCGCAAAGTTAAAGGGGAGTCGTCTGCCACACAACACGTTCTAGGCCGGGACTCGACCAGCGTCCAAAACCTTGTATCAAGGGTCAACAATGTTGTGCAATGGGTTCGCAAGCGTTTCAATGAGACGTTGGAGAAAGCCGAGATTGTGAGGCTCAAGTTAACGGAGGCCCAGAGGCAACTCCCTACGGACCACTTCAGCCATCCAAGTAACCATCCTGTCGAGCCGGTCGTCCCGGGAACGCCCAGCACCGAGGGCATCGTCTTGACACCTGGTCTCAGTGCCGAGAAGCTGATGTACGACCGAGCCATCGACATGAGCCGAACGGCCGCAATCAATGAGATTGCAAACGAAGATCTAAAGGGTTGCGAAACGTACTATGTTACGGCTATTCAAATGCTTGAGGCTGTGCTTGACAACGATGATGATATCACAAGCAAGCGCCGATCATCGGGATCTCCAAAGGCGGATCGTGATAGCCAAGAAGCGGCATCAGAGATTCATCCCGATGATCAACAGACGGTTCATAAGAGTACGTCATGACCCGATCTGAATAATTTTAAGAAAACGCTAACTTGATTTAATAGTGATCCAAATGATCACTGTGAGGCTCACCACTCTCCGCAAGAAGATGCAGATGATCACAAACGCTTCCAAGGCTCAACAGCAGAGCCTGGCTCGCACACGCAGCGATGAGTCAGCGCCCCGGCACGGCTCTCCTCATCCTACCTCGTAAATGTATTCGAGGTCCAGATCTCACGATTGATGACGATACGTATAATAAGATGGCGATACAGTTCTTTACGCCCCGCGGCGTTGTGAACCTACCTTTACACCTGGTTACAGCACCGGTTATGGTAGACAATCTAGTGCTTTTATTTCGTCTTTTCCATGTTGCTTACTACTCATCAAAGGGCGTTACGGACAACGGAAGGGTGTGGGACATGGGCGGGATATTTTCAGGCCTCGGCGTTTATCATACTGGGCAACGACTACGACGGGCTACTCATTCGAGCTTGCATCATTTGAAACACAAATGGTCTATCCACACTCCTTTTGTATCTCACGTCCGATCGAATGCTTGCACCTATGTGTAGGTTTTCCGTTGGAATTAGGGCGTTCCGGGATGCATATTGAGAAATGGGTGGGCTCGATGGTTTGAACGAGGGCGATGCGACAGCCGACTACTTGTCCAGCCTCCAGCCTGGATGACTGGTCGGTCAAGCCCCCGATGACTGAAAACCAGTGGTGCAGCCACAAAGCGCCGCTTGACCTTTCCCACCGGCGAGATTTTATTCTCTGTTTCTCTCATTGGCAGGAAAGGAGGGTCACCCGTGGTGCCAAATGGGAAGACCCATCATGACTCGAGGTTTTCTTTTGATCATGATCCTTCTCCTTAGTGTACATTTCCCTCCATCCAGGCCACACACACAGACATGCACACGGGTTGTCACTGGCCTGGCTTTTTCCGGCATTCGGTTGCATTGGGCCTACCTAGATTGAATGAAGCCAACCAGACTATCGACTAAATCAGAACTGGCTCAAGTTCCGGCGCAAGGGATGAAACGCCCAACGGAATTGTGTATAGTCAACGAGTAGTTATTGAACATGAATAAAGCTGGTATGAATAACAATTGTTGTGGTCCAATCATCGCGGGTGAATCCGTGATTTTGCTGGAATAGTAGAAGATTATGGCATGCTGTGTTCGGTGTTTCAACAACAGTGACAGGGACTCAGTCCACTCATTCAACAGATTCAGGGTGAATGGGGTCCAGTAGATACCAATGCCGATTACTGACCGAGCCGAGAGAAGATATCCACAATTATATATCTAACTGCCTACCTGTAAAGATATCTCAACTGGCATACGCTCGGAACGGCATCGGTCTCGGAAGTGTGGGGCGGTAGATCCCCTGAGATTCCTGTTTCGCTTCTTTTCACAGTCTGCATGCATATTTGGGTATGTATGTAGGCCGTGCCCGGTGGTGTCTCTTTTCAGACACGTACATGAGGCTCTGCTTTTCTATCCGGAGTTCGAAACGGGTGAGGTAGGAGGCTGTGTGAGGGTTGTGTATGTAGGTTTTCTATGCGGATCTGCGGAGGACGACTTGGGACGGGTTATTCAGCTTGATTAGGTGTGTACTTAACGAGAGTGAGTGAGAGAGTGAGAGTGAGGTTGCCTAGGTGAGGTCGTGGGTGGTACGGGGTACAAGGAGAGCGCCAACGGGGCGGTTCGCGAAACAATTTGTGTGGGACGGGGGATAGGACAACGACGTATGGGGTGCCTACTGGTATCCAAACCGGGGCACGGAGGTTGTACGGATTGTGTCGAATCACGGGGTACGAATCCGCGATGCCTTTGAAACCGTACTCGGGCGTGCATTTACATGTAGGGGAATGTGGTGTATGTACGTATTTTAACCAATCCGTCGCTTCAAGTTGCATTGATGAATGGTCGTGGATGAGAGATAACGCACTGATATGTGTAATGCGGCGGCGTCAAACCTGGGGCATTAAGGTACCTGCGACGGTAATATCGTGTACCATGGTTGGGAGTTGAGGATCGTATATCAAGCGAGTTGGAGCTCCGGAGTAGGTAGGGGGATTGATATGGCAAGAAGACGTCCAGGTGAAGATGGGTTGGTTAATAAGTGTGCCGGTAAGGTGAGATACGACGGGATAGATACACCACTCTGTATGAAATAGTTGGCATTGCCGGCAAAAGACTTGGTGAACGGATGGTTTTACGTATTGTCCCCTTGCCTTGGTTGCTTCTATTTATAAACATGGCGAAAAAGAACATGATGCTCGTTTCTCCAGTGATAAGCCCTGTTCTTTTGATGCCCTCCTTTAACGACAACTATTGGCATTACCTACACCATCTTACTTTCGTAGATATTAAGTAGTACCAGGAGGTCGATATGATGTCGGTGGGAGAGGATGTTCGGCTGATACCATACGTAGTGAGAGAACGACGGTTTTAATAGGAGTCTTAATGGTGGGACACTAATCCCGTACTTTACAGATTCTAGGGGTGTTCGTTAGCAACCCATCCCATCCCGGCTATTTTCTCCCCCAGCTCGAGCTCCAAGTTCCAGCTCCAGCTCCAGCTACGACCTAAGGTTGCGTTCTTGCCTGGGCCGTTCCGCTGCCCATGCTCCCCTAACGAAATCGGATGTTTAGTAATTGACACTTTTAACCTGTTTCTCTCAATATCCTTTCTTCATTCCAGATGACCGAGTCAACCCGGCGTGACAGCCATGGCCACGCTACCCGCCTCCCTTGGCGCGTTTAGGACTTTGAAAACGTGGTGGTAGCAGATGACCGAGTTGAGGGATGGATGAATGACGATGCTGATTTTTTTAGTGTTTATGTAAAAGAAGTCGATTCAACGGAAAACGGACAAACCCTGGTCTGTGTGTTCGCTCATGTGCCGGCAAGTGGCTGCTAACGTCATACTGCTGCTTAGAGGGTCCGCCGATCATTGTTTGCTGCACAATCCGTCTCGCTCACTGCTGCTCTCCTTCCTTCCTTCCTTCTTGCCCTTTCAAACAAAAGAAAGCAGCCCTTTCGTCCTCTCGGGGTTTCTGGTCTCGTTTCACGTCAGCATGTTAAATTTTCTAGCCAGTGAGGTTTCAGATCCGTATATTCTTTTTTTTATTTTCCCGAGAACTAGTAGATTAATTTATCTATTATTTTCTTGGGCCCGATCGTTAATGTTCCTTCGTTCTTGTACGAGGGTCTGGGGAAAATTATGTCAGAACTCGCTATCCATAACTGCCGGGACTAAGCCACTAATGGGTACCAGCACAGTATGTACGTGAATGTACCCTTCAATTTCTGGTGCAGTAACACAGTTTGCATACTGTGTCCTATACTCACCTAACGGTGTCTAACCGCACCTGCACCTAATGGCTATACGAAGTACCTACCGAACAACAAGCGACTTCCCCGTCTTCGTTGTTGATGTGTAAGAGCTACCTGTATCCATATGGAGTGTTATTGTTTACCCTGTTCCAAATCCCGACAAAACACATACGAACGCGGTAAGTCTCGCACATAATAAGCATGGACATGGTAGGTACTCAGAGAAGTCAGGGCCCAGACACGGTGATAATGGCAGCAGCAACCCTGCCGCCGTTCAGGCGTTGGCAGAGCTTAAAGCTGTGAAGCTTCTGCCGTGCACTTTGATCTGCCTAATCTCCGTTGCTTTTTGCTCGACAAGCTTTGGCGTTACATTCACCTTAAATTGTCTAAATTGTCTAAGCATTCCATTCCGGTCGATTCGCTGTTAGGTATTTCGCTTCTCTTATTCGTACTGTATGTAGCCTTACGGATCACAAGTCACCACCGCGCCTCCTTCGATGCCAGCCAGTTTCTCGCTTGCCTTCGTTTGCCCTATCATTGTGTCGATCGGTTCGCCCCATAACGCACAACTTTTTGCATGCGAGTTGATTCAATAGACACAAAAAAAAACAAGGCTGTTTCCGAATGCATGTAGGTCTTGAGAGATGCTTTACGAGGGCTTAACTGTTGAGTCTTAACGGTTGTTAGCATTATCCAGTTATTAGACTTTTCGGCAGCCGAACGCCCTTGAATTCAGCCGTGGCATATTCATAGACACGGGGGTGGATTCGGATTTGCTGCGAGGGGGGGGATTCATGCTTTCAGGGCAAGTATCTAGAAATAGACCGTATCTAAGATCCAAAACACCCCATTAGGAGAACCCTATTGCTTTACTACCGACGCCGAGAATCGACCTAATCCGTACATACGGTATCTAAAGTAGTCGCCATGTATACTCTCGCAGGAGGTATTCGAGAGCAACTCGGCGGCTGTTCTCCCGTTAGCCTGGGTTTCGAGGGTACGAAAGCATCAGGTACAAGTAATCCGGCATCGATACGGGTGACAGTGCTTCTACACAATTCACGGACTGTGGTCGGCTTCAGCCACAGCTCGTACCTTCCTCCGTACCTCATTATATATAGCGTACCGGCAAGTACATGTAGTAATCCCCCGCCTCTGCTCTAGTACGACGGAATACCTGCCTGCCTGGCACACCTACGAGTACATGTACCGGTAGCAGTTACCCTACATACATAAACCGACCTGCCTTCAAGAAACTTGGAACGGCAGCAATAGTTTCGGTGCAAGAACGCAGTTGCAAGTTCCCAGTACGAGTGACAAGGTGCAAGGAGGAAGGTGCGAGACGAGAGACGAGACGAAACAAGGTACCTACTTATACAATAATAAGGGTAGCGTACCTTACAGGCAGCCCACTTCTCCCTCACTTCTCGCCAATGCTGGAGGTGATAGACAGAATCTACTCGTACGGATTACAGGCTAACCTTAACCACCTGTACCCTGTCCGTCTTTCACGGGAATATATCACTGCCTTCCACCGCCGCCCTTCCGTATCACCTACCCTGGGTAACTCTCCGTCTGCGACATATGCGGATAGCATTACGAAAGGCACTCGCTACTGCCTTTTCCGACCCGACACAAACACGGCGACAGCAGCAGCAGGAGCAGCAGGAGCAGCAGGAGCGACACCGACCACGAACGCACTGGCACCAGAAGGCACGACCTTCCATCCTGACGGATACGACAGCCGCGACCCTCACCTCCTTCCCTCGACAACAGCAACCGCAGCAGAAGCAGCAGTTGCCACCGCCGCCACTGCCCTCGTTCTTACATGCCTCGTCTGAAACAGTCAGACTCTTTCCATCCCCCACGCCCGACGTGTACCGCCGACGCGAACCCTATCCTTGAATAACTTAATCTCGACTAAATTCCCTCGACCTTCGACCTTCAACCTCTCACCCTCTCAACCTCCTCTCCTTCAACGTGCGTCGTACACTTTGGTCAAGCTCATCCGTCACCGTCGTTATCTACATTTACCCTTGCCCAGTGCCCCAGTGCCTAGTTCTAGGTCAAAGGAGCACTGGTCGAGAGTCACCTGCCCAGCTCTCCCTCTCTCCGCCAAAGCTGCACCCACCCTTCTGGCCTCCTCACCACCGTCGCCGCCGCTCCCTCCTCTTATTGACCACTTAATCCGACGTTCGTGGTTCCTACTTACGCGTTTACTTAGCACCACGTGCGCCGGTAGCTGATTCCATCCGACCTGCCCCCCGCCCCTCGTTCGAACGTCCTAATACCTACACCCTTCGATACCTGCGTCCGACTCGTTTCAGGCAGAGGGACTACTACTATACATGTGCCGCTTATCATCGACACGCATTTGTCCTAATTCAATAACGCCAGCGCGTCACTCGCGTTATGTCGTCCGCTACCACACCGTCTAAGCACCAACACCAGCACCGGCAGAGTGAGATGGCTGCCTCACAACCACCCTCCCAGCCTCCTGCGGCTCCCATGTCGCCACCAAGCAAGCGATCGGATCTCAAGTCCTGGTGGAAGAAGTTCCAAGTTCAGTCCAACCGACACCACGAGACTCGAGGTAAGAGTTTGACCCTCCCAGCCCGCCTACATGGCCGACGTCCTCTTCACCAAACCGCCCTCCGTCTATCGGTGATGTGTGGTTGATCCACGTCCTTTGGTCGTTGTTCTGTCGGGTTTCCGTCCGAGAACCTCGTTCTTGTCCTTGACCAACGTTACCTTCAAACCCCATCCTAACGCCCCATGTTTCGAGGCGCACAAGGTAGTGCAAAAACTAGCACTTCTCCTTGCATAAAATTGCCCCTCCAATCCCACCTAGCCTGCACGCATTCTGCGTCATTGAACATGGAATATGAAAAGTGATGGCATGAGAAGTACAAGGCAACGGGATGCAGATAACTGACTAATCACTTTTCCAGTAGAACCCCGACCCCAGGGCATCTTTGGCGTGCCTCTTCGTCAGAGCATCACGTATGCCAATGTTGCCATCTCGCTTGTCGACGAGAATGGCCAGAGTTACATTTACGGATATGTGCCCATTGTCGTAGCCAAGTGTGGTGTTTTCCTCAAGGAAAAAGGTTTGCCTTCAGTTTCGGTGATGCAAGATGTGACTGCTAACGACGCCGACAGCCACGACCGTGGAGGGCATTTTCCGGCTGAACGGCTCCGAAAAGCGCATCAAAGAACTCAAGATTCAGTTCGATTCTCCCGACCGCTATGGAAAGGGCCTTGTTTGGGATGGTTACACGGTCCATGATGCGGCCAATGTTCTACGACGGTACCTGAACGACCTGCCCGAACCAGTTGTTCCATTGGATTTATACGAGCATTTTCGAGGACCTCTGCGGGGTCACACGAAGCAAGCCGTTGGCGACACCGAAGGCACTCAATTGCTGGAGAACTTTGATCAGTACGATGCGGTCAAGAAGTATCAGGACCTTATTAAGGAATTGCCGCCCCTGAATCGTCAGCTACTGCTCTACATCCTAGATCTCCTGGCGGTGTTTGCCGCCAAGTCGGATGAGAATCGCATGACAGCTCAAAATCTTGCTGCTATTTTCCAGCCTGGCATGCTGTCTCATCCGCACCATGCTATGTCTCCTGAGGAATATCGTCTCAACCAATGCGTTATCATATTCCTGATTGAACATCAAGACCATTTCTTGATTGGAATGCAGGGCACTGGTACGGATGAGCAGACAAAGCAAGAGATTGAGCAAGGTACACCGAGGCTTATGGCCCCAAGCACACCTAGTCGCCAGACTGGCGTCGTCCGGACCTCATCCAACGCCAGTGCCGGAGCCGAAAGTGTCACTAGAGATGGCACGATCCGGCGAAATCGCTCGACCTCGTCACGCCACTCGCGTCACTCGCGCTATTCGAACGGAGCCTCGACTCCCAATAGTCCTGCGATTTCAACTCCGGGCAGTGGTCTAGCTAGAAGCAATACTGTTCCGTCCAAGAAATCTCCTTTACTTCAGAACGGCCGATTTTCATCTCGACATGCGCCGGTGGTGGCCGTAGCACCGGGTACTCCAGCTCCATCTGTCAACAATGCTAATGCTACCCCCGCAGTGACTGAGCAGATATCAGTAGTACCTATTCACAGAACCCCCGCAGTACCGAACATGATCCCAGTGATGCCCACATCAGTAGTCACTGCCCAGAGCTCTGGACATCATGGCGCAGCTAGAAGTCAGGAGAGACTCTTAGGCCCCCACAGCGGTAATGTGACACCGTCAAAGGAGAGAAACTTGCAGAGTCTTTTCCAGCGCTCGCCGAATTCGGATGGTGAGAAGCGACAACCCAACAAGCTGCGTAAGAAACGTTTGCCCGATAGCTCGAACGCGAGTGCTCAAAGTTCTACCGCTTCCTTAGCCCATTCCGTTGTTGGAGCTTCGGCCACAGAGGCTGGTGATCACAATGATAAGACCTCGCACCTAGACCATGCACTCCTTGATAATGTCGCCAGTGTTGAAACACCCTCTGAACCCACGCCACGGGCTTCTCGTGTGCCTCCAGCAGGCCCCTTTTCTTCCAACGCTGACCATGGCATCGAATCCTTGCGACCTAAGCCGTCGGAGCCCGTGTCTCTGCATTCCTCCTTCAATGACAACTCCGATCCAGAGCAGCTCGACGAGACTGTCCACACCTCAAGTGAGGCGCTCGAGAAGGACAAGAAGCGCCCCTGGCGCATGTCACGTCGCAAGGAAGACGTCATGGGTCCACCCCCTACGCTGGGCAACAACAGTCATGCCGAGATGAGTAGCTCCACTGTCGGAAGCGCTCAGCGCCCCCGCAAGAGCTGGACCGGCGACTCAGCTGAGCATGTGGCGGGTTTGATGGACAGCGATGCCAGATACAGAGAGAAGGATGACAACAAGGGCCCATTGGGATGGTTTAAGACTAAGTACCGTGGCGCTAAAGAGAACGTGGATAAACGCGCCAAGTCACCTCCAGAGCATATCCATGGTCTTCTGCCTACAAGAAACAAGAGCAGTGAGCTTAGAAGAAGCGTTGACGAGAAGAAGCAAGGCGTGGGCCAATCGTGCATTCAGGATTCGGGCGAACCAAATCCGCTGTCATCTTACCACGATCTCCCACTGTCTCACTCCCCGCCTCCGATGAGAGAATCTCATGATGACAAGCCGCCCAACTTGTAAGAGGTGATACACACTACGAGTCACGATTGAAATGTTCAGCTGAGTTACGTCGTTTTAAAGAATTGACCGAACAGGGATTGCCGGTTTTCAGTTCTGATCAGTCCGGTCGAGAGATTTAGCTAAGGACATTGACTGGCCTCTTAAGCTACATGTTGGACGGTGTGTGTGCGTGTGTCTCCAGCCCCGAGTGCCTTCTTCATATCGATAGGTATTCTGGGCTGTCGGGAAAGTTTGGGAGGCGATCGTCAAGTTGTTGGTCCTGTTTGTTCCCTGGAGCCCGCCTTCAGGTACCATCTAACCAGCAAAATGGTGCTGCGATGGCACGAATAGGTGACCCCGTCAAACCAGACCTTGTTCCTCTGGATACCCCCAGGCGAGATGAATGAAGTACACACCCTTTGTAATGTGGAGCCCTAGTGGGAGGGCTTCTTTCTACAGTTCTATGGAATTCTTACGAAAGTCAATATCCTCTTTCTAAATGCAGAAGACTTGACTGCATGGGTCTGGATCGGCTAGGTACACGTCTATGTTACGCTTTGAAAGAAAGAAAGAAGGATTTGTAAATTCATGAGATCCGCCTTAATGTTTAGGCTGTAATAGTGACGGTACTAGTCCAAGCTATGTAGCCTTCACTCTCTTGTGAGGTAACATTGCTTTGCTATTGTGCTGGCGAATTCTTTAATCATCAATGCCCCTATGTGATATGTGTGTGGTTCCTCGTAGTTAATGATGCAAACCAAGGGTGAGTTCAACAAAGGGGGGCTTGAGAATCGGAGATGGTGTTTTGCACTGCACTCTGAGGTCCCCTTATCATTACGTTCGGACGGCTCCTGTATTCACGGAGACAGCATTGGTGTCTAATTCAAGTTACAACAGCAGCACGAGGAAGGGAGTGGCAACGCGAGGTAAACATGGCCAAGTCATGATTTGTCTCTACGACTACCTATTCGTAGATGGTCTTTTGTATCTTGTCTAATATCGTCTATTTTTGTCTGTTCGTCCTATACAAGGGGGGCTTACTTACCATGCCATGCACTGGGTATGTTGTCTCTTTCCTTGCCGTGGTTAAACCGACGTAGGTAAACAGGTAAATCAGTAAGAATTCGATATTATCGTCTTCATTCCAGTCGGGTGAGAAGTCGTACGTACCTCCTTTCCGGTGCCAAGGTCTCGGGGCGTGTAACGTCGGACAATGTAGGGAGAGGATCTATCATCTGAGATGGGTTGTTAGTTGATGTGGTGGAACGAGTGTTGGTATTTCGTGGGCCAGATCGTTAAAGAACAATAAGAATAAGAATAAGGTACTAGAACTAGGCTGTTAGTAGAGTCGGGGAAAGGAGGTCCTGATGGGTTTAGTTTTCTGGCATCTACTGGATGCGAAGCGAAGTAGGTTAGTTTTGGTGTTTCTTTTCCTTCATGCGAAGATTACCGGGAGAGAAATTCTCTTGTGCCTGGTTCTTCTTGCATTACTATGCTGAGATGGAAATGTGTGCCCCCTTTTTCTTCGTTCCACCAGATGCATTGTGCCACCAAAACTGACCGCCGTCGTGAGGTGGGTGTTATCCAACATCTCAAAAGAATCGATCCGCTCTCCACAAAGAGACGGACATGGTAATAGGGGCTCCAACAATCCCCTTAACATCCAACACGGACCCGTCGACAAGAGTCCAGGGTATCTTCCCAACAACAATCGAGGAAACGAATCTATACGCCATCATGACAAGGAAAGACAACAAAATCCGCTCAAATGCCATCACTAGCACACGAAAACGGCCTCCCAACAGCCCCCGTCGCGTACTCGTCATGAATTCCCTGAATCGTCACATACGTGCCCGCCGTGAGGAAGAAGCCGCCCGTGAGTATGATGACGATGTTCAGTATGCCTTCAAGACGTCCGCGAAGACTGCGGTCCCGGAGTAATGGGACGGCGCCGTCGGCGCGGCGCATGCGGAAGTAAGCGACGCCCCAGAAAATGAAGCCGAAGAAGGAGTCGAAGAGGGAGGAAAGGAGGGATAGGACTGCATTTTGGTTAGATTTGGGTGATAGGGAGGGAGGGAGATACGTACGGGAGCTGAAGAAGGGGATGGAGTTCGCGATTATGAAGGCGAGAACCCAAGTTATCACTAACACCATAATCAGTGCCTTCAAAACTCTCCAGGGAAACTTGAAATACGCACGCAAAATCCCCGCCCAAGTCGCCCACCCAACAACCGTATTCTCCCTCTTATGTCTCGAGTGCTGTCCAAAGATCCTCAAGAACACAAACCGGGCCGAAACAGACGCATACAGGACCCCGAGAAAGATAATCGTGGGAATCATGAACGAAAACGCGATCTTCTTATATAGGGGCTGTAAGGACCCAAATGCCGGACTCGTCATGTACTGGTTCCCCGTGAACGCGTACATGGCCCCGCCCACGACGCTGAATACGATGATCTCGAGGATTGTGCAGGCCCATAGCGCCTTCGGGAAATCCCGCGGTTCCCGCATCTCGGCGATGAAACTGGGGAGTGTGATTTGCCCGATGAATGTGTAGCTGATGTTCAGGAAGGCGTTGAGGCCGTTTACGAAGGTCGTTGTTGCGAGCGGGATCACGGTGACGATGGGGGCGCCGTGGGGTAGGGGTTTGCCTGTTAAGGGGTCGTGTGTGGGGACGGGGTTATAACCTGCCGGATGAGACTCTATTCCCGCAAAGATCACGGCGAGAAGCACGGAGATGAAGGTGAAGAAGGCCGATGCCGTGCCTAGGTGCGAGAGCACGCCGAAGGTCCGCGGGAGGGAGGAGATCCAGGATATGAAGACGACGATGAGGCCGATGGTGACGGTTTGGCAGGATATGGCGGTTGTCTCGCCGCCGATGAGGGTGTTTACGTATTTTGCGCCTGTTAGGACGTGGAGGGCCTGTGTGGTGTTAGTTGTGGATTTGGTGAGGAGGGTGGATTGACGGACCTGGATGAAGGTGTTGTTAAGCACGAACATGATGGCCGTGAACCACCAGGCCCATTTTTGGTTCCAGAAGAGCATCTGGCCTATGTCGCAAACATCTCGGACTTCGGGGTGTCGGAGGCAGAATTGCCAGAGGACGAGGGAGCTGGGTGGTGTGTTAGCATGTGTAGGTGATGAGATTGGAGACGTTGGGACTCACGTGTATAAGACGAGGAGGGCTTGGACTACGGTGAGGATGAGACTGAATGACGAAGTTCAGTTTCCTATCTATGATGGATGCTACTTTGTGAAGAGCTTACCCGGGAACGAGACCGAGGATACTATACGACCAGGGAAAACTCATGATAGCCTATCGACACACCGATCAAAACCCATATTCGGATGAAGATATATGCAAGTCACACGAAATGCAGGTCACAATGATAACTCAGGACTTACCAGACAGATATACTCGGAAAAGAGCAAAGCTGCAGTCTTCTGCCAACTGCAAGTCCGGTATTGAATGCTGTTGCCGGCCTCCTGAGCGACCTGTTTTTCCAGAATGGCATCGCTGCTGATGTTACTGTCACGGTCATCAATGTTGCTGTCCGGGACGGGAGCGATACACGGCGCAATGCGAGGTCCGATGGCCGTGTTCGGCCCACCGAACCAGGCGGACCAGCCCCGGGGGACAGGCTCGACATAACTGGCGGTGTCGAGTAACGACGGAGACGACCCCGGGTCTAAGTCTGTCTTCGGGGTTGAAGACATTCTGGATATGGCGACGCGGTGGATCGGAGTGGGATTTACATCAAGCGAGTGACGGACGGACGGGACGGGATGTGAATGGAACGGGACGTATCGCATAGAAAACGGACGGGATAATAAGGGAAGGCAGGAGATGGAAGGGAAAGGGGGGGAGGAATGGAAGGATTTAGACTTTGCTTCTGCTTATCAGGAGGTGCCATCTCGAGATACTACCCATCCCATACGAGTTTACATACTAGTATGTATCCAATAGGTAGTTGTGGATGACAATATAGGTACAAGGTGCATGATGTACGGACCGGGGAGTGTAGCAGATATGAGTTGCATCGGTCACCGGTACATATTAGGGGGTCTCAGCTTACACAGTTTTTGGTTGCGATCCAGGTTGAATGGGATGTAATGTCTACCTGCGTGATGAGCAGTGATGCCACTCAGCATAAGGCGTCATATCAAGTACGTTGACGTGCTCGAGGAGCCATGGAATAACACCCGCGCCATTCTACGGACCTACAGAACTAATCTTATGTCAGGCTCGAACAAAGAAAGAATTCCTGAAGATCAGGAGTGAGAAAACCTGGGTAAACTCACCAATTAGTTGCAGCGTAGTATTGTTGAGAGCCGAGGAGTGGGCTGCGTGATCCCCGTCGCGCACGTCAGTTGAGCATCGTAAATGACGTACGTGTGAGGCGAGTTGCCATGATGACGGGCCGCTGGTTAGTTAGGTAGCCTTAGATTCCCGGTTTGGTGTTCAGGGGCTTACTTAGCTTATCACGATCTACCCGTAGTAATTATGTTTTTGCCGATTCGTTGGGAAGAATGGGGGTTTGGCTGCTATTACTACCAAGCTTCTGCTGGATTGGTGAATGAAACTTGGTTGGTGCACTAACAGATGGAGAATTGCTTCTGGACGGTCCAGATCTGGCTTCGATATGACTTCGGAGTAATATCATCCTGGCATATTGTTTTGGGCAGTCCGTGCAATCGGAGATCTTAACTGACACTACAACTACCAACAACACGGACTCAGCGTACCAACTTTGGAACAACTCTTGAAAACTCGCGAAAGGCCAGTTCAACATCAGTATTGACACTTGTCAGTCTACATAATGTAGGGGCGGAGAGGTCCCGTGGTGTGCATCAACTTACTTACATCCTGCATTACGACTCTGGAGATCCAGCGAATGCTCACATGTGAGGAGAGTTGCATATGTATGGAGTTATCTCACCTTCCTCATATGTGGCATACTGCTACCTAAACGTCCGTAAAAGATCCGATGATCTTATCTATCTATATCGACACGTTAATATTATGGAAATACTTGACATATGTTACTTACGAAGGTGCAATCGTCTCCATTGACTCGACCGAACGAACAACAATAACTGCGAAGTTGATTCGTGAAGATGTGGAATAACGAGTCGAACATGCGTGACAAGAGAGAATGTAGTAGATCCTGTAGTTGTCATAACGCCTTGATTCACAGATCTCAGTCTTTCTTTTGAACAACCCCATGGTATCATCATGGGAATCAACCCTTATGACTCTCATCAAGAGAAAGTCACGGCTTTAAAAATGATAGTAATTTCCGTGACTTCCATCAAGAGCAAGGAGTTGCTCATCGCTCCGACTATAAATACCTCGGAAGAGCAACCAGTCTCGACATCTAGGACCCTCTGCTATACCTATCACCATCTCACATCCAAGCTCGTTCCACAGCAACAACACACAACTGACTCCCAGCTTTAAACGATACCATACGAAGATGACGACCCATAATAACGTTGCAAACACGATGCCCATCGAGGATATAGTTGATAATGCCAAGCCCGCTTGGAAGTGTTGCAAATGCGGGAGAATCTTTCCTCTCGATACAAAACGGTGTTACAGATGCCGGCACAATTATTGCAAATACTGCGCAAGAAGGGTAGTCCAATGAACTCGACTCGACTCAACTCGTCTCGTCTCGACAACATGAGAGGGTACGGTTAGGCGAGCTACGAGATGCGAGATTGACGGATCTAACGCCTTTGCGCCGCTACGCCTAGAACAGTCTCGACTCCGGTACTACCTTCGTATGGTGTAGGTAGGTAGTAGGCAGACTTCGTCGTTGAAGACTGAAAAGTTTTCCTTTTTTGTCCTGGTGGTACTTTGTCGTCCAGCCTCATAGACAGGTTGGTTATTTCTCGATTATTATAGGTTGTGTGCTTCTCGCAGCCGATTGTTTACACCCGCCGAACCGCCTTGTTTTCCTTTTCCCTTGACCATCTAGGATGTCAACAGTGAAAAACCTTCACACTTTTGAAAAGAAAACAGAAAAGATCGAAAAATATACTTAACTGCAAGATTCCTCGTGTACGGATTATTGGTGCTTCCAATAGTCAAATTGCTCTCGGTGCTATTAATAAGAAATCCTCATGTAGGGCCATTGCCATGGTCCGTTAGTTGAGTTTAAGGAGACCTTAGATAGGTACTTGTAGTAGCTGAAATGTCTGACTCGAGCTCGAAAATTCGAACCAGCAGGGGTGACGTGACTTTCGAATGATGTTGCTGTCGCCATCCACGGAATCAGTCAACTCCAAGGAGATAGACAACACAGTGCTTCGGTCTGGTGATCGGCGATAGGGCTAGACGGTTGAGAATCGAATGCTTCAGAGCCGCTGTCAAGTCATGACCTGCCTACGGCCCTACTTAGTGTGGTCGCCGACTGACCAGCCACTGGCATTTGATTCTTCCCGTCAAACACCATGGAATGACCAAGAGCCTTGGTGGGTGGTTCGGCAGAGCCGTCCGTCGACCGCCGGTGGGAAAATCTTTCGTACTAGTAAGGGTAGTCCTGGTATCGATCGCCGCGACTCTATTTTTGTGTGTGGACGTCAACTGCAGGTACGCAATAGGTACACATTCCTAGTGATCCTTGGACATTCGGCAATTCACTGTGGTTTGCCTGTCAGGTAGCCCTGTGATGTCTTGATTGCCGATCTGTGCATGAATGTATCTTGGCGACTTCGACAGCTATAATAGCATCAAAGCTATGATGCACGTGTCGTTGACAGAAGAAAGAGTCGTAACAGCAAGCCAACATCTAGGGACTCTCTTCATTCGCGGGAGATAGATAGGCAGGTATCCTTATGAATCAGCGTCTTGTCTCAGACGGGAAGGATTCGTGACTTATTTGGCATGTTGACGGTCCTTTACGACTCCAGGAGGCTCTATCGATGGCAGACCCCGTTTGGGAGTCGCATAACGCACATCCAAATAGATTGAAGGACGATACTAGCTGCACAAGGGCGCGCCCTAAGAGTGCATACCTGCTGCTTAGCTGTTAATCCATTGCGTTGTCTCGGCCAATCTCTGACGGCTGAGTTCATAGTCCGAGGTGATCACTTGGGAATCTCTCATTCTTGGTCTAGCGCCCACGATGTCGACTATCTCGCTATGCAACGCGTCGAACAGTCAGCTTGTGCGGGTATCTCGACACGTTTTGAGATACGTATCAATAAATGATAGGAAGCGCATATGTACCGTGCATGCTGGACCTGACTGTCGCCGGCTGAGGGTGTGAGTGTGCCATGGAACTGGTAACCTGTCACGACTCACCATTTTGGATAATGAATGTGAGTGGGAAGTGGGAGAGTCGTTAAGGCCAGCGAGGAAGAAGCCAATGAGCTGCCACGCGGAGGACCTCGAGGAACTGACACGACACTGACGTATGCAAGTACCCGACCACAGCTGGAGATACTTACACACCGCTTAAGTACATACTTGTACATACATACCTGCATCATTACTAATGTGGGGGTTCAGTAATCAGGCAGAGTGGAGACAACGCTGAGCCCTAAAGCAGCTAGCGTCTCCCGCTAGACAGCCACCATCTCCAAACGATCCGTTTCTTAGCCAAACCGACATCGGGTTCGTCTGCATTCTCACCGTTGCCCTGAATCAACATCCCTACGCCTCCGTGCTTCGGACTTAATTGACGGACGGGAAAGTCACATTTTTTGACTTCAATCTTCAAAGATGTGTGGAAGACCTTTGCCTCAGACGTTCTTGCTTTTCTTTAACTGAAATTCGAACATAAGATCCTCCTGCATCGATCACACGCCAGGGTGTCCTTTGTTCGCCTCCTTTCTCCTCCTCAGTCCGGCAGAAAGCACGAAGTCACGGTGGCACACCTTGCCGGTTCTCAAGATCCGGACCCCAACCCTCCCCAGTTTTGACCTTTCCGCAAACTGCTAGACAGTAGTGAGCGCAGCCAACCAGAGCCAACCAGGTTTAGCATGAAGCCGCAAAGGGCCAGGACCCAGTTCACCCTCCAGGGATGGGATGGATCAATGGATGGGCTGAAGTCGTGTAATCCGTAGTGTACCGTCGTGTACCTACCTTAGGTCGGCCTAACATTGCACGGTAATCCGTAGTGTCAACGGTAATTCGTACCCTTGTCACGGTTGGGTTGGGTGGGAATCCTGTCTATTGAATAAAGGCGCCCGCCATCTGTTCGCCGCAAGGCCATGACCCATGGGTTCCTCCCGGCCTCCGAGAATATATATGAGGGCCGCCCGCTGTTTGCGCTCCTCACTCTGACTCTGTCTCTCTCTGTCTCTTTCCCTCTCCCTTCCTCCCTCCTTCTTTGTCTCCTTTCCGTCTGATGTCAGCCGTCTAAGCCAAGTTGCAAGCTGCACTCATACCCCAACCACGTAGCTGCGCTGACATCGGCATTTCTTTAACCGCATGAGCGCAAGTTGGCAGTCTTGAATCAGTACAGCATTGCTGTAGACTCGCCCAAGATGCATATCAACAAGGACTCTTCGTGTACGTTGATTTACTCCCACTCGCTCTCTTAACTTCCTTTGATCTATCCCGGGTCCTTCTCATCGACGCGACTGGATAGATCTATAATACATGTGTATTCGTGCACCAGAAAGTGAACCAGCTCAGACTAATGACAAACATCACCACAGTCGTGGGCGCCACCCTCGACAATGAAAAGGGTCAGGCCTACTCGTCCGGCAACACCTACCAGCCGGGCTTGACCGATTCTGACTACGACGATGCCAATGCCGTCGAGTGTCCTCCGCATACGACGGAGCGGAAGATCATGTCGCGTATCGATTGGCATATTCTTCCCTTCGTCAGCATCATGTACCTGCTCGCCTTCTTGGACCGCGTGAACATCGCAAACGCTAGGACCTTCAGTCTTGAAGCCGACCTTGGTCTCGTTGGAAATCAGTTCAACACAGGTACGTTCGCCTATTTTGTCTTTCTTTCTATGTTTGCGCTTTTGTGATATCTTCATATATTTACTCACCGCTCACACAGCGTTGACGATTTTCTTCGTCCCTTACATCATTTTCGAGGTTCCCAGCAACATCTTGCTCAAGCGACTGTCGCCCCGGATCTGGCTGTCCGGCTGCATGTTTCTCTTTGGTGTTGTCTCCATTCTTCAGGGCATCACCACGAGCTTTGGCGGTCTGGTACGTATGAAACCGTGAGATTCTGTGTCGCCATGGCGTCTCACTCGAACCATTTTCTCTTCCGGTTTCTGTGCGATATTACTGCTACACCATGCGTATCACGCATTGACTTCGAACGTGTTTATGCGAAACGTTTGCCACGAGTTGATGTTGCACTTACTTACGACTCACACAGCTTGCCACCCGCTTCTTCCTCGGTCTGTTTGAGACTGGAATGTTCCCAGGTGTGTACACCAATCCCCCACTTTAACTAATATATACTAGGATTGGCATCTAATGAGTTTCAATAGGCTGTTTCTACCTCCTTAGTATGTGGTTTATATATTCACCTACGTATTATGGCACACTGCCTGTCAAATCTCATGTCATGAGATATGATGCACCATGCTACTCAAAGTGCGAGATGCCTGCTTCAAGAAGTATGAGCTAACTTATCTGTTTCGCAAAGGCATGTGGTATAAGAAGGGCGAGGCCCAGAAACGGTACTCCCTGTTCTTCTCATCCACTTCGCTAGCCGGTGCCTTTGGTGGTCTCCTCGCATCCGCCATTGGAAAAAGTACGTGCCACCCACGAGATGGTGATGGATGTCAAATCAACTAACACGGTAATTAGTGGACGGAGTTCGAAACTACTCAGGATGGAGATGGATTTTCATCCTTGAGGGCATCGTCACTGCAGTCGTCGCCCTCATCTTCTTCTTCTGCTTCCCCAGTTTGTAAGGATCCCCTTGCGATCTGCTTCTATCCATAGTCGTCAGGGGCTATGCTAATTCAACCATTCAGCCCCGAAGAGTCAACCTGGTTAAGCGATTCCGAGAGAACATACGTCAAGGCGCGTCTGCGGGCCGATCAGGGTAACAACGCCGCCGATCGCCAGATCGGACTCAGCGACGTCTTCTCGGTCCTGAAGGACCACCGCGTCTGGCTTGGCGGTTTCATGTACCTCGGCTTGATCGTTCCGGCTTACAGCTACGCCTTCTTCTCGTCCACCATCATCAAGACCTACCACTACGGCCCGATCCAGACCCAGCTGCACTCCGTCCCGCCGTGGGCTGTCTCCTTTGCCTTCTCCCTGCTCATCGCCACGCTCTCCGACTGGACGCGCCACCGCGCATTCTTCGCCATCGCGCCCTTGTCTATCGCTATCGCCGGCTTTGGAATTCTGCTCTCTGTCCATACGAACACTACCCTCGAGTACGGCGCACTCAACCTCCTTACTATGGGCACGTACGGTGTCATGCCCATTGTTGTTTGCTGGTTCCAGATGAATTTGGGAGGTCATCACCGTCGTGCTATTGGCTCTGGTTTCCAGATTGGTTTCGGAAACATGTACGTTTTCCCCCTTTTTCTCTTCTTCCGCCTAAATAAAAGCAAAAGAGACTAACCACGAACGCAGCGGCGGTATCATCGCCACCTACATCTTCCTCGCAGGCGACGCGCCCAAATTCACCAAGGGTTACGCCATTTGCCTCGGCTTTACGCTCCTCAGCGGCGTATCCTCTCTCCTCTACCTTCTCTCCATTTTCCTCGAGAACCGGCGGCGCGACAAGACGGTCACGACTGTTGGATTGTCCGAGTATGAGAAGACGGAGAAGGGCGATTTGAACCCGGAGTACAGATACATGTATTAATGCGATACGAAAGGAAAGAAACGAAAAAGAAATACCATGAGAATGAGAATGAGAGAGAGAGAGAATGAGAGAATCGCAGTTTTGCGAAGATAAACTGCACTATGTTATATTGAAAGGTATATAATGAAGGATATAGGGAGGGGGATCGAATTACATACTAGTAGATGATCCCTTTGATGATGTTAAGATCATCTTATGATTCTGCATGATTTGGCGGAGTGCTTACACTCACTTCTTTACAGCATCTATCTGCATTGTGTGCGAATTGACAGCTAAATATGAGAAACATACAATAATATGAGTTCTCACTACCGATTACTCGTATATCGATCTTCTTCACAGCCGAGTCTTCCGATCATATTCACACAATCAATAGTGAACCATGGCAACTCATGTTCCAAAACACCATGACATCCGGAACACTTCTCAATTCTTTCTTTTCTGAAGCCATATCCAGCTCTCAACTCACGCTTCTTCAAAAGGTGGAAATTGCATCTCTATAAGTCTATCTAAAACGGTTTAAGTCCACGGCGTTCAACCATGGGAATCCCAAGTTCAGCTCAGCTCACATTAAAGCCTCAGGCATCTGATTCCTGGTTCTGAATGCAACATTATGTATCAAACTCCACTTGGAACTATACTGCATTGCGTATGGATCGAGAAGCTACGATTCGCATCAAAGAAAAAAAGAGGTTAGGTACATCCAAGTCCCCATTTTCTTTTCCGCAAAACTTCAGCGCGCTCAGAGCAGAGCAGCGCAAAGAACAGCTCTCTTATTAGCGTACGACTTTTTGTCCGACTACTTCGGCGTCTATGTCTCGTTCAACCATTTCTATAGAACTCAAGCTCGGAAACCTCTTGCTGAAATCTTGGAGATAGTCCTCCTTCTCCTGGAACGCCATGTCCAACTGGGACCTCCCAGTTAAATCCATCTCCACCAACTGCGACGAGCTTGTCCGGAAACCGGAAGAAGAAGATGATAGTTGTTTTGTCGGTGACTTGCGACCCGTCGGGAGGTTGTTCAAGCGCATGGGTTTAGGAGCAGGATTCGGTTTGGCGGGAGGCGCTGGGCGACTAACAAGAGTAGTTCCCTGAGGAACGTTTGATCGAATGCGTGCCAGCGTCTCGGATGAGCTGGTGGGCGGCTTTGGCGGAGGTCCGGCAGACCTAGATGCCAACTCCAACTCCTTTTCTTTCTCCACACGACTTCTAGCTGTCGCTTCGTCGGAGAACTTTCCGTACCCCAAAGCAGTACGTGGGACCTGCTGGGATGACTTCTGCGTCTCCTCAAGCAGATTCTGTACGCGGCTTTGTATGCTCGCAGCGCGTGAGACAGGACCAATACTCTTCGAAAGCAGAGCAGAGTCTCCTGCATCGCGCGCCGCCATTCTTTGCTTGTATTCCGCCGCGGCCGCTTCCACTCTTCGTTCCTCATCCGCCAGGGACTGCGCTTCGAGTTCGCGTCGCATTTCCGGGCTCAAATCATTATCGCCTAAAAAGTTCCCATCGTCGCTGCGTCCGTCAGTAGCCTCAGAGCCAGCAATGGGGGTCAGACTATGACGCTCCATTTCTCTGGACCGAGATGATGGCCGTGTAGAGGAGCCAGTCGGGGTTCCTTCAAATCGCTTAAAAGCTTCCCCGAATTTCCCTGCGATAATGTTTTTGGTACCCGCCAACGAAGTGAGACTCGACCGCTTGACATGCCCTTGTTTAGCGGCTTTCTCCTTCCTTCTATTATCCTGCTCCTCCATAGTTCGAAGAAATTCAACATTGGATTCGATGGCAGTGTCGTCTTGGGGCTCGATCCTCGGGGAACCTGCATCAGGAGATAACCTGGGTGAGGTATAAGCGGGCGAGCGGGATGGTTTTATTGCGATCTCGCGCTCGCGAAGATAGTCCATGCTAGATTCAAGATACATACTAGCTGGCCGTCCTCGACTCGAGCTCGAAGGAGACTTCAAGAGAGATTCCAAAAGTTCACCGCTCGGCCGCCCAGTTTCTAGAGATGGCCGTGACGAAGACGTGTGACCTGCGATAGACTGGGATTGCATCGCCGGGACCCGAGGACTATGAGCCGGTCGAGTAATACGACCTGTATCGAATCGTGATTGGTTCAAGCTCGTGAAGTCAGGCTGTCCAGGCAGGCTGGATGAAAGGTGCTGATCCACTGGCGGGAATCGGTGAATAGGAGGATAATCACCAATGTGCAAGTCGGGAGGGGGACTTGTCATAGTGCCGGTAGAAACCATGATTGGCGTTTTCGGAGTGCCCGGTGAAGACAGAGGCATACTGGATGAAATAGCTTGAAGTTCTGGGTTGTTGGAAATAATGGTAGAGGCTTTACTCTTTTCTGTCACGGGTCTTGCTGGCGCAGAAATGGTTTTGTGGGCTGGTCCCGGGCTTGGCGATCCTCGAAGGAATTCATTGGCACCAACGGACTGCACGCGACTCGGGTCAGTTATCTGTCTGCTGTCTGGGACCGGGCCGGACTTTGCCGGAGGTCTAACGAATGCATCATCGGCCAGGAACTCAGTCACTCGCTGACTGAGCTGTGATTTTGACCCATCAGAGTAAGGATGCGGCGATGAAGGGCTATCGAAATCAAAATTGGCGCCCTGGTCATGCAAGAGAGAAAACTGGTCGAGAGTCGGAAACCTAGAGGACAGCTCGTCGGCCCTCATCTTGCCACCCGTTTTGGAGTCTAGCGCAGCGAAGGGATCGCCAGCAGTAACTTTCGCGGGAGCTTGTAAAGGCGCGACCTGGTTGGTCGCAGTCGGTCTACCCCGACGCATGGGGGTTATATCGGGAATCACTTGGGCCTGTTGCTGGGGAGGTGGAGAATATACGGCGCCCACGGCGGGAGTGCCGCCAATCTTGCGATCAACGGGGACCTGTGCCTCTCCTCTTCGCGGTTCGGAGTGTGCGCGACTTGAGTAGATCTACACCGGCGTTAGCGAACGACCTAGAAAGACCGGAAGGGTGACAAACATCATGGATGGGCACTTCGCGACCCTCCATCAAGCAGCTCTCCCGCAGCACGCGGTAGATGTTGGGTCTAGAAGCCTGGTTCTCCTGAAGCATAGAGGCTGGCGGCCTTCATTAGCACGGCTGTGCGGTTGCGACCGATATTTGGACAGACTTACCAATTAACTGCTTCAGCCTATCGGAGAATACAGGGTAGCTAGGGAAGCGATAGCTCGCGTTCAAGATGGCAAGTTGCCCCTGATCCTCAAAGGGAGTTGTGTAGTAGCACAGCTTGTAAAGTAGGACACCCAGCGCCCAAATATCGGATTTCTCATCTATGGGTTGCTTCCTGTACACATCAACCATCTCGGGGCTTCTATATTGCATGGTAGTGTGCCTCTGGACGTCCTCGTCTATCATCCTGCACTCCGCGACTGTCTGCGGCGCAGGCTTGGGCGGCGCCGCCGAGCCAAAATCGCACAGCTTGAACTTCCTCTTCGAATTATGCATAGTAATCAACACGTTCTCAACCTTGAGATCGCGGTGCAGTAGCGGCGGCTTGAGGTAGTGCATGCAGGCGACGCCCTCGGCGATGTCGGTAAAGATGTTCAGGATCTCGGGCTCGGTCAGACGGTGCTGCAATCGGGTGTTCATAAAGTCGATCAAGCCTCCCCCGTCGCAATACTCCATCAGCAAGAAGACTTCGTACCCCCCACCCTTCAACTCCGAGGCGTGCGAATCTATATAGGTGACAATGGGCCGGTGCCCCTTCAATCGTTTCATGGTCTCGACCTCGGTCCGCATCGAACGCAGCGTCTCCTTATCTGGCACCGCCACTCTCTTCAGCACGGCCAGGTCGGTCCCATCGACGGGGCGGGGAAGCTTGACGAGATAGACATGCGCAAAGCCGCCCTCGGACAGATACCGCTGTATTACTACCCTGTGCTCGCCGACCTGAATCTTGGTCCCGGGCACAAAGGTTCCGGCCGGAACGACGGGGCCCTGGGCGGGCATGGGGATTTGTTGTTGCTGCAGGTGGTGATGGCCCATGGCCATGGGGTTGTGGTAGGACGCCATGCCAGTAATCCGTAACAAATGGCAGTCAAACTACAGGACGATAGAAACGTGTGACCAGCGTGGTCGTTATATAAGTGTCGTCGCGGTGACGTAAGAGAGCGTAGGATGCGAATCAGCGGTTGGAGGCGGCGAAGGGCGGCAGAGGCGGACAGACGGGCGGCAGACGGAGACACGGGAGAGACGGTGGAGGACGGGGGAGCCTAGGATTTACGGTTGTAACATGGGAGCGATGGATGCAGACGCAGACACAGGACACAGACACCAAATCTATCAATGAAGGTGCATTTCTTCCTTCTGCGAGGACTCGAAGGGGTCAGTCAGGTCAGTAAGTGAGATCAGAAGCACAACCGGCTAGAGAGCGTGCATAAGCAGCAGCAGTGATCCGTGGAAATAATAAAGTAGGTCGGTACGGATTAGAAACAGGGACAGAGACAGAAGCAGAAGGAGACAGACAGACAGTATGCAGGAGGGCTTGTGATAACTGGAAAGAGAGAGAGGACTAGCTAGTAGACAGAGAGCTAGAAGGCAGACTAACTAATACAAATCTATCTCGCGGTGTCGGTCTAGTTAGTCGGATTCTCCTTAGTAACTGAATATTCCTGTACGTGTACATACCCGGCGTAAAAAAGACGGTACGAATTTACGGAGTACGGACCTCGATTGAGGAAGCGACAACTGATGTGCCAATGCCAGCAGCCAACGTGATAGGTAGGATAGGACAGGACAGCCAGTCCTTCCTGTAATGTCGTCGCAGCTGACGAGCCGACCAATGGCCGCGTGCCAACCAACCCCCGAATGAACGGCTGTTCGGCAGCTGGTGTCCTCCCCAGGTGGGTTAGTCAAGTCGGAAAGTTAGTTTCAACCCCCCTCGTTAGCTTCTGATTCAATGAAGCAGGCGCAGCTGCGGTTATTCCATTCATTAGGAGTTGGGACTCTTATTATGGGGCAGTGACGTCTTATTGTGCATTCCGTATAAAAAAGGTACCGCCAGTAAGAGAGCGTGAGATAATACGACGTTGCCATAACTACCACAAAGAATCGCCAATAAAATTGTAAAAAATTGAAGATGGTTGTCTCTACGTCAATAAAAAACCTCTCTCCCATCCTGCGATGCATATGGCTCTGGGAGGCGTGGTTTGCCCTACACACTAGAGGGCCGATCTCCACGAGAATGAATCAATCAGGTACCTACAGGCGGCCGAGTTGTACCAACTCGTGCAGGGTGCGTTGGCGAAGCTCAACAAGGACCCACCGCATTGTGGGGACGGTCGCACTACGCTAGCCTCGAAACGGATCCGTGAGAACCTCCCTAGCGTACTTCGTAGGAACCGCCAACAACACGACGAAATGTCATTGGGAATCTGGGGAGAGAGATACGGATTAATCGCTGACCTTACCTTTATATCTTCACGCCCAGTTGGACTTGCTGGAGGATGCCATAACCGTTTCTCATCCGTAGATAGGCTGAAGTAACACACACTACCGACTTAGTTGCTATACAAGTAGGTAGCAACTCGAAGCACGTCGCCCAACAAAAAATTTACAAGTCTCCTTTCATTGCACTAGTTCCTCGTCTCCAACAGAATCTCTTCCTTTTCACACGCTACGGTCTCTTAGGCGGTCGGGTCGGGTTGGGTCGACACCCAACGCAGTCACAGTCCAAGGTTTCCTCTGCTCGGAAAACAGCCACGTTACTCAACACAGCTTCGAGACCGGACGGCCCGTGAGAGAACAGGCATCCGAGGCCGGCTCATGACAGGCATACCTACTTACTCGAATCCTCTGCGATCCCCAGGACCTTGATATTGGAGTTGATGACTTCAGTTCTGATTTTCTGATTCAGGAAGCTGAGCTAAGCTTCCTCTGCGTGATCAAGAGTCAGGAACAAGGCTTCCTTAGGCCCTATCTAATAAGTATAATGTGCGTGAGGCTCGGAAAAGAGAAAAGAAAGGAGTGAGAAGAGGTCCTAGTAGCGGCTTTGTATGGTTGTCGTCTATCAGACGACCGGAAGCGGACCAGAAAGCAGTCGAACCACATCTGAGCTCACCTTTTTCTTTGTCAACACCACATGGGATCAACACAGTCATCACGTCAGGCGAAATATTTCTCAAGATGATCTTAGACATTCTCTCTCCTCTGATGTCATGGTGAAAAAAAAAATCGTGAATCGTTCTATGAAGGGACTCTATCTCCCGAAAACCCAAGGGATTTGTCCTATGGTGTTTCCAGCATCCCTATTTTCTTATGTACACCTAGGTCGAACCAGAGCCGCCCTCAAAGTGCCCCCTGCTACTCGAAGATCCTGAGTTGTTGCCGTCTAATAAAAGTGTAGGCTTAATGTAGTCCTCGTCAAGCTGTCTGAATAGAGCTTGAGGGTCTTGTGTAGTAAACAACTGCTTGATAGCTGATCTGGTAGACAGAGGTGCGGCCGGCCTGTGACCCGATGTCGGGTATGAAAACACGCCTTCCTCATCCGATGCGCCGTTCGGCGTCGGTTCAGGGCTCGATCTCCTCCGGGGAGACCTACGTGCTGGTGGTGGAAGATCTGATGTGTCTATATCGCTACCAATGTCTGAGTCCGTCAAGCTGACTCGTTGTCCGAGAAGATCCTGTCTCTCTGAACTGTCCCCTGCACCAGCACGTAAACTCTTCCTGTTCAGACTCGTACCACGTGCGTGTGGCATAGATGATCGGTGGCCCGAAACATAACTGCCTCGTTCAGGGCCTGCGCTGCGTCTGCCATTAGCAGACATTCTCTCCATCGCCATCGCTCCGTTACTTGGCCGCGGGTTATATCCGATGCCAGTGCCGGATCTTTTGTAGTAAGATCCCCCAGGCGCTGCTTCGATGTCGAATTCGTCATCACTATCCGCCTCTTCTACAACACCCGTCCTGATACCCAGAATCTCCAGCATACGAGCTGTGGTTCCACCAAATATGATCACCGTGAGAACCACCACGACCAAGACCGTAGCTTTCAGAGCATACGAGTTATCGCCGGTAAGGAGAGCTGCCAAGGCGACACCGACAGCACCACGCAGACCAGCCCAGAACAGCATAGCCTGGTAGCTGTACGGTAATTCATCATTGACTTCTCTGCCCTGGCGACGCGCTCGATAATGGTGATACCAGTTGATGAGCTTGGATAATGGGAAGACCGCGACCCATCGTGCTGCGCAAACCGAGGCTACAGTGACGATGACGAGCAGCGGTTGGAATTGGAGCTCCTTATCCGTGAAGAGCGACAGGCCGAGGTAGATGAAGATGAAGTTCTCGGAGAGTTGCGCCATGATCTGGAAGAAATATTTGGTACTGAGCTGTGTTCGTCGAGACATGTTGAAATAGGCGTAATGCTTCAAAGTAATACCACAGAATAGCAAAGAAACGATACCTGGTCACACATTAGCGTCTCTTTTGCTAGGATATCATGCGCATGATAGAATTACCTGACATCCTCACGGCCTGAGAAAAGAAGTAACTCGCGTACGTGATCAACACGATCAAGCATGTCTCGATATGCGGGTATCTCCTGAGGTAAGTAAACTTGAGTATCAGGGCTGTACCCACGCCGACTACGACACCAATACCCAAGCTGCCAAAGAAGATGAGAATGAAAGTGCCTATGCCTTTGATGAAGCTCAGGAAGCCGTAGGAAGCAGCATCATCGCCTTTATACTGTTGCGCCGTCTCGAAGATGACGATTGCAATGGCATCGTTCAGAATGGACTCGCCGAAAATGATCGTGTATAGCTTCGGATCTACCTTGTAGGTGTTGAATATGGCCAGGATCGTTACCGGATCAGTCGCAGACAAAGTAGCGCCAACGGATATGGCGTCGTTGAAGGACATATCGAACCCCTGGGGTATCCGTGTGTACAGCCATAGCAGCAGGCCGATGACGACCGCAGATAGAAATGTACCGGCGAAGGCGAAGACGAGAATCGTACCAATATTTCGGAAGAAATTGGACTGGTGCAGCTCGTATCCGGAGTTGAGGATAATCGGTGGAAGAAGAAGACTGAAGAAGATTTGGTAGTTGAAACTGATCAAAGTCGGGATGCTGGATTCGGAGGCGACTCGGAGGGTCAAGCCCACGGTCATTCCTAGTGCACAAACGGTCAGATTCTAGCTCTGTTTGCTTCGCTTTATGCGACGCTGCGGTATTATATGCTTTACGTCGATTTGCGTCGATCGGCATTGAATTGATAGGAGAGAATGGAGAACCGACCAGCAAAGATGGAGATCACGGTCTCATGGACGGCCTGTACTTTCTTCTGCTGCAGCGTGTAGCTCGTGAAGAAGGCGATGATCAGGAGCACGATAGAGATGAAGAGCGCCCATGACAAGGTGATCTCTTTCTCTCCCGAATCCGTTTCTGTGCGATCACTCTGGTCAGAAGGTCTCGAAGCGCTGCGAAGAGGAAGAGATGGGTGCGATCCGTACCACCGGGGTCTTGCTCTTCGTCAGCGCGTCCTGGAAGACACAGGCTGGTATTAGTCTGGGCTTTGCATTTGCATTTGCGGCTCGAAAGTCCGGAAGAGAAGAGCGCATCGTCATGAACGTACTGGCAAGCTCCAGGCCATAGCTGGCGAGTTGCGACAACATGTTTGCGACGGCACCCCGAGCTCGATTACATGCGTTGCGAGTCGCTCGGCGTCAGCGCAAATGATGCTCGAACTGGAGGGTCGACGACAATGCGGGTTCTGTTTCTGCTCTTGCTCTGAAAAGAGCAGTGGCAGTGATGACGGCGGGTTTGCCAAGACACTAAATGTTAGATCGACAGAGTCGGACGGAAACATTTGAGTGCAGGTTTTAGGTCGGTGCGGATTACTGTTTGTTAGGTATCGTAGTTTGTTGGTTGGTTTGTGCGCGAGTAAAGTACGAATCGCAGGAGGAACAGTTAATATGGCCGGTTTTACAGCAGGATCAGTCCGCAGATGATAGAAAGTCTTGAGAACAACTAACTCTCATCTTCTTGACCTTGTCGCTGCTACAGCCAAATGTAAAGTATTCCATCCGGACTTTGTAAGTCAAAGTACGGAGTACAGATGTAAGGAATATTGATTGCCTTAAGGACGACTAGGGAAAGTATTAGGTAGGGTACCGGTCGAGTACAGGAATGGGAGCCTAAACGCCTAGCGCGGGGTGGTTCATCACGGACATTATGTAATAAACCACTATGTACCACATATGTAAGTAATGTCTTTTGTGCATAAAGTGGTTACATACCTAGCGTATGCACTTTATCGGTGCGCGGGGGATGGGGGATCCGCTTTCGGTGAATCCCCTCCGGCGTTATCGCTGCGGCGTGTGTCCGGTGACGGAATCCAGAACGTTGCTTTTGCTGGAGGAGACGCGTCACTCTTCAACTCCGGTTATCCAGCCTCATATCGCACTCTTATCGAATCCGTGAGACCTCGTGGCATTCACTTCGTATCACCAGTCTGAAACTCTTCACTTCTTGAATTAGATTCTTAAACATCTACATACTATAGATGTACGGGTTGCCGGTAAAAAGGTTGGAATCGGTAAAGCAACCTGATTCAGAATCATTCATGATGGACGCTAGATCGGCAACTCATTAGTCCTCAGGGCAGGTATGATTATTCTTGGCAGTCTAGCCAACAATGTCCGGATTACCGGTAGAGCTGTCGAGTCTTTCGAACCGACATTCGACTCTGCCGGCTTCACATCTTCCCGAGGAGGTGTGAGACAGCCAGACAATGGCGAACCATGGCGATGGGAAGATGCTCGTCATTTGGCCGGTTTCAATGAGGTAAAATTCTGGAATCGATCCTCGTCCACGATTGCAACTTGAGAGGATCTTTATCACAAAGATACCTACCTAGCAACGGCCATCCAGTTCATGTCAACGACGGGTTGATGGCTTGCGATGTTCTTGGGCACAACTCCCAACACAGTACCCACGCTACGCTGCACTGGGCTAGTATGTGCTAGCGCATGCGCTAAGCCCGCCATGGACAGTGTCTCTATCGATGTCTCAGACTGTACCTGCGTGTGCTGTCGCACCGCTTATACAGTGCAATCGACGCCTCGACACGAGTAAGTCAGCGGTATCCCGTAGTCCACCGGCCTACCTATTCTTATGACAAGTGACATCGTCACTATCTCCCGGTCTAGTAAGAGGCACACCTACTTTGCCTCTGGTATCCCAGAATGGAGTGTAGAATGAGGGCGGTTCAGTCTATAAAACTAATCCTCACCCAAACTACTCCCTCTAGCAAACTCTCTACTGCCTCCCTACTTGTCGCCTATACTATGCCTACTTACATGTCGTCCTCATCGATTCTTGAAACATAGGTCGATGTAGAAAAAACAAATCTGTATGTCGAACTGATACTGAAGAGGTCTACGAAGCCCGGATGAATGGCTTCCCTTCCGTGATTTACGTCTCTCGCCACTTACACCTATCCTCCTCTCCTATCAAGGGATCTTGGCGTAGTGAGCAGGGCTACTCCATCAAGACACACTCTCATACTATGCCATGAACTCGTCATCTACGAGTTCCCTGCGCATAGACGGCATGGCTTCGCCCAGTCTAAAACCGACAAACTCATTCGTTAGAAACGAGCTCACGCCCCAAGACGCTACGCAAGAACACCGTGATCCCAACGGGGTCCATGAAGAACTCCACGAGCAGTCTCCGCTCTTGCCGCCCCAGGGCAGTGATTACACGCCGTTTTTAGGGCCACCTGTTGCTGAGGTCCAACAAAACGATGAAGAGCATTGTCAAGAGACGAAGTCCGTCTGGTATCTCATTGCTTTGACGATATGTTTAGGAGGTCTTCAAGTCGCCTGGGCTGTCGAGTTGTCGAACGGAACGCCCTACCTGCTATCCCTGGGGTTGAGCAAATCGCTCATGGCCCTCGTGTGGATAGCCGGGCCTATCACGGGAACACTCGTACAACCATATGTTGGCATGCTAAGTGATGGCTGCCGCGTGCCCTGGGGAAGACGGAAACCGTTTGTCCTTGGCGGTGCCGCTGCTACTTCTTTTGCCTTTATGTTTCTGGCCTGGCTCCGGGAGATAGTAGGGGGTTTTCTCGGTATTTTCGGCGCTGATCCCCAATCCGAAGGGGTGAAAACGGTCATTATCATCGTTGCCGTGATATGGATATATGTGCTTGATGTCGCTGTCAATACAGGTTTGTTATCCTCCTTTTGTGTTGCATTCGCAAGCTCCTAATACGGGTTGTACAGTTCAAGCATCGATTCGCGCATTCATCGTAGATTGTACGCCCTCGCATCAACAAGGTCAGTCAATCTTATAAGCTCTTGTCAAATGACAGTTCTCATCCATATACAGAGGCCGCAAACTCCATGGCCAGCAGAGTCGTTGGTCTCGGTAACATAATCGGCTACATTGCCGGCGGCGTTAATCTACCACGCTACGTCTGGTTCTTCGGCGCAACCCAATTCAAAGACCTCTGCGCCATCGCCAGCATAGCGCTCTGTTCGACCGTCCTCTTCAGCACGGGCACGATCCGAGAGCGAAACCCCCTACTAGACGGACACCCCGTCGAAGACCGCCCAGGTCTCCTCTCCTTCTTCGTCAAGATCTTCGCCGCCATCCGACGACTCCCACCCCAGATCTCCAAAGTCTGTGTCGTTCAATTCTTCGCATGGGTCGGTTTCTTCCCCATGCTCTTCTACACGTCATCATATATCGGCGATATCTACGTCCAGCCCTATCTCCGTGAAAACCCACACATGACACCCGCCGAACTAGACGAATTATACGAGCGAGCTACACGCAGAGGCACACATGCACTCCTAATATTCGCCATAACAAGCCTAACAACAAACATCGTCCTCCCCTTCTTCATCGATCCAACCTACGACAGCCACCCCGCCGCCGGCGGCCCCCTAACCCAAGGCCGCGGAAAAGCCGGCTCATCGTCAAACACCAGCCAAAACTGGATGAAAAGCCTCATAATCCCCGGCTTCACGCTCCGCCGCGCATGGATGTTCTCGCACCTCCTCTTCGCCGGATCCATGTTCTCCGCCCCCTTCGTCTCATCCATCGAAGCCGCGACAGCATTGATCAGTCTCATCGGTATAACCTGGGCCCTAACACTTTGGGTCCCCTGGGCCATCATCAGCGCGGAGATAAGTCGCTGCCACGCCATCCACCGGGCGAAAAAGGTGCAAATGACACATATTGCACACGAGGGCGATGGCGATCCCGCTCTAGATAATGATGAGCCAGAACCGGATCAGGCGGGTGTCATTCTCGGAATTCATAACATGGCTATTGCCTCTCCGCAAATGATTGCAACGCTCGGCTCGAGCGTCATTTTTCGCTTCTTCCAGAAGCCGAGAGGTGTTCCTGGCGATCATAGCTACGGCATCGTTTTAGCGAGTGGGGGTTTGTTCGTGTTAGTTGCGGCCTACTTGGTCCATAATATCGAAGACAACGTGTCCATGCCGCCGATGGCCGCCGCTATATATGCAGCGGAGTCAGGTGAGGCCGGTTTAGGTGTGAATTCGCCTACCAGAAGTCGGAGTGTCGATACGCCCCGGACCAGTCTTGAACAAGCGGCCATAGCCAGAAACAGTAGTTTTGGCTCGGGATTAGAATATTGAGGAATTCTATCTTCTTCAAAGTCTTAGAAATGATACAGAATCTCAACAGAGACTCCTTGATTGACACTACGTATCTATCTAGGTACGTAGGCGAGAAGTCATCTCTGCCAACGTAAAATAACGAAACAGGGTCAAAGTGTCAAAATATCAGCAAACTGAGCTAGATAGCAGTCAGTGCGAGGCCATATCCCGTCCAAGTATCCCAGTCCGTCAGCAATTCCCATGAGAACTTGAGGTTGATCTGATGGTGCATCTGTCCTTCATTCCAGTCCGGGACATCTTAACACTCGCCGAGCTTTGTGGGTTGTTCCCCGGGCATGGGACCGAGCGAGACGTTCCAAGATGTATAGCCTGCCCAGTAGATACAAATCCTGTCGCCATCTGTATTGCAGAATATCTCATCACATCTGGCACTGTCGAAACTTGAGGTAGACGTGGCAGATGAAGCCATCGATGTGATCGTGGAGAAAGTCGTCATCGAGTTACCCTTGGTCATGTCCTGAGTCGGAGAGGGCGTTTGGGTTGCTTGGTGAGATGAGACCGCCGTGTGATCTGCCGTGTCCGTGGAGGCAGTACTCAGTTCGTCAGCAGTGGTCGTGACGCTATCATTGTCCAATCTTTTAATGCCTGAGGCCTTAGGAGTGTCCGTACCGGTGCTAGTCTTTCTGACATTGGGAGAAGTGGTAGTTTTGACAACGGTCACAATGTTCGTGACCGTCACGGTCACACTCGACTTGGAAGGCTTGGAAGCCGCCGTGAAGACAAGTGGCTCAACCGTTGCCGTGGCTGTGGATGTGACGACCACGGTGTGGTGGGCGTTATGAAGCTTTGACTCCTTCGGATTGTCACTCGGAACGAAGTCAATCTCAGGGTCTGGGATTCGGTTCATACCCGGGACCGCGAAGACAGCAGTCATCATGAGATGAATGATGAGCAAGATGCCCAGATGAAAGATCGTGTGATGCTGCATTTCGCCAAACGACTGACAACGAGGTGCTGTTGGGGCAGTAGGGTTTCTTTAAGAGGACGTTAGATCCCTGAGAAGAACAATTCCAGGTCTACCCGCAAAGTTGATATTGGCGTGTCCCCTTTTACTGACGTTATTTACTCGTCGATGGTGAGGTTCTTGGACTTGATTCGACAATCAACACGAGTATGAGTAGAAAAGGGAGAAAATAAGAGTGACCTCGAAAGCTAGAAGAGGAGAGAGATGGGAAGAGAAGTGGGAAAAGGAGGAGGAGGAAAAGTCTAGGTTATAGATACTCCCAAGCAAGCAAGAACGATGGCTGAACACGGAACGTTATGACATAGTCAGAAAGTAAGAAGAACATGAGGAAGGAACGTTATCTTCTTGCCGAGTATCCGGGAACTACCTCTGGCTGCCTCTCTCTGAGTTGCCGTCGATTGGTCAATGCTTTATCTTTCCCTCAACACTCGTCTATCCGTATTCCTCGGTGTGGTCCAATGCTTTCACGATTTTCCCTACCTCACTCACTGTTTGGTATTTCCAACCAGTAAGAGGAAGGAATTGAGACTCACCGGTTCCGAGAGCGTGCTTCCAATGCCATCGGCCGCTAGGGTCTAGAGGACTTGCCGGACGTCCACGAGCGGATCATGGCAGTTGGGTGACAACACTAGAACCTCACGATGTGTAGGCGTGTTTGCTCGCATGATCCAATCAAGCCCCGATCCAGGTAGCACGGAACCGGGCGAGGTGAGTTATCGTCCGCCCGGTGAAACTGCCGTACGGGTATTCACGTCGATGAGACTGGGTAGGCCCGAGATACGGTGAAAGATGGATCACGCGATGGCAGTCTGGCCTAGCCTGACTAGTCACACATGCGGAACTGTTTGATGTGTCTGATCACATGAACTTCAGATGGTTCTATGCGTGTCAACTATCTAGGTGTAGAAGGGCAATACTGACTGGTGGATCAAGTATTCCCGCGAAGATACGGGTACGCCTTTTGATATCCTCTCTTCGTTCCCGGGCAAACTTCCACTTGCATCCAAGTCTTGGTCTCATTACGCATGCCGGTGCACAACTGCTTACTCCGGGCAATCAACCTCTCTCAGTCCCTACATCCATTTACAGGCGGTTTCCTGCCTTGATGAACAGTGTAGTGGAGACACCGACACCAACGAGCCAGATGAGACTTCGAACAGGTGCCCACTTGCGATTTTCCTGCATTTCGATATAAACGAAGTTGTAGGCCACACGGCTGACGATGTACGTGACGGCAAGTTTATTGATGGTGTCGGCGGGGACACCAGCGTGGTTGGCCGCGAGAATGGCCCCGATGAACACGCCGAGCGTCTCTCGTCCGTTGGACGCTGCGGCCTCACAGCGCATGATCTTGTTCTTGGTCTAATGTCCCCACAAGAAGAGAGGAGCCAGCATATTAGTCACGAAACTGTGCTTGTCTACCTATATCGAGTGGAATATGGATGTAATGGGGAGAGCATCGCCTAATGCACGCTGGATGAACACCACCGGCATGCACTGTCTTGATCTCCAGACACTATTGGAGTAGATGGCGCATGAGACTGGACAACTTACAGCTTTACTGATCGTCTCGTCCTTCTGAATAGTCTCCTCGAACTGGCGCGGGGTGGCGAGGTCATAGTTTTTGATGGCCAAAGTCTTGGAGTAGGTTCCAGGGAAGAGGGCGACCAGCCAGGCCACCGGGATCTGTATTAATGCAACGAGGTAAGTCTCCTTCTACTCTTTTCTGGGATTTAGAGGGATAACATACGGCATAGAACGAGTAGTTCTGACTCTGAAAAAAAGCAGACATGGCGATTGGCGCGTCTATATCGATCCCACGGATGTCAAGTCTGCAGTGCAAATGAAGGAGTAGAAGAGTGTGATGGTTTTAATTCAAGAGTTGCAGTGATAGAAAAAGATTGTCGAGGGAGAATCAGTAATAGTACCTAAGATGTCTGGAGTCTGGATCTTGTGGGTCGGCCCGGTGAAGAGTTGCCTTAGGAATCTGCTTTAAGCAAAGTGTTCCAGAATCGTTGCTGTCTCCCTTGCAGAAGCCGCAACACTAATGTTCTTTTCAGCTGGCGGCGTTGATTCTCTTGTTCACTTTACGAGTAGAGTGTCATGTCGCAAGCGAAGTGGTGTTCTCCGGAGGGGAGTACCTCCGGAAAAGCTTAGAATTCCTACAGGACCTCACTTATATATCTCTACCGACATCTTCTCCATCTCTGCCTGTTGTATGCCCGCATGGCTGGTTCCAGAATACTCTGTGGCTGCAGGAGGAGAACAGACAGGATGCGTCACGACAGCTGAGTAATAGAACCTGTCAATACTAAGGGCCTTTTGTGGTGATAACTCCAACCATTGGAGCCGAGACTTGACTCGATAACAACAAGCTGTGTTGTATGCATCGTTGTGTCCAATAGGGGAGGTTTCGCTCGATGGCATTGATTCGATGATGGTGTTTTTTCGCGTCGCACAAAGACTGCGTTTTTTTTCTTTGTTGTCGATCACGGCGATCATCTGTAATAGTGATGCGACGTAAGACGTCGGAAGAAACCGTACTTTTGTGAACGTAAGGAAAGACGTTGTTTCATACATACTACTAGAGGACCCACCCGTAGTGAACCCTCTTCGCTACGCTCAGAGGGCGTCAAAAATCCGGACCAGGTCAACACTGCTCAAAACTCCGGACCAGATCTGCGGATTAGTAGGCATACATATTGAGTACGTTTTACGTGTAATCTGCAGCACAATTGACCTCGCAACTAGTTACGCGCTATTATAAAGCGGTATACGATGCTTAATTGAAACTAATTCATAACTATTTCATAATGAGGTCGGCGTAGCTGCGGCGGACTACTTGGTAGCTCTGTCGCGTTACCCTCATCGTCGCTTACATTAGGCGTATCACCCAGCCTGATTGCAACGCCGCCTTCATCGTCGCTGTTTTCTGACGCGCTTCGTTCATCCGCTGAATCGATATAATCAGGAGGCGGCTCTCGCATATACGTGAGCGGCTTAGCGATGTATTTCAACCAAGGCGGAAGTTCGCGACGTGTGGTATCGATGAAAAACGTCTCCTTTTTACGTCGCCCGCCCTCTTCATTATCCCATAAAGGATGCCCTCTGCCGCAAGGGATGAATTCGTCGATTCCTTTCACTTCTTTAAGCCAATCCCTCAATCGTGGATATTCAGCCTTCTGTAAGCGCCATTCGTCGCGTAATTCCTTCTCGCGCTGTCGTTCCTGTGCCTTGAAGGCCCTGATCTCCCTTTGCCGCTGTTTCCGCGCTTCTGCGGCTCGTTCTGCCGATTGCCTCTCACGCAATTCTGTCGCACTCAAGCTGTCATACCGCCAACCTGATGGCTTATAAAACCGGCGCCTGGTTTTCTTGTTTACAGCTTCCGCACGCTCTGCTGCCTTAGCAACATGGTGTTTATTTTGCCGCTGTAGCATAATAGCTTGATCTGGCGTTTCGCACAGAGCGCGCAGTGCTTGTCTTGAAGGCGAGGAAAGTAGCGGATTTGTGACGTTTACGTGGCGCTCGTACAGATATCCCGCCGCGTGCTTGGATTTCGTGAGATCGTCACCACTCGGTAGAAAAGACGGTAATTTTGGCTGGACAGATTGTGATAACCGAGCCTTCAAAACATCCAGAACGATGTTAGGGTTGTGCGGTCGATACCCAGCCTTCTCGAAAGCACTCATGAGATTGTGACGTGTGAATCCAGCCCCATATATAGTATTGAGAGCTGCAACAAAATCTGTGCGAGAGAAGTTGACTTCACCATTGCGAAGATGTTCCTGCAGGATCTGTTGATGCTTGGCTTTCATCACACGAAAGATAACCAAGTCGAGAGGTTGTAATATATGAGTTGAGTGAGGTGGCATAAACAACAACATAATATTGTATTGTAAACAATACTCGCCTGCCTCAACACTGATGTGTCCTGTGAAGTTGTCCAATGTCAACAAACGCCAAATTGGATCTCTTTTTAGATGACGCATCATGCCACCTTCGATCTCTGCAGTACTTCGTCGCCCGTCAGGTGTTTCACCACATTCATCAACCCCAAACCACTCTTGAAGAGTGAAGGGCTGACCTGTCTCCACGTTGACAGCTTCAGTCTGAAAGGTAGTAGAGTGAGCATAGGAGTAACGGTTGAAATGTTTTAAATAATCAACCTGAATCTCCTTTGTCGCAAATCCATTATCGGACCTTGTAAAGCGCACATCTCCGTGTACGTCGACGTATGCCCACGAGGCTGAAGGCCAGCTCTTAAACACCATATACGGGGGTATTACACCCCCCATCGCAGAACCACCCCCTATACACGTACTAGTCTCCCGGTTGCTAAAATCGGCAACCTGGATAGGTAGTTGACTCTCCATGGCGATAACTACAACCTCTGTGTTGCTATTGACACACCCAAGCCGGATGCCTGTTTCGTCAACGTTCCAGTCATCGGCTTCGCGAATCTGGTACTGTTGTATTGTGTCGGCACGCAGCGAATAGTAGGCTTCAACGGCATCGATCTGCTGTTCTAACGAGAGGCGGTTGATGTCCACTGCTGTCGTTTTATCGACGTGGAGCTCCGGACGGTCTTTCCAGAGTCGATTCATGCTCGCGTTGCTTATAGGAGGTCGCGGGGGAGTTCGGCGCGCCAGTAGCTCGTCGATGGCAAGCCTCACGAGTATTTTGGTCGCGGGGAATGCTCCTTTACTCATCAATTGAACGTATAAAGTCAGGGCCCTATCCTCCGCGTATGTGAGAACAGACGGGCTGCCGCGTCGTTTTGCGGAGCGGGAGTCGGGCTTGCCCTCACGAATCGCCTTTATTTCTCGCAAAAGGGACGTCTTTGAGACGTTGAATCGAGCGGCAATATCGCGCGTCGAGAGAGGCTTTGCTCGTGGGTCTGTAGAATGTGTCGGTTTCTGTATACGTAGAGGTCTGTCTCGGTCCATTTGTTCAATCGCCCATCTCGCAGCCTTATTAGCCCTCGTGGGGGAAAGCGCGTCAGTAGGCGTCATGATTACGTCGTATGGTTATTTTTATCGTCGGGTTGATAATACTGATCCAGCCGGACGGGATAGTTGTAATTATTTCACATTGAGGGTAGGTAGGTACGAAGTAAACGTGTTCAATTGACGTGTTGTTCCTGCCGGAATTCAGGTGTTAGGTATACGGCGTACCTGGCTGCAATGTGTGGATCTGGTCCGGAGTTTTGAGCAGTGTTGACCTGGTCCGGATTTTTGACGCCCTCTGAGCGTAGCGAAGAGGGTTCACTACGGGTGGGTCCTCTAGTAGTTCTAAAAATATTGACGTTGTCTTAACTGTGTTTACATGGCGACTTTACGATTACAGAAAACACCGTTCTGTGCGGATTAACGGATTTTCAGGTAGGAAATGGGAATCGCATTTCGGCATGGGAATTCACTCAACTGTTAAGCGTGTGTAACCAATGAAACGAATGGGGTAAGTCGGGACGCTAAATTTAGAACGAAATTCTTCATGGCGGGCTGGGGGATTCCGTTGTCAAAAAATTACGTGCATAGCGGAGAAGTTTAGGGGCCGATTGGCAGGTCGAGACGGGCGGTAGGAATTCTCCGTTGTTGGAATACGACTTTACTTGCTAACGTGTCGGGTTGTTAAAGAATTGGTATGTGATGTGAACTTCACAGGCATTTTTAGGAATGTGAAAGACGACGAGATGATTTTAATATGTTTTTTATTATATTATTCTATTATGTACAGCTCGACGCTTGAATCGTCGCGAGACTTTTTTGTACATCTATCTTTTTGTCTATCATTTGCAACGCTCGAGAAAAGTCATATTCGCTTGATGATGATGATTAGGTGAAAATGCAGGTAAACTCAAGTGATTGACGGATCGTCGCCTTCACTTAAGCCTTGGTGATCTTGACGTATTCGCAAGTAGGGTTGTGGGGAGCACCGAGGGTGACCCAGGCGAGGGACTGGTAGTAGTATCCGGAGAAGTACTGCCAGCAGACAGCCCATTGGTCTATAAGAGATGATAGTCAGTACGGAATTCGCCGTTCAGTTTGAAATGAGTATGTTTAGTTGAAGGGTGGTGGCTGCGGATGTGTCTCTTTTTCCATGCAAGATAGGGATGCGTGCGCATTGGATTTATGTGTTCGCTTCAGGAGACGCAGCAGGGCGCATGTTGCCCAAGAAAAAAGCAAAACAAGAGGATAATGGATTGGCTCCAAAAACAAACGAGGGCTGAGGAAAAACGGGAAATATTGGTAAAAACTTACAGTAGGCCTGGTTCTGGAGCTCAGCGGTGGGCACAACACCGGGGACGAACTTGGAGTCGTCAATGTAGTTGTAGCCGAAGAGAGAACCGGTCTGGTCGAAACCAACGGGGAACTCGACGTTGCTGACGCCGAACTGGGGAGCAGCAATGTTGCTGGTCGACTGGTACTGGATGCTCATGGCCTGGTTGACCGTGGCGGGCTGGCCGTTGGGGTCGGTGTAAGGAAGGTTCCAGGTCAGGCTACCAACAACCGCATCGCCGACCTTGCTGGCGCTGGCGGTGGAGTTGAAGTAGTAGTCGAAAGTGCTTCCGTTGGAGCTTCCGGAGTAGCACACAGCCGAGAGACTGGCGCCAGTGTGGCAGTTTCCAAGGAAACCTGGTGATCACATGTTAGTCCCGTGGCCTTTTGGATTTCTTTCATGGTGCTTAAGTCGTACCGTTGATCTTGCTGCCAGTGCTTGTGCCCTGGACGTGGAGCTTGAAGGGACCCTCCTGGGTTTGCTGGGCGGAGGCAGCAGTGGCGGCAGCGCCGAGGAGGAGAGCGGAAACTTCGAACTTCATGGTGACTGGTGGGAGGAGAAGAAGATGGTGATGTTACGGTGGTAGTGTGATGGTGAGTAGAGATGGTTCTGATGCAGTTGAGGTAGCAGTATGGCTTTTGAAAGCAAATGCCATGCCATATTTATATTTGATCTTGAACATACGGGTCGCGAAGATACGAGTCAGCTCGTTAACTCAAGCCCCATCCCTGATGTCCTGGTTAGGTAGGGATCATCATGGACCGAACATGGACCTGGATGGGAAAACTGGGGAAGAGGATCGTTCCCCTTGCAGATAAGAGTGGGCGCCAGCACAGCATGCGGCTTGAGCTCGTATTGCGTACGGAGTCGGTAAGTCACGAGAAGATCATTCATTTTCCAGATGGGTAAGTGGCGCCAGCATAGCACAACCCGGGAGGATTAGAACCCGCAAGACCAAGAGACTTGATTCTTGCGTCTTTTGATATCTTCTATCGACTCATCAGGATTAGCACTCTCGCCCATGTTTTTCCAGAAAACCACAGCCATGGCAAAAGAGAGGCCATGACATAGTGGTCTCCAGGGGTTCATGACGCAACAACGCTATGTTTCAATAAACACTAGGGATATCGGTAACCACGACGATTGATTTCCTGAATGTAGAAGGATATGTTAGACATTCGTCGTGCAACGGCAACGGCTTGGCCGCAAGAAGTATTCTTCTCAAGCTGAAATCGAGTCTAGTTTTCTCCATTATCTCAAGGAGAAGAAGCAAAAGCAGTCAACAACGCACATTCGTGTTCGGCTATCGTAGCCGTCGTTTAGCGCCTCGCCAATCACAATGATGTTGAGGACAGCGCCCACGTATCAACGCAGCATTACGTTTCTCATTTGGCAGCGAGGCATTGAATTCAGGTGGCGATACTTGGGTTGGGAAATGGCGCTACACGCAATGGTATCGACGCCGTCTGATCGGCCACTTATGCGAAACGCCCAGCATGGGTTGGAATGACAAAGCCATACTCAGACAAGTCGTTAAGTCTACAGCCGGAACTTCGTATATCGATTCAGTCCAGCGCTGAAGGAGGACCGGTGTCTGTTGGTGATACTCATGGCAACGAACGGGCTCCACTTGTGTCCTTGGAAGCTGGGAGTAGGTAATTAGACACCGACACGAGCGGCTAGCGTGTGGAAAGCGTGGCCAAGGAGACTGCAATTGCCGCAACATTTGATGGGTCCATACGGCAAAACATGGGGTCTTGAATGCGGGACATGCGGAAGCCGGCAGTTGGCAAAAACTTCAAGGTACTATCGAAGAGGATGTTGCATAGGTACTGTAGGTTAAACGATTCCCAGCTCGGAGCAGCCGCCGGAAAGTCCGATAAAGCATTTCAGATAGAATCGAAACTTGAAGCCTTTGAAGTGAATAAACACGATGCAGTAGCACGTCCAAGACGTGCCGCAGACAGAGCTGCGCGTTCAGCAAGAACCTACGTACTGTCTCCTATGCTGGTAGGTACCCAATCGAAAGACTCTGTGCTGAGGCAACGTTCAGCAACGGTAGGCGTCTTACCGTGCGATTCTCATGGTTGCCTCTCACGTACGATCAGGGGTCGTAGGCAACCCACTATCGCCTGTTTGTAACGAGTTGCGGCTCTTATCTAGGTACCGCCCTCAAGGTAGATCGGATCAGGTGTGCCGATGTATCCTTGCCGCCATCAACGAATCGAGAAGCGGAATGCCTCACTGAATCAGTGCTGCTGGGAAACGCAGTCGGGCCTTGACTTCCTTCAAACGACGATCGGGTTGGAATCTCAGTTAGGCGCACTTGAGATTACGAAGTACTCCTAACTCCTGACTCCTGAGTAGAGGAGTAGGTAGGTTATAGTGAGTGTGCCCGTCAAGGGTTGCTAGACATGCCCAGGACGCAGCTCCTGACGGCGCCGAACAAGGAGAGAGGGAGAGGAGGCAGCTTGCAAGGAGTTGTGATTAAGGTCGACACATGAACTTCAAAGGGGTAAAAGTTGGACACCTTCAGCTGAGACTAGAGCGGGAGAGCAGGTGCTAACGATGGGTAACTAGTCCCAAAGGGCAGTGGTGGATGCTACCCCTCATTCACTAAACCGCGCTTGGGCTAGCGTCACTTAACGACGACATTGAAGTTCATGCAAGTCAACAGCGACCGCGAACCTATGGAAGCCACGGTCTGGCACTCTGCGGGTCCGCACGCTAGAGCCCGTCAGGGAACTTGAAGAGTCTACGGATTGCGCTAGTACGCATTCTAACTAGCGTCCGAAACACCGGGATATGGACCCCGGCCGTCTGTGGGGTTCCAGAAGGAAGCTCCGGGACAGATGGACTTGGTTTCGGACGGGGGTTACAGCTTACATTCTAGGCATCCCGCTGTCAAACTACGGTAGTAATAGACACTTTGGCTACCTACCCAAAGAGGTTTCCTCGTGAAGACTCACATCTTTCAAAAGGTCTAACGAGTTAACACTTCAAATGTCTCGCCGATAGTGATGGCACCTACTGAGTAATCACAACTCGGGCTTTCTATGAGAGGATGAATCCTTGATAATCCTCATCGCTGAGCGAAATTATCGACGGATTACATCACATGCCTTAGGTACATCATGCAACGGATTATGTATCGTTGTATCAACATTCAGAACGGTTTATCATACTAGCTCAACACGGAATGGGAATATTTGAGGCACTTGCTGGATCACATCCATGGAGATTACCGAGTGTATGAGACAGAGGCCGTTTTCACTGTGGATGAAGGGGCTTCAAGGGTGCACTCTACTAAAATCAAATAACCTACGATTTAGATATCTTAGCGCACGGCATAGTCCGCTTCTACAGAGCTGAGATCGCGCTGAAGAACGGCCAATAGATTGCGGGCTAATACAGATTAAAGTGGTATGTAGTATAAAGTCAGCGTGATATCCAGGTATGTTTCGGACAGATGCCTGGTTAACACTCCTATGGGAAGCGTGTAATCCGTAAGTAGGTACTACCTCGATTGGTTTGGACGCTTGTGATAAGGTGATTGTGTTATCCTACTGCACATTGCTTCGGTGACATCTCGCCGATATCACATGTTACTCTACAAGCGACCGATTGAAATGGCCGGGTTACCCGTGAAAGCGCACGATCGTGACTCTTAAAAGGTGCCCCAAGGTTGCATTCACTGGCACCAAATACCATAAAGTATACGGAGTCTGTAAGCTGTAGGCAGTCTTCACGATCCTATTCTGCTTGAGGAAGTAGAGCAATTCGCGTGTCGGCATACCTGGTAGGTGCTGCGGCTCTCTAAAATCGGTATCTAGGTACGGAATACAAATTCCTCAACAAATTCCTCAAACCATACGAATGGCACTTGTGTCTGTCGGGAGGTGACACTCTCCGGCACTCCGTACTTCTCGCCTTCGGCAACCAATACCGAGACTTGCCTGCCGCTTCCCTCGCCGTATTCCGTAGGATCCGTCACTGCCTTCAACAAGAAACCTTCTCGTCACTGAGCGAGATTGCCACCACAGTTCCTACCCATCTAGCCCAATTGGGTAGGTCGTCTGAGATTTGAATTTGAAGTCAAGGGAAGGTGCGCAGCGAGGTCTCCCACACCGTACGGCTAATAAGCGTAGAGTAGGTAGCACTGTCCTGCCAGCTAGCTTTAACTGGTTAGAGCCAACCCGTCATGAAGCTTAGCTCGGCAAAAGGACTCCCGCTGAGAACGCAATGGAACAGTAAACATCACACTTCCTCAACACCAGAGGAGGTCAAGCTCATTCGCAAAAGCCATGGATCGACTCGTTGCGATGCCGAATCGAAGCATCTGCGCACGTGAGAGCTGAATGGGAGTCCAATAGCTTCGTCTTGATTTGTAATTCGTGAGTGTGTTTTCATTTTCCCATTCCCTCCGCCAACCCATTTTTGTATACAGCAGCTTACAAAATTCATACAGAACGCATTTCGTCGTGTCCTCGTGGCGATTTATTCGTGACGAAATCAATAGACATGATCCTATCCCATTAGATCCGGTGCAGACACACGCTATACAATGCGGTCTTTGCGGATAGGGAATAGAGGCAGCGTGAAAGGCGTGGCTCCATCGACATATAAATATGCGGCGGCAGCATAAACTGTGATGAGTTAGCATGCTGGTCCATCTCTTTGAGAGAAATATCAAATGCGACCTACATGATATGGCGGCAGTGATGAGACCAAAGACGCCCGAAGCTTTAAGACACATCTCGCTATCAATCATATGGCCGGAAGCGAGCAAGATAAGTGTTAAGTCGGCGCCGCACAGGAGACCAAAGAGCACATAATTCGCCTGGCAAGCACCCACGGTGAAAATAAACGTGAGGATGAACCAGGACCAGACGAAGAGGGCGACAGCCTGCGAGAAGTCTTCCGCCGGGATGCCCGTCTTCGGGTCACTGTAGGCGGCGAGAATGCCGGCTCCGGGGATGAAGATGGTGGAGTAGGCCAGGTTGAAAGCAGCGTAAGTACAGAAGATTGTCGCGCCGAACTGATGTATAATGTTAGTGATCGAGGTTGCGAGGATGAATTCAGTAAGGGGTTATACGCACCACATTGCCAGCGCAGAAATCAATGGTACCGGCGATGAACTGGGCGATTCCACCCATCCAGATCATGTTACCGACTACAATGTTTGTGGTAGTGACACCCAAGGGAGCGAACTCGAAAAGGGAAAGGAAGTATAAGCCCTGGCCGAACGCAAGCAGACCTAAGGGATTGGCACTGGCGAACTTCGTCTTTCCATGATTGCAGCACGGGACTGGAGCAATGGACGAGGACGACTGCTTCTCGATATCGCGGTCCGCGAGAATTTGTTCGGAAGACATTGTGAAGAGGGTTGAAGCTGTCGACAAGGGGAAGGTAACAACAACACGTGGGTTACGGTCCACAACGAAGAAGACAAACCCTCAAGGTCGTCTTGGGAAACTTTGGATCGGAGGTGAGGCTCAACTGAGTAACCGGTTGGTCATTTGGAGGGACATGAGCAAGTTATATATCTCAGTCGTTGGACGGTCATCTCACCGGATCATCATGGAGAGATACCAGCAGAGCCCGGAGACACAATTGGCCAAGACTTTTCAGCTTGATACATAATCATATCAAAACCTGGTTCCCATGTTTCTATCTAAAGTAAGTGCATTCGACTTACAAATTCGTGGAAAGGGAAGCATGATCAGTAGTAATCCTGGCCCGGTTCTCCAATGGCACAGGGTAACATCAAGGACACACTAACCTCGAGAAGGTCTAGCATTTGCTTCTGACAATGGAGTCTTGAAGTCCAGGCTTCTGCCTTATGGGTACGTAACTACATCATACCCGTGCATCTTTCCTACAAATCGTGACAGAAGTTGCTGATCTCTGTCTAGTGTACGGCACAGGGTGGATACTTCGCCAACCGCGTGGTTGATGGACACACATGTGACTTGCTGTTCAGCTTGAATTTGAAAACAACCTGTGGATATATCCAATGCGCTAGCAGACAAGTTCCGTGCTTTCATGAGAAAAGACCATACATACTTGGTGAGAAGGTATGTCTTGGTACGCGGATCGCGGACGATGGAGTGTGCTGAACCGGCGAATCTTGAGTACTACCGAGTGGTAGTGCCGGGTCTAGGCACATCTTTGTCGATGTTTTCCTACTCAGATCTAGAGTTGTCGCCCACGATATCATCACTGCGGATCAGGGATGGCTCAAAAAAGGTAAGTAGTATCCCGTATGGGCACGCGGGACTACCCATCTAGTATGTCCGTAGCTCCAACTGCGAAGATAAGAACTGCCCAGACATCGAGTTGACTCCCTTGGAGTCAAGTATTTGAGTTATCATCTTTCCGTCTTTCGTTACATCAAGAGGCAAGTCAACATAAGCAAGCAGCAGTTCATGCAACGAGGTGCGTACCTTCAACGAAAGGGTCGCATCCTCCTACTGACTTCACATGTATGGTTCCATTTCTTCAAACCGAAGATTTGACATCGACGACACTTTTGTTAAAAATATGAGGCTAAACTAGTGCCACCTTCAGGTGAGTCTTGTTATAAACACCATCCCGGCATCTTCACTCTTGGCGGAACATGTGTATACTTTTCCCTCTGGTACATCGCCGCGGATTCCATTCCGCAGTCCGGTACTCGACTGAAATCTCTGACAAGAAAAAAATCCTCTTCTAAAAGATCACAGCTAAGATGATCGAGTTATCCACAGTTCTTCCATGAATATGGCCGAGAAGGGCGCTTACGGACTGTCTTTCGGAGGCTGTCTTCTCGTCCCATCCAGTCTTCGCTCAACGTCACTGTCACGCCAACGAAGCCTTGTTTCAAGGTCCCGCTGGCGGGGCGATGCTTAAATCCTTCATGGCACCAAGGAAGAAGAGTTTTCAGATCGGAGAAGAGTCGGGGAAAAATCTTCTCAGAGCGTTTCTCAACGACAGCAAGAATACGTTGAGTCCTTTTACTGTATTGAGAACTGCCAAGCATTACACAGTAAGCCCGAGTCTACACTCTACTCGTAGTCTTCCTACAATGGCAACTAATTTGGTGCTTCACACATAGAAATGATCATAAAATACAGCTTGCCAGAACCGTTCTGCCGCCAAGGTAGATGACGATGAACCAGGGTGACGCCCCATCGACATAGTGTACTACCCTTATCTATTCATCTTCCCATAGAGTGGCGTTCAGTTTCAGTAACCCAGAACGGACTTGCGAGTACCAAGCCGTCTTGGCTCATCAGCACCAAGCGGAGTGGCTTATGGAAACGGTTGAAGAACCGTTTAATGTCAAGATCTTAGTTCCGCCCATTAAGATCGGATCCGTCCCGATCCGCCTCAGACACCGTAGCGCGAGCGATTCTGAACCGGCGATTGCGTGATCCAAGCTCAGTGGCATGCTTGATAATCTCGTGTCAGAGAAGAACCAGAGAAAGAAATATCCAGGCAGAATAGAAAGAATCCCAGTTCCAAGCCCAAGAACCAGGAAATAACCCCCGATCCGCCCCATCTGCCTACACCGTTTTCCGCAGGTGGTCCCAAGTCTGACATGAATTGCCTGCCGCGAACCCGGTCCTTCAAACCCCGGCCATGCCGCCTCTTTCGGCAAATGGCGGACTTCGGCGTGTTTAGCTTCCCCTGAAGTGTTCGCCGGGAGCGAAATCCTTGGCGCGGGTGATGCTGTTCGACACCAGAATTTGTGCTAACTCAAGTTGTGCAAAAGACCGCCACCGCAGTCGGTGAAATCAGTCCGGGACCGTGGATTCCTGACCACTAGACGCCCTATTTGGACTTATGCTGCTCAAGGGTTTAGATAAACGCAAGTTCTGTGCGGACATATGAGTCACTGCCTGCCGGGACAGCGGTTCATGTGGCTGCGCAAACCTGCCTCTGAATGCACCGAGGCAGGATATCTGATTCAACTGCCATGCAACTCCGATGACATAAATCCTACCTTTTCTCGGATGCTACTTAAACACTGCCAGGGGCCCGGTGCTGCTGTGGAATCTCGGAGTCGCACACCAGCCGGTCCATCGGGTCAGTATGCACACACCCACTCGATCACCGGCTGCAGCGCGATCTGATCGGCCACGAAACGAGGACGACCCTACACATCGGACCGGTGTGTGCGAGAAGATACGTCAGTTGAATCTGATCAGAACGTGGCACTGCAGCCAATTTCTGCGGGGTCGGGCAGAAGAAAAAATGCACGCGACGGCGATGGCGTTTGCGATGAACAGGGGGGTGGGGATTGAAAAGTTCCAAAGTGAGACATTCCGCAATTTGATAGGTTTCAGAAGCTTCAATCGATCCAATCGGCAAGTGAGAGCTGAGGATGGACTTGGCAGATTCTTTTATTGAGTAGTTGGCTGTCATCCGAAGAATCAATCGGCTGCGACTCTCATCCGACTACCAGAAGAAGCGCAGCATCGAGCTCTGTGAAAGGATATAGTAAAAACGCCAGGAACAGTTCCGCTGATTCGCAAGAGTGCAACTGTCAAAAGAACCTAAGGGCACGGAACGATGCCGCACATTATCAGCTCAGAGGACCAATCATCCCTATAAGCACTGGACCGTGGACATTGTTGACATCTTGACAACTCTATTGAGACGCTTATATCTCATCTTATCCTGCTCAATTGGCCTGGCCTGGACTTTTATTAAGTCAACAAACCGCAAATGCTGCTTGAACCAAGTTCCTGAGAGTTGAGCCTAGACAGACCGGGGATAATACACTTGCGCCAACGGTGACGATGGTGACGGCAGTATTATGGCGCTATTGCTTCAGCCCCGTATTCACCACCACCCGAGACTTTTCCCTAATGTCGTCTCCGTCCGTGAATTGACCCCATACCCTACGTACGAAGTACGATGGTCGGGATTTGTGAAGCATCCCTTATCATAAGCCATTGGTTCTGGTTCTACAGCATCCATTCATGTGATGATGGTGATGCTGCCCGTTGGTCTCTTGATCGTGTCCCTGCAGTGGAACCCTTCCCATGTCCCAGTTCCGCCGTACTGGAACAGTATGATGACACAGTTTCTTCCCTTTGTCCCTCACACGTTCTGTTTCTTTGTTGTATTCGCGTTTTTCCAAGGGTCCAGCTAGTCCAGGTACTAGCCCCTAATTCCACGTTCCTGTCTCTTGTCAATGGTCACATATCACTTCTTACCATTGCCTAGGCCAGTCTGAGTTTGCAGTATTCTCTTTCTTTCTTTCTTCTTCCAGAATGATCATGATCATGCCCGGGTCTGCTCGTTGTCGTACGATGCACCCCTTTGGAGCTACGCAAGCATGGTTGAATGGGGACCGAGATCATAACCAGCACGACGTCGTAGGCGCCCAACTCGGACTCCGTTATGATTTCAAGCATTTGACCTCGCGATTGAATCATGCCCAATAGAATGCAACCCCTCTAGCCCTAGCTACCCCGAGATATGCTTGGGGCTACCAAATCCCGGAGCGCCGCTAACCCCTGATATGCTTTGAGACCAGTGGCGAGTGCGAGTGGGTAGCCCTACACGTGTGGTGGTAGATTTGATGTCACCTCCCCGCACAACTTGGGCTCCTCAGTTACCTCGCCAGTGACCGGGATGCTGCTATTTCGAGAGACACTGCGCTAAGCAATGCAGGACATCCGCTCGGACGGTGCCCCCTCGGCCCCAGGGTTGATTAGAGCCGGTCACAGATTTGAATCGAGATATTGGTCACATGCGCGACGATCGAAAAACTAATCAGTCATCATTGGGCAAGGTCATGAGGTCTGGCAGGACATAATACCCAGCTTGACTCCGACGTGATAGTAATCCGTATAGGATGTCGGAGTTGTTGATAGTCATGATAACATTCTCTCCCCCTCATCGGTGATACCGACCAGCTCTTTTGGGTATGTGCTCCGAGCCTCGACAGCTCTGCAGTTGACGGGTTGCAGAGCGGATATGATTATCATCGTCACAATTTCAGTGAAAATACGTGATATGTTACCAGTTACCTAACTCTCCCACAATGATCAATGATCGTGTCTTGTTTCAGCCCTTTCAACCGAGCAGGGCACGTTACCAACTCGCCATGGATTTCCTGCACCGACGAACAAAGACAACACACGACAGCAAGGTACTAGTCTACTTGCACTTCTTGGGTCGGTGCAATGGAAAAGTAGCTGGTGCATAGCTTCGGCCGAGCAGAGCTCTGGAAGCTCTGCCGGCAGTCAAACCCCTAGCTCCTTATACCTACTCATAATCATCGGGGTCCGGAAAGACTCCGGACTGCACCATCGCTTATCGATTTCCATCTTTCCGGCCTTACCTCCTCACTACCCACGTGTCCGCGGGTCCGTATTCCCATCAGTCTTGATTTGTCTAGAGCCTGAAACTATGTCCCTTGGCCCGTCCGGTGTGGTCTAAACTATCTACTACGACTTTTTCCCCTCAAGAAGAAAGCTACCCAACTATGACTCGTCACCCAGGTCTAGGCCGACAGAGAAGCCCGTGTCATGCAAAATAAAGAGAAAGGGACATGGCCCCTTCTTCACTGCCGTGTTCCAGAACTATATCAGCACACGCGTTGCGCGGTTACTCTTTTCCTTTTCTTCTTTTTTCTTCCTCTCCCCTCCCTCCTTTTCTCGCCTCTCGCGCGCTTTCGGCTCTATTTTCTCCCTCGACGGCTTCGATCTAGTCACCAAGGCACCTTGCTGGGACTCTCGGTTCCTGTCTTCGGCAATCCAACTCCAGCATCAGCAGCAAAATTCAGCCGTTGGAAATGTAAGATGCGGTCCGCCGCCGAAGAGCAAAACCTTCGGTTGACGCTTGGTGTGGTGATCTCGCTCCTGGTCCTGTCGACTATATCGTTCGTCTTGCGGATATGGTCCCGCTTCGCGACGGGAGCGCTGTTATGGTGGGATGACTACTGGTGAGAAGAAGATGCTATACCCCCTGGGGGTTCGAGAGTCGAGAATCAGGCCATATTGACGTTTATGAACAGGATGGTCTGGGTTATGGCTGTATGCATTGTTGGGTCAACTCTTGATTTTATTGGTTTGACAGACGGCTCAGGCGTGCACCAAGCCGAATTGTCGCCAGGGACGGTGATGAACTTCATGAAGGTGAGATCTCTCCAAGCAAGGAGGCTAAACCCCCCTTTTCCTTTAGAAACGCACACCCCTCGACTGACGAGAATTCTAGAATCTTTGGGCCTTCATGTTAGTCTGGGCGATCGCGGTCTTTTCCGTCAAGATCGGCATCTTGCTCTTCTACTGGCGCATCTTCCAGAAGACGGCGAGCTTCCGCATTAGTGCGTTGCTCGTCACGTTTATTTCCATCGCCATTTTCATCACGAACTTTTTCATCTACGTCTTCCAGTGTTCACCCATCGAGAAATTCTGGAATCCCAACGTCGAGGGCAGGTGTATCGACCGTATCAACTTCTACCTCGCGTCAGCTATTATCAACGTTTTTGGAGATGTCGCCGTGCTCAGTCTTCCGCTCCCTATAATCTGGCGTCTGCACACGTCCAGGAATAAAAAGTGGTCTCTGAGTTTTCTGTTCTTGCTCGGAGCATTGTACGTTTTACCCCCTTTTCTTTTCTTCGAATTTCGATTACTCATCTCACCTCCCGTAGTGTCATTGTCGCCAGTGTCATCCGCATCGTCTCAGTAACGCAGATCGACCCGGACGATTTCAACTTCTCAAACGTCGGCGGCGGTCTCTGGAGCACAGTCGAGTTCGAGGTCGGTTTCATCTGCGCGAATCTACCCGCAAGTCGACCCCTGGTCTTCAAATGGCTCGGAATCGACCAGAGCCAGAACATGTCGAGCGGCACGCCGAACACGAATCCGTCCCTGGGATGGAGGATCCGATCCAATCCCACAAGGACGCACGGCACGCCGCGGCAGACGGATCTCGACAGCTCGAGTATGGAGGCCTTCGCATTGCAGGGCACGTCGCACGCCATCGTTTCGGGACCCAGTAATCAGAGCGACGACATTAAGAGCGGACAGCCACCCTTCAGCTCGGATATCCTTGTCCGAACAGACATCAGCATGTCAATCGAGAACGAGCCACCCGAGTCGACAGCGCCTTGGTCATCTGATCATTACGTGCAGATTTCGGCGCCGAACCATCATGCGCATGTCCAGGGGAATAACGGGTTTCGGTGACAGGCGTAGGGGTTTTTAAAAGTGTTTTTTTATGGAAGTCGAAGAACGGAAGGGCCCTCAGAATGGGTGTGTATTATATAAATATATGACCCTGATGAAGAGAGGATGAAGGATATAGATAGAGGTAGACTTTCGCCGGTCCTTACTACGGGTAACGCGCGATGGAGGGACATTCCTTATGTACGATATACGATGGTAATATTATAATGATGCAAAAACTAGGGGGTTCAGCGACTAATCTCGTATGATTTTCTCCTCGATACTATCATTTACAGCGTGCTAACAGTCATCATAGAGTCGAAGCCCCTATCTGGTACGACGTTCGCTCTCCCGTGAGGCCTCAACTACACTCGGAGGCGCTTCGTATCCCTCGGCCGACATCTCCCCCGAGATTTCCTGAGGATCATAGAATTTGGCCCCAGGATATCGGCCCTTATGAGGCATGTATTTATCGCTTTCGAGATTCGACTCCGAGGCTTCCTTGCCCTCTTTCACGATATCGGTGGTATATGCGCCCGAAGTCTCTATCTCAGCAGCGGACTTTGAGCTGATATCAGGGCGTCGCTGGTTTGTCGAGTCGAAAGTGTCGAAGCCGCCGTAATCGCGGGCTTGCTGGCTCAACTTATATTCTGGCCCTCCGATGCCTTCGAAATGGTCACCGCGTGTTTGTCTCGTCGACACTGTTCAGCCATGAGGCCCACATGATTGATAAAGAGAAACTCACCGTCCACGAGCATCAACATCACCGCCCTCATCAGGGGGTATCCTCTTGTTATAACTGGCGTTCGTGCTGAGATCCTCGCCGTATTCTACTTCCGCGCCCGGGAATTTGTTCTCGACGCTCCGGTCGACGCCTACTTCGTCGCTGGGAGACGTCTTATGGGCACCAGTCTTGGCCTCATAGGTATTGAGACTCCTCTCTGCCTCTTGGGCGATCTTGCGCATCTCCTCCGTAGACGGCGACATTATTTATGACTTCCACTTATACGATGAAATGATGCTGTCTTTGAATAGTTTCAGCCCCTATCTTGCTATCAGATAAGATGATGTTCTAGCTGCCCAGATCGATGACCAGACACCATCGACTGAGACAGATAAACAGACGAGACAGACAAGCTACTCTACGATTCGACTATGCGTGTAATCCAGCCGGTTCATCAGTCGGACCGGCTTCATTGGTTCCCGTCGCAATCGTGAGGTCATGATGAAATCACGGCACCAAATCTCTGGCTGCTGTGACGGCGCGGATGACGGAGCCAACACGATGACTTCACAAAGTCAACACGACTAGAATAAAAAATTCACGTTGCCGCTTAAACAGGTTGTTATTGGTGATACTTGTTATTGGTGATACTTGTTGATGCCTACAAATTCTCTCTCCATACGGACTTTCTCTCTCCCTCTCTCCACGAACGTCGCACCAGTAACGGAGCTTCGGCGCTGGAACTTCCCCGTCTTAAACTGCACACCGACGCTAGTGAATGTCGCACTCTCTGATTGGTTAGAAATACCTTGTACTTGCTTCTGATTGGCTCAATCAATGTCCGGACGCCTCTGATTGGCTGCATGCTCTCTTTCCCGTCCGTCCTGGGTAACCGTGTAACCGTCGCAGCAGCACCGATTGGCAGCTGATTCCCGTATAAGTCGAAGTACCTACCCGGGATTACCGCCAGCAGGGCTTTCTTGTGCCGATCGAATGCGACTGCGTACATGTATTACGCTACGAACCCGATTTCATGTCACGGATGTGTGATGTGAAGGCTACTGAAAGATGATTTCTTTTTGAAAGACCGGTGTAAGTCACGTTGACAGTTAGTTCACAACTCCCGACAGAGTTGACAAGTTGAGTAAACAAACAGGTTAACTAACACAACTGAGAATACGGGATATTCCATACTAATCAACCAACGATTAATGAACATAGCATGCAATTCAGTATTACTCTCTTGTTGGAGTACGTACCATCATCTCCATCGATAACGTAACTGTACAGCTGTATGCAAGGCCGTCCCGGATGTTTTATTGTTTCCGGTACGTTTTATGTGTCTTGTGTAACCCCCGACTTTTTACGACGACGACATGAGAAGCGACGCCAAGAGTGCAACTCTCCTTCAAAGATACATACTATTATTACAGACCATAACAGAGCAGAGGCGATTAAAAAAGTCCGAAAGTCGCACCACAGGAGCAATGAAAAAGTACCTACACTACTGCGGACATACATGACAACTCCATCACAAATGACAGCCCGACAGCCAGCCAGACAGGACAGGCGATACGATACGATACGTACATAACATATTAGTCCGACGGTAGAGTAGGTAAAGTACCATGCCGACAGTCCGGTAGGCAAGATAGTATGGGGTATTATTCCAAATCTGAAGGAATAATAAAAAGAGAAAAAAAAAAAATAGAAAATAGAAAGCGACGTCCAACCGGCACAAGTTTCCTGTTTAGTGATAGTCGTTGCCCAACTCAGCCCTACAACGAGACCAGAAACCCGTCTGTACGTATGGTTATGTCGGGACTCGGTATGTCATGTATGTACGTACAGGTAAAGGGTACCGGGTTTGTGGGTTCTTTTGTTGGTTACTACTTTTCTGTCGTCTTTTTCGTCATCTTTGTCTTTCTTACTCTCTTTTCTTTGCAGCCGAGAAACCGCAAACCACGAAATCCAGAATCCCCGATCCAGCGCCCCCTTCGTGACCCCATCCCTTCTTCCCCACACACCATGTTGGCGCCCTCCCATTCCCCTTCCCTTACCCTAGCCCCTCAAGCCTCGATCTCAAGAGAGAGGGGACACAGGAGCTGGAAAAAGAATGATATGTGATACCTTTCACTGCGTTCAGCCTTTCCCTTTCTTTTTTGCCGTCTGTGTCCGGCGAGAAGAGGAAGACTTTACCAGGAAATGCGCTCACACATATGTACACAGACACACACACACACAGCCTCGGTGCAACACCGCATTTTTACCTATCTCTCTTTTCTATCTCTCCCTCTCTTCAACAGAAAAGAATGGTGCCCGGATTCCGAATGATCTGCGTGTTTTGTCTTCCCACCCTCCCAGTCTTGTCCTGCCCTCCCCCCTTTACCACTTTTTCCCCAAAGTTGGAGAAAAAAGACAAGACAAGAGAGAGAGAGAAGATAATTTCCAGGAAAAGACCGATATGAAGGAAATGCGGTCATCGCTTAAAAATCCATTGTGGTCAGAGATTAATATAAAATGGAACGAAGTCGTTCGTTCTGAGTGGTCGAGACGAGGGCGTGAAGAAAAAGTGCTTTCGTCGTCTGACACCACCATAATATGTTGCACACACTCACAGAAATCTCTCGTCGCCGTAGTTCATTGCCGTCTTTTTGGATCTCGTAAATATGTAAGCGAACCTGGGCGGGAAGTTTCAGAGCTGAGAAAATGCCATGTTACCCTGGCAGAAAAGCCGTTTTACGACCGCGCATACATCTCCATCCCCATTCCTACCTACATACGTAAGAGAAGGACCCTTGAAGGCAAGGACCCCTTTACCGGTAACCGGTCGTCTCCAAATCCCCATTAATGAGAGAAACGCTGCCACGTATGTAATGTCTTTTGTAGTCTACCTATGTATGGGTGCGTGTCGGTGTCCCTTCTAGAGTCGTATTGAATACCCTCCCCTCCTCCTTCTGCCCAACGACCCGGTACATTGAATTTGTCTTTGATACGAAGGACATTTTGATAACTGTCCCCAAAATGCCCGTTTCCGTCATTAAAAGATAGATCCCGCGCGGCCCAGAACAATCGAGGCATAATCAACGCCACACATACATACCTCGTAACGCCAGCCCGCACGCCCACCCGCCGCGCGCGCGCGCAAGTGAGGGAGGGAGATGGAGACGGCGCTGAACGGTTTTTGGTACCGACTAGAAGTCCTTTACGTCAGACATCTCTCTTCTCCAGTGAATGAATCTGTACGAGTACATATGTATGTATGTAACCAGGGGGGGTCGCAGGTCGCAGGTGCGCAGGGCGCAACGGTACCGCCGGGGAGAAAGTCGGTAGTACGACATTCAGAAAGAAAAACCCTTCTTTTCTCTCATTCTTCCTTTCTGCATCAGAATAGAATGCCAGGAAAATCGCGGGTAAAGGAATCCCAGGTATCGGGTTCGGCGGATATACTTACGTGCGTAAGTAAAGTCCCTTATCTATCGCGTATCCCCCATCCCGTTGGAGAAAAGAAACAAAAAGTCGATATTCCCGAAAAAAGCACATTTTCTCATCTCGAGTCTCCAAGAACCAGACGAAGCCTCACCATTGGACCGTCACAAAATTAATCCCTGGAAAGAGAAAGAAAGACGAAGGGGGTGTGGCCAAAAATATAGCCCCGATATCGACCTGCGCGGCCGCTGCACGAAATCCGAACAATGGTGGTGTTTTCATCAATAAGATATGACAGGACGCGCGCGCTCCCTCTCTTTGTCCTTTCTGAAGGGTCTGCTTTTGCTCGGCGCAGCAAACCAGCAGGAGGGCCCTCCAAAAAGGAACGCGGCTCGCTTGGATTTGACTTGATCCGCTCACACCTGTCCTTCTCTTGCCTGCTTGCTTGCTTCTTCAACGCTGTACGCTATACGGATCACACACACACTCTCTCGTAATCTAGATGGACTAGCGATGGGGAAACAAAAGACTTGGTGACGCACGCCAGATGTGGGAATTACCGCAATGTCCTTGCATACCATACCATACATATGTAGGTAGATATATTATATCCGGCCAAGAGCGTCTTTTCTCCCCCATCGACTTCTTGATGGAGAGTCGATAAAGCACGTCAGGTCGCTGCATTCATGCATATGTCAATGCTGAAAATCCCATCTCAGCGGCTATACGTATGTATGTATATTCCGTATATTCCCTCGATTTGGAGGCAATCATCTGATTCAGCTCGTTCTGGTTTTAAAGTGCTTTTTCCTTATTCGTGTTGCAGAACGCTGGAAGCGGTATAAAGTACTATGCCGTCACTGTATGGTTAGAGATTCACACGCATTGGCAGGCCTGCGTGCTGACACGATTGGAGGTGATCATCTGCAGTTTCACTCTGTTGTACCCATAGCCTAGGCGTCGGGTGCAAGAGAAAGCGAAATGTATCGATGATATATCCGTGACCCGTTGCCTAGTAGGGAGCAGAGGCGGCGATGCGCTCAAGATCTGATGTCCTTATGATGTGCAATCACCTGTCCCCGTGAACAGGCCCAGACTCTTTTCTTCGCCTGAGTGCTCATAGTTGTACGGTGGCGGTATTGTGTGCCCTGTGGCGGATCGTGACTCAACTGTCTCTATTATTCCGTACAGTCTTTTGGAGACATATTAGCAGGCCAACCAAACAAGGCTCCTTGTACACTGGCTTTGGAGTGGTTCCCCTATCTTGCGTATCTCAGGCTCGTGGGTTTCGTAGTCATACGAGAAAGCCTTAGGAGGTGGTGGTCAGAATCGACGCATTCGGTCGAAGCTCTCCCAACACAACGACTACTCCGTACTTGTAGAGAGCATCCAAGATGCTGCCACCATGTACGAAGTATGGATAACGTAACGAAACGGAGGTATCGTACGGATTACTCCAAGATGTACGGAATATGTACCTGGTAAACCTGCGAGTGGGTTGAGCAAATTTCACATGTAAATGCGGCAAGGATAGAAACGGTCTTTTTTATTTTTTTTTCGTCAACTCACATCTCGCGGTTGGCCAACCGCGCTTCGGTTCACATAAAGAACCATCTAATAAACCAGCCCTTGACAGAACCGGGGACGAGCGACAGGTGGGGCAGGAAGCAGCCAAATGCATGAATGAGGTGATAATGGGGTTTCAAGACTTCTCACTGGGTGCCGAGGAAATGCTTCGCATTGACGTGTAGGAACACAGATCGCTGGCCGTTGGCCCCGGGTTTACATCGCCAGTGTTGCCTCCATCGAATCCCTGCACGAGACAAAGCCCTTTTTTAGCCTGATGGAAGCTCAATGGCCCTCCCAATATTCAGAACCGTGAGACTGGGCAGTGTGGGCGTGCCAATGGCGGGCGGGCAGGCCGAGAAGAGAGGGAAGGGCGTGTTGGACATCTCGAGGAGTGCAAGCGTCGCGCGCCCGAGACGCTGCGCTAGGACTCGTTCTCGGTGTTAGTGCAGTGTAGGTATACAGACTCGTGTGGAGAATGGCGTGACTTGAGCCGACTTGATTAGGAAATACCATAGCAGAGCCTGCTATTCGCGGTTGTACCTGTAGGTGGTGATGTGTTGGCCCAGTTGAGAAATGGCGGCATGTCAACTCTGAGGAAAAGACCCTGAACATACTGTACCTATCACATATCACGTTGGATTAAACCCCCAGCAGCCAATCAACTCCCCGCGTGCTGGGTGTATCCGCGGAACCCACTTATTAAGAAACGTCCGAGCCCCTGGAGTCCTGTGTGTCGTTGTCCAACCTGTCCCCGTGCACGGATAATGGTACACTAGGCACACGATACATCCGTGGGTACGGAGTGAAGAAGCAGTGGTTGTGTGTATCCGCAAGGTATGCACATGTACGAGTATGCTGCTACTGTATCGTATCGTACTGTTTGCGCCTCGGTTTTGCTGGATCCTTGCCCATGGTGCGGCCCGAAATCCCATTAGACAGCAACATGGCGGTTCAGCATGCTCGATGGCGGTGCCTAACGAGAACTGGTGAACCATAAATGTCGATTGGAAATCCCATATGGGTCTCTGCATGGTGTTTATTGCAATCAGCATCATCACAAGGCTCAGAATATGTACGGAGCTTGTTTCTGATAAGAACTTGTTAGCACTTTGCACTCTGAAAACATGCCATCCTAATAAAGAGGCCATCAATGACGTCGAAAACGTCCGATCGGCAACGACCTGCTGACCGGATATCATCGGTAGTGACATGCTGTTTGCCGTTCAACAACTGGGATGGAAGTGGATGCTAAACGTCGCCGAGTGATCCTGGTAAGCATCTGTGGCAGTCCCGTATCGAACTTGGCATCGAGACCATGCGTGCTTTGACCGATCTGAGCTTCAAACACCAAAGGATGCATAGCAGACGTAAACCTGGGTGAATGAAACACTATGCGAGTTCTTTTTCGAGTCAGGGCCCAGGGGTACTGGTTCAATCCGGAAACCAGGATCACTCGACTTTTTTTTTCCTTGAAAGCAGTTGACCTAAACGGCGGCCGCCGCACCAACCACTGCTTTTCCTTTTCTGCTCCTGGACAGTCCCAGAGAAGCACATTGCCTTAATGCGGAGTAAAAAAAAATTATGTGTCGGTAAGTATGACTCAAAATAGGGAAACTGTTGTGGCAAAGTCCACACCGAGGGTCTCTGGTGCTGAATCCGACCGCGATCCGTTAAGAGTCGGGCACAAGGCATCTGAAAGAAGGCAGGTCGGGATCGGCTAATTGCTGAGCATAAACGTAAGGCGGCCGTAAGGCAATCAGAATCCTAGTCGGTCTGCAAGCAAGGTAAGGTGAATCCATTTACCGGTATCCGGGAATAGCTGTCTTGTCAACCATATTGCGTCCTCAGTAGTGTGGGTGGTTCAGAAGTAAGGAGGGCTTTCACGTATGCCTTGGTATATTCACTGTATCACTTCTTGCACCGCACTTGCGCCACTCTTACTGGCATGGCTTCTGCTCGTCCGCCTGCGACTCGGCGGTCAGCAGTCGGTGGCCGGGTAGAGCGACAAATCCTGTGGAAACAGGACTCCACAGAAAATGCGACAGCGGCAGTGAATGCCAGCAAATGCAACTACCAGACATGCTGTACCGCAATATCCCAGTGTCAGGGTAAAGGAGAGATTGCTACTCTCGGGCGATAGAAAGCGAGGTAAGTGTCGCTGCATCTCGACAATCGAGCCGTCGGTTCGCGTAAACGTGAAAGTGGCATTGGCCGCCACAGAGTTGTTTCTGTTGGACGCTGAGGATTGGTAGCTCCGTCGGCAGCAGCGTCCCCCAGAAGTTGTATTCAGGTTTTTAACACAAGGCGCACCATGGGGATTATGACTGCTACATGCTTCCTACCAAGCAGTAGCAGTAGCAGTAGCATAGCAGTATGTAGGCATTCCCGCAGCCATTCATTCCACCGACACACACCGGTTGGCGCATACCGAGCGCCATGCAGGTTTCGGGAAGCCTGAGGTTTGACAAATGGTGATAAGCGAACATCATAGTGTCGGCAGCATTCGCACACTACGCAGTACGCAAAGCGTTACACTCTACGCTCCAATACCAAGTCCTCGGTGAGGTGAGCTCGTGCCTACAAGACGGTATGCAGGGAGGCAGCTCTCAGAGGGGCCAGGATAACGCAACGCGACTAGGCGATTCGCTAACCCGCCTTTCAATGTGATCCTCGACTAGGTCTGCAGGACTATGTCTCTGCTTGACGCAGATACCCAATGTGTGTCTGATCGAACTGGCATCGGTCACCAGCAGACGGCAGACGGCGAGGTTACACTTCTGATAGGTAGCTTCAATCACTTTTTGCTCTGGGCAAGCTCTGGTCTGGTCAAGGGGGTGTCAGTATGTACACGCCTTCCCCCGGGCGCTCCAGGCGTCAGGGTCCGGCGTGCAGGTGGTAATGACGGGCAGTGAGATCCCGATGCAGCAGAGCAGCGACGGTACAGATATCTCCGTCCGGATCATGGATCATGGGCCATGGACCACGGACCATGGGCCAAGGACGGGCAGAGCCAGAGTTTCGAAGGCGAGAGAAACCCATGGCAGGCCAACGCTGGTTTCGGATTGCATTATCCCGGACGACTGGCCGTTTGTTATTTGTCGCCTTCCCACGATGCAGCGTTGGTGGTAGTGGTCTGCGTCTGGTCTGCAGAAACTAATAACGAGCTGCAGCATCGAGGAGAGAATTCCCGGGGATGCGTGAGGTTTAAAGCAAGGCGAGGCAGGGATAGTCCGACGGTGGCTTGATACGAGTACGTACATTGGCAGAGGGGAAGGGGTCGAGGGGGGGGGGGGGGGCGAGGGAGAGGAAAAAGAAGCGACGCTCTGCGACACGGCGGGGGGGCGTGAGTGTATTTATGCAAGCGGCTGGCTGCACGCTAATGGAATGTGCGACTCTGCACGGGGCCCGACTACTCGGTTTTAGCCAGCAGCTTCGGGTACAACGCGATGACACACGTTTGCGCTGGCGCGATGCCGGCAGAGCATGTACATGTATGTAGTCGCCAGTGTGTATGTACATGAAACATGCATGACATTTAATTCTCTGGATGGTAAAACCCAGCTTTCCCTTTCTGTGCCTGTCCAGTTCTTGATATATGATCACTGCTAAGAGCGTGTCGGTTGATCGAGTGCAATTGGCTGCCTGGCTGCTATTTGTACTTTTGTACGAATGAAGACTGGTACTCGTACTTCGTACTTGGTGTGCATTCGGACGGATCACGACCAGGCGACAAGATGAGTCGAGTCGTGACTGGCGCAATACTATGCGTCTGTACGAGTACTCTGTGCGAGTATCGTACTGCGTAATCCGTCTGGTACTTTCGTCTCTCTGTCGTACGGATTACACTGTAACAATAATCCGTAAATATCGTGCCGAGAGGCGTGTTTGAGGTGCTATCATAAGGGCTCACTTATAAAGTTCTGGCCAAGATTTGTTGGTGTACACTGTAATCCGTACCTGTCACGGGTCCAATGCTAGGGAGGTAGGTACGAGACAGAAACGCTAGCGTAAGGCGGTCGGTTAGTGAACCGTAACAGCTGTAGCGATCCGTATTCCGTAATCCGTACAAGTGATCCGTAATGTTCGACGAGATGTCGACGGAATACGGAATACGGTACAGTACGATACTTGAAGTCTTGATCCGTGCCCTCGGCAGGTCAGAGGGTACCGTAGTGCCAGTGCTAGCGATTCCGTACATCCCAAGTCCTCTGCCGTTCCCTTGCCTGCACTAAAGCCACTCCTATATCCACCCCCTCTCCACACTCCCTGGCACCGTCCCCACCCTGTCGCATGTCGACCTGCCTACCGGTAGGTAGTACCTGCTGGATTCTGTACACTACCGGTAGATCGGTGTATTCAACAATTGCCCATCCGTCTGTGATCGCTGCCATTTGTTTGTCTCGTTTCTATTCTTACCTACATCGCAAGACCCTACTTTTTGCATGGCCATTTTGACAACGTACGGTACGGTACGGATTGCAGTCGAGTAAGTACGAGCAGGCCGCAGTTTCGGTTCACGGCCGCTATAATAGCCAGGTACCAAGCCTACCGTGGGCTGCCTTCAGCTTACTCCAGCGGCGAGGAAGAATTAAAAGTCCGGATCAGTGTTGGTGGTAGCCTGTCTTGTCGTGTCTGGTCTGTCGACCGATCCCATCCCCATCCCCATCCCCATATCCATCCATATCCATCCCATCCCATCAACCCCTAATTATTAATCTCATCTCATTGATCCCAAAATCTCACACCAATACCAAACCACGCACGCACACACAGACTCACACTCTCACACGCTCTCTGCCCACACACGCACACGCACCCACGCACACACACACACACACACTCTCTCTCTCACACACCCGCGCTCTGCCACCATCGTACCTTGTCTACGCTATCTGGCCTTAGATATGTAGGCGTCTGCACCTTTCCGCATCAGACGTCTTCAGCATTGCAACTACTCGCCTCTTATTCGTCTAATGCCAACCGACGATTTGCTCGTATCAACGGAAGAATAGCCAGTCGGCCAGTCGACTCCGACGGCTTTATAGACTGCCTACTCCTCTGCTGCTGCTGCTGCTGCTGCCCCGTACCCCGTACTGCGTACACCTCTCACGCTTGCTGGCGGCATCATTCACAGTGTGACAGCCATCACACCCACAAGGGCGCCCTTTCAGGGTCCGTCGATCGTTCTAGTTAGTGTCAGCCGCATTTATGGTCTTTTCTACGCCACTGCTTCCACCAAACCATTCCATGGAGCTTCGCCGGCTCTAGTGACCAGAGGGTCGGTACCGCCAATAAGATCTGATTTGCTGTGCATCCGTGTCTTCGGCTTTTGCGTGCTTGGTCTCTTCTACCTACACCAACTGACCCACTGACCTCTGACCTCTGACCTCTGATCTGACCTTCTACCTACCTCTTCTTACCTTTGACCTGTCTCTGTGTACTTGCGGATTGCCTGCCTACCTGTCTAACGGAATACGGAATACTTACCTAGTAGCCTGAAATCCTCCAAGACGGCACCCATTGCCCATCACCAGAGATCCTTATATCCATACATCCGTCCTTACCTTACACCCATACATCCGTTCATCCATCCTTCATACACACACACACACACACACACGCACACACACAACATCCGTACATCCTGTCACAACTTGCATACTTATAGGTCGACACAACTCTCGTCTCGTTGTTTCTGATCTCGCGTTTCTCTTCTACCCGCATTGCTGTCGTCTCACCTTCATGCTACTTGCTACTGTCTCTTCACTTGCCCGTTCTAGCTAATCATGGTGGACGCCATGACAAGGCCTCTCGAATCGTGGGGCCAGGACCTCTATTCTCCAAGACAAACTTCATATTATCGTCAGGGTCAAAACCCGCAACTCTTACGCCTGCCTCCGCCATCCAGTCTGTTCAATGAATCCCACCAGAGCCAGGGCCAAAGCCAGAGCCCTCAGAACGGACGGGAACGTGCAGTTCAAGGCAGTCCCGCCTATCGGGATCTATATGCGCCCGTAGCTTCGATGTCTTCTCATCATAGGCCCGCTCAAGTTCCGATTGTAGGTCCCGAGAATGCTGTTTTCCCTGTGATGGGTTTTGCGAGCGGACAGCCGGTCGATGTAAGAGCCCGGCCATCGCCCACCCATTCATTCTCGGCAAGCGACCACTCAGAGGACCCGCCGGATCGTGTTCGCCCCCGCCAGTTCGCAGAAGAGCCTCAGGAATGCTCGCCCGCTTCTCGTATGGCCCCTCAGTTTGCACCCGTCTATGAGCTCCCATGCCGGCAACCGTCCTATGTAGACATACTGCCAATGAGGCCATCTCAAGACGCTCAATCCCAACACACACGTATGAGCTTCTCCTCCCAAGCGAGCAGTCCTGGTCATCAGATGTGGTCTCCTCGGCATGAATCACGAGGTCCAGAGCAGCGAATGAAGATATCCGATCTATTAAGCAACGAGCAAAGTGTCGTCACGTATCAATCGTCCAAGGCAGCACAGAAAGCACCCGAGAGGAGCCTTGCTTCCACTGCCGTGACGTCTACTTATCGTATCAGCATTCGCCAACAGCCCTTGGCCGCAAGATCATGTGGGTATGGTGAGAGAGATCGAAGGGTCATTGACCCGCCGCCTATTATCCAAATGAGTATCGAGGATCCTACAGCTACTGAGGAGGAAATTAGGCATCGGCTCACCCATAGTTACTCGATTATGCACTGTACCATCTGGAACGAAGCTGGAGATCAGGATCTATCTTCTATGCCTGAAGATTACCGTACGCAACGAAGACTGATGGGGACTGTCGTATCATCTCCCTTTGCTGGTAATGATGAGAACGAGCAGTTTGGATGTTTCTTCTGCTTCCCCGACCTATCTTGCCGGACTCCCGGTTCTTTCCGGCTACGCTTCAGCTTCATGATTCTTGATCCGCTATCATCCCCAGGTCACAGAACGCCAGTAGTGGCTTTAGTGATGAGCGATGTCTTTACGGTCTACAACGCCAAGGACTTCCCGGGTATGAAAGCAAGCACTGCGCTCACGAAGCGGCTCAAGGAGCAAGGATGTCTGATCTCTATCAAAAAGGGGAACGACCGAACTCGCACGCGTGGTGAAAGCGACAGCGAGGATGAGTGCGTTGAAGAGACCGAGGGTAGCAGCAACCCAAAACGTATGAAGCGTGCCAGACGGTTATGACACCCAGCACCCAGACACCACCTACTACTGGTGGTGTGCTTCTTTTCTTTTGGTCATGTTACATGACCCAACACGATGTTTTAATCTTCCTCACACTCCCTTTTCACTGCTGACATTGGACTATATTATCATCACTTGGCATTTCAGGATACAGGCGTGGGAACATTTGGGAAGGCAGAATCTGAAAGCGCACATAATATCGGCACAGCTAGAAGACGGCGCACAACGTAGGAAGTTTGGTCGGTCTAATTCGAATTTAGAATTGGGCTTTTTTCACGGCTGGGTGGATTTGTTCTGGGCGGCGAAAGGGTCTACTAGGGGCGTGTTTTTTTGGTTTTGGACAATCTGTTTACTGGCCTCGGCGGTTCATGGTTTTTGTTGCTCTGGCGACGAAGATTAGCGATGACGACTACGCCTCTGTTTTGAAGAATACCCGTGAAAGATAATCGCTGCTCTCTAGGCTGCATAATGGTTTTGGACTTCATGAGCACGGCGTATCGTGTTTTCAGATGTCAGATACTCGCCGTCTTATCCAAGCATCCACCCATTCTCGTAATTACAATAGGAATACCCAGAATACCCATTATATCTCTCTAATAATGTAAACAATGCAATCCCATACGACGGGGCGTGACCTGTTTTGGTCGAATGAGGTCGCAGAAACCATCCGCAGTTACCGCCGTGGATGCCGATAGAACTTGAACTTGAGACCATACTATGTAGTTTCATACACAAATGCACATGCACTCGTATGCAACTTCATATGTAATGAAACATCAGTTGATATGGCAACATAGCATAAGATGAAACATTCATACAAGGCAGACGAGTTGTCGGCTGTCTATGTCCCTCTCGTGGAATACGGTATGGCCAAGGACTTTTGTCCATATCACTGCTAATGGAACTTCGAAAACAGACGATCGTATCGAATATGACGAGGAACCTCTCACAGATAGCCGAACCTGTGAGTTTGCGACGCTGCCTCTCAACTCCCATGATCCGTACTCAATAAGAGCTGCGTCGTCTTTATGATAAGTCAACATAGTGGCTGGACGACTACAGAAATTGGTTACCCCCTACGAGTAGGGCTCCTGGAAACAGAAAATACTTAAGACCCTGAAACCTGCTCTGAAGAGGTGGACATGGAAATGGCCTCGTAATATGTGATAGCATGAACAAATTCAGACCAGAAAGCAGGCAAGGTAGCACTACCAGCCAGAGTCCAGTTACGGTATGTCGGCGATTTCGTACCTATTAGTTAGCTGCTAGAAAGCCACAGTCAATCTCTATATAGTGGGCAAGATTAGCCGAAGCCTGCCCCCATTTAATGAGGAATCGGACCCGAAATGATCCAGATAAGTACATTCGCACATGAGACTTTGGCCTCTTCTTGGTTGACCCATTGGAAGGCCTTTTTTGAGGTGAGCAGTGAGCACCGTGTCGGTTCGGTATGGCTGGCTCTAAACCCCGAGGCGTAGTAATCCGCGGGCAGCATACATACACCTGATAACTTATCAAAATTGGTTAAATTCATAGCTGACCCCCAGTCCGTGAATAGCTCGGAATACTGCATATCCTCCCCTGCGCCAAAAGTACCTAATCCGTACATTTTGTACCTATCGGGCGGTCGGGGATCCGCAGGACGGTTGGGCTAGTCCTAGAGAGGCATGGCCTGTCCAAGTCAATGGGAGAGCTCGGAGGTTCGAAATTGTTGAGCAACTTCTGGTCCGGAGCCCCATTTTTTCCTTCACTCGACATCCATTCGTGACATCGATTCGATAGGGTCAGGTTGGTTGGTCCCTTGTTAGGTCTTAGCATGCAGATTCAGTAATCCGAATCCTCGAGAGAGACTAATTTTTTAGTAGTGTAGACCGAGAACGAGAACAGCCTCCGCCTGCCGAGCTCAGAGCATCTCAATTCGACTTCTGACTTTCCATCGTCTTCGCGGGGCAGAAGAACACGGACAGCAGAGACGAGAAGAAGGACGAGAGGAAGAAAGAAAGATCTTCTATCCCGTCTTCTCACTCAGCTTCACTTCAAAGCTCCCCTCATTCTTACTCTTATCTTCATCCTCATCCTCCTGGCCTTTCCCCGCCATCCATCCACACAATGTTCTCGCGAGCACTCCGAGTCCCTCGTGCGGCTGCGCCCCTCGCGCGCTCACGAGCGGTTGCGGCCAGACAGCCCACCGTCGCTGCGGTGCGATCCGTCACCACCAACGCCGCCTCATCACACGCCGACAAGAGCGCCGTCCCTATTGCCGACGACAAGACCTTCCAGGTCACCTTGAGCGACGAGAGCTTCGAGACCTACGAGCTCGACCCCCCTTCATACACGCTCGACGTCACGAAGAAGGAGCTGAAGCAGATGTACTACGACATGGTCGTCACCAGGTAAGCGATCAGCAGGATGGATCGATCTCGCACGGGATTGGTCAATCGGTTAGGCCTATCTCGGGGATTGCTATCGCGACTAACACTAGCACATAGACAAATGGAGATGGCCGCCGATCGCTTGTACAAGGAGAAGAAGATCCGTGGTTTCTGCCACTTGTCGACCGGTCAGGAGGCCGTCGCCACCGGTATCGAGCACGCCCTGACGAAGGATGATGACGTGATCACCGCCTACCGGTGTCACGGTTACGCCCTGATGCGCGGCGCCACCGTGCGATCCATTATTGGTGAGCTCCTCGGTCGTCGCGAGGGTATCGCCTACGGAAAGGGTGGTTCCATGCACATGTTCACCAAGAACTTCTACGGTGGTAACGGTATCGTCGGTGCTCAGGTTCCCGTCGGTGCTGGTCTCGCTTTTGCGCACAAGTACATGGGCCGCAAGAACGCCTCCGTCATCCTCTACGGTGACGGTGCTTCCAACCAGGGTCAGGTTTTCGAGGCTTTCAACATGGCTAAGCTCTGGGGTCTGCCTGCTCTTTTCGGCTGTGAGAGTACGTTTATACGATTATCCCGACACGATCCGCAGTTGTCTCGTTGACACCAGGCTAACTTGCTATCTAGACAACAAGTACGGTATGGGTACCGCTGCTGCCCGTTCCTCTGCTCTTACCGACTACTACAAGCGTGGTCAGTACATCTCTGGTCTCAAGGTCAACGGCATGGACGTCCTCGCCGTAAAGGCCGCCGTCAAGCACGCCAAGGACTGGGCCATTGCTGAGAACAGCCCCCTTGTTCTCGAGTACGTCACCTACAGATACGGTGGTCACTCCATGTCCGACCCCGGTACCACCTACCGTACCCGTGAGGAGGTCCAGCGCATGCGCTCCACCAACGACCCCATTGCCGGCCTCAAGCAGAAGATCCTCGACTGGGGTGTCTGCGACGAGAACGAGCTCAAGGGCATCGACAAGGACGCCCGCAAGCACGTCAACGACGAGGTCGCCGCTGCTGAGGCCATGGCCTTCCCCACCAACAGCCCCGAGATCCTGTTCGAGGATGTCTACGCCAAGGGCAGCGAGCCTCAGTTCCTCCGTGGCCGTACCCCCGACGAGAACTTCTACTTCTCCAAATAAGCGGGCGTGCCCAACACTTGTCATCTAATTTCAGTTAACCATCGTAAGGGGGAGGAGGAGGAAACAGGATCCAAAGTTTTCTGTATGTTCATAGAATAATCTCAATCTAAAATTGACGGGTTGGAAGACTTTAAGGAGACAAATGGAGTTAAAACGACTGAGCATTGACACCACACATATGATTCCCCAACCCCCCATCTGTGATATACGTACTGGAGACCTATGGTATGACTTATGGCCCCCAATTGAGGAATGAAACGTTGAGAAATACCCTTTATTTGCGAAATGGGTATCTCGTCTCTCGCTGCCGGTAGTTGCTACCTGGTTGTATGTTGGCACATTGTAACGATATAGACTCCTATCAAAATCTCTGCATCCCTTTTCGAAGCACCCAATTCGTTCTCTGCCCGTGATAGTAAGCTTTCATGACTCGCCGTAGCTATAACAGCGATTTAGTGATGCAACTGCCCCCTGATGATTTGCAATGGAAAGGGGTATGGTTTATATTTCTTTTTCTCCTATTTGCATGCTGCTGGGTTGGTTTTCTAGTTCACAGCTTTTGATATTGTGCCCCTACTGTCTTGAAACTTCATATCGCTTTCTAGTTTTGGAATCCAGGCCCCATTCCTGATCATGCCCTTCACGAACATATCTATGTAGTTTGGAAGGATGACATACTCATGTGAAGATATCTCCGCACAGTCAAACTAGATCAAGCCCTCTCCTCGTTCGATTCAACATAACACAACATGCTTTTATCCCCCCTCTCACGCCCCATCTAGCTCCTCCGCATATTCTCCCAACTACCAAGCCACCTCGCCGTCCTTGCAATGCCCGCAACATCCCGCAACACCCTTGCAACCCGTCCCCTCGGATCCCGAAACCGATGACCCTCAAACTCCACGAAAAATATATACTCGAACGCGCCCTGCAGACTCGGTCGACTATTAATACTCGTCAGATTCAGCCCTTCCTTCATGAAACACGACAACACCTCCGCCAGCGCGCCGGGCGAACGATGCGGCACGGTAAACGAAAGCAGAGATTTCGTGCTGGCTAGGAGGGCTGCGTCGTCGGCTTCTTCTGTTGATGGTGAGGAGGGATCGTAAACGGTATCGGAACCAACACCCCGTCTCAACACGAAAAACCGCGTCGTGTTGTCTGTCCGATCCTCGATATTCGCCGCCAGGATATCAAGCCCTAATTCCTTCGCCGCAACGGCAGAACTGACCGCCGCGCTCGTGCCCAATGTATCCTCCTTGGCCATCTGTGCGGCGCGACTAGTACTGCTCACGTCGATCGTCTCGATCCCGCGGAGGTGCGCGTCTAGAAAAATCCGGACTTGGCCGAAGGCCTGGGGATGGCTGTATATGCGGCGCACGTGCGCCAGATTCTTATCCGGGGAAGCATGTCCGAGAAGACAATGATGCACGTCCAGATAGATTTCCTGGCAGACATTCAGGTCCGCGTAGACGCCCCCGCGATCGGCGAAGTTGTCTAGCGTGAAGACAACAGAGCCGTTGGTGGAGTTTTCGAAGGGCACGACGCCGTAGGTGGCTTTGCCTGATTGTGTGGTGTCGAAGATATCTTATCGAAGTGTTAGTGATGAGATGAGATGAGTGAGATGAGTGAGCGTGAGAATATACCCTTGATGGTGGTTACCGGCATCAAGTCGTATTTGTCTGCGGGGAACGCGGACATCGTCGCCTACCGCATGATGAGTGGATATATACGTAGATGTGTGAGTGACTTGGTTCCCCTCATACCTGGTGTGTATATGACGACGTCGGCCCCAGGAAGCAGACAACGGGCTTGGAGCCCGAACCTCCGCTGGCACTCTGTTCGTTTGTTGCCATGGTTGATATGAATAGTAACCACAAGTATTCCCTTTACAAAACGAGCCTCAACTTCTATGTAATACGAGTCTCAATACTCGGACGTATAAATACCGAAAAATAGTACGAGAGTAAACGCGATCCCGAAGATCGGTTGTTGCAATTGCAAAGGAATAAAAGCAGGCTCCTTATAATCGGACCCGTCCGGACTCGTTGGTGTGTCTGACGCGGCAGCTAATAAAGGTGCGATTCGATAAGTGACTTGTACAAGGCAAAATGTCCCTAAAACAGACAAAGATGTGGCCAAGTTGAAGCAGCTAGGTTAGCTTCTAAAAAGTCCGGTTAGTTTTTAAAAGCGATACCGGTCGTTTCATTAAGAAGCTACCAACTACCTACTCGTACAGAACAATCCGTACAGACTGTCCTCAAAGGGTTCCCCAGGGTCCCACTAACTGAGCAGTTGTCGATGGGCGACCCTTTGCCGTGCGTTATGTCGTACATATTCAGCTGGGAACTACACCACAACACTTGCCTATCACGGATAAACGACATTCTTATGTCTATGTAGAACTACTCCTTACAGCGTCATAGCACCGAACAGTGTCCCCACGAGAAGAGCCATCAGAAGAAGCTGTCAAGTTAGCGAGCGACGAATTGTATTTATTTTGCAGCCTATTCTTAAGGAGCGGCAGGAACGAATGTCCTCCAACGCGGCATCATAGTACTATAGTCTTAGTCTTAACCAGCAGCACGAAATCTCAGCCTGAAGCAGAAAACCACAAGTTCAAGGAGCGCAGTGGCAATCTTCAACAGCTTCACACACTCGCATCAGAATAGGTCAGCTCTGTGATATTTGTTGAAACCCTCACGTCGGCTGTCCTTGAACACCCTGGTAGCATCTAGGAAAGCCGGTTAGCAGGCCGCCGTAGCTGAATGGTTGAGAACCAGATAGTTGGAGAGTCAACGAACCTCGAATCCACTCTAGAGAAGTTCAAGCCGTCATCATAGACCGAAGCGGGGAAGGCGTCGCGACTTGCTTGGCCGTATGCTCGGAGTTTGCCGGTCCCATCTTCTGGAGTCGGCGTAGAGCGTACGTTGCGCTCATTGCTCCCGGCGTGGGACTTGATTTCTCCTTCACGGCCGGTTCTTGAAGCAATGAGAAACTCGCTTCGTCTGCGGGTACCTGCTTATATGTGACTGCTTGAGACCGTCCCCCGTTGTTTTCGAGGGACTCTTCAAACTATTCAACGTGTCAGTCAGTGAGTGACATAAGCCTCTTCGCGAAGGTATAGTTTTTCCCCCTTCCCGCCCAGGAGGGATTGAGCACAGTGAAGAAAGTAGTTCGCAAGCTTTGAACCATCCATCATGACAGAAAATCCCCAAGTAAATAAGATGGCTTGAAATAGCGCGGGTGAGGTTCTATATTCCAGGGCGTTGACTGACCTGTCAATCGTCATAGTAGTCATCGTCGTCATCTACTTCAGCTAATTGCTCGAAGTTCACCTTGTAGCGAAGAATTCCACCAATACCACCGAAGCCCTTCACGAATTGGTTGCCTTCGGTCGACCTGTCAGACACAAACTCAAGGTTCGTACCGTAGCCTTTGTAGTTCTCGGCGATCCACTCCAGGAAGGAATCCTGAGAGATAACTTCCATTTCTTGGCCCGTCTCCTTGTCCATGAAAATCGAGCGATCACCAGACTCCTGCTGCTTCGTGAGGTGGAGGATGATCTCGGATCCGTTGCTGTCCTTCAGCACCCATCGCGTGATCTCCAGGTTTTCAAAGATGATGAGAACCTCCACAGCACCCAACTCAAGAGCCTTGAGAGTGTCTTCGATACCGTAGCAGACCTTGCCGGTATCCTGGCTGATTTCTTCGAAGTACTTGCCGATCAGCTTCTTCTCCTGGATGAACTTGACGTTGCCAAGGGTCTCCGACGACAACTCAATGGCCTGGTTGAAACCGTTCTCGCCACCGTAGGATACGTCGACGACCTTAATGACCTTGGTCTGTAGACGGTTGTCGAACATATCCGAACCGTTCAGGTCGTTCTTGAAATCGGCGGAACCAGCCAAAATGAGACCGGCCACGTTGGGCTTGTCGTTGGTGATGAAATTCTGCACAGCCAATTCTGCGACTTTGCGGACGTAGTTGTGACGCTTTTCCTCTCGAAGACGGGCGAAACGAAGGGCAGACTGTCCACCACGGCCGTGCTTCTTCGGAAGATCGACGGAGAACTTGTGAACGACATCACGGGTGTTACCACTCAAAGTACCGAAGAGGGCTCCGTTACCATCCATGACGATAAAACCGAACTTCTGGTCGGACTCGAGCAGCTCAGCAAGAGCCTCAGTGTGGAACTTGTTGTCGCAAAGATACAAGGAGGTGTTGACGGGCTTGAATGGCTCAAAATCGATGTTGACCTTTCGTTCCTTGCCTTCGGAAGTGAGAATTTCACCACAGTAGACGACAAGTCCATTCGGGGGGACCTTGTTGTACAGCTTGAGACGCTGCTGGGTGGAGGTGATAGCGGAAAGCACGGACTGTCGGTTGACACGAGACTTGATGTTGGAGGCAGTACCCTGAATGGCGGTGGCTAGTCAGCGGAGTTGTCGTTGCAGAAAGTATGGGCCCGGTCTGCTCTGCACTTTGACAGCAGTATGGGCACATCACAGGGCTTGGTGGCATACATATTCTTCAGCTAACATCTTTGCGATTCGGGAGATCTGATCCTTGGGCGCTGGCAGTCGAGATTTAGCCATGACTGTAGGGTGGGGGAGGGGTAAACAAGCATACGGATGATGAGGGAGATCATGCTGGTTCCATTGCCGCGGGCCGCCTCAAGGCGCTTGATCAGCTTCTTCACCTTCCATATCTCGATCTGTTGGACGTAGTACGGTCAGCCGAGTCTTGGGGCAAGGACGGGTCGGGCATCCCCATCGACAAGGGAGCCAGCCCGTCAGGAGATCGATGCGACCGGCGTCAGCACAGCGGAATCTTACATTCTTCTCGGCCTCAGTCGCTGCGGCGTCACTCATTTTGGGCTTGTCTCTAGGACACGAGCAAGCAGTGTGAGAAAAGTCGTCGCGAAGGGTGAAGGGTGGACAAACAACTTGAACTGTGTCTTCTCAAATGCAGGATCAAGCGTGGGTTGTGTGTGAGAAAACCTAGCGCGAACGAGACAGGACAGGAAAAAAGGGCATATCTAAGGCGTATTATAGGGTGGGGCGGCTCGGTTTCGACTTGCCTTATGAGGTACCTAATGAGTACGTACTCGTAATCAGGATGGTTTGACCCACTCTTAAACGTGATACCTACCTGTACTTTTAAACGGTTTTGAGCCTGGCAGATTTTCGTGCACCACGCAATACTAGTATTGGTGCACTATCTAAGCCAATTTAGGCAGTATTTTCGTACGGCTCACAAAGCGGCCGGGCCTGCTATCAACAGTTGTTTAAATCAACCTTCAACTTGCATACGAATCTGGAAAACGTACCGTTATTTCATGTATATCTCATGATTGTTGCTACCTAGGAATTACCACTGACGATTGAGGATTTAAACGCTTACCAAGCTTGTAAGGCAACCGTCTTTACTTGTACAGATTACCTACTTCGTACAGGTTTACTGTGGATGAAGCTACCTGACGGAATAGGTACACGGCGGAGAGAAATAGGCAGGGACATACCTGCACCACAGCATGATGTACGAATTATATCACATCCACGAGCCTCTTCTGTACACATACCTAGATATTTCATGTATCATTACGTACATAGTTAGGTAGATGATTAGATTCACTTGTTGTGCATTCGTGGAGATGTTTATTGAAATATCAATCATTGTTGTCGCCATGTACTCGTACGTGACATAAGCCGACTTAAATTACAGGTGAAATCTGCTGGGTGGCAGCTGCGGCGGGTGTAATCCATTAGGTACAATCCTAGTTTTTATGACTTTAAATAATATAGTCATCAATGTGCCATTATCACCAAAACGATGGTGATATTCACTTAACAGTGTTATACGAGCCAATCATCGATCCAAGGCCGTTAATCCGTAGATAGCGTCCATCCCCGGCGTTGTTGCGGCATTATGCTATAAAAGGGGGACCTCTCCGATAGGCATGCATGCCTGCGTCCTTTCTCCGCACCAAGTTCCACAACAGAACCGCACCTCATTAAACCAGCATCGCCATCGGCACTACCCACAGCATCATTCTGCCAGACCAGACTCAAGCAGCTCTCCTAGCAGCCCAACCAGATGATTGCTAAAGGAAATATCGCTCGCCGTCGTGAGTGACAACACTGGGCTGGCGCACCTTAGGGTACGGTCGTCCCGCCCTTCCTTCTCTCTTGCATTCGCTATGCACGAAGCCAATCCCCCGGCCTTCAGAGTCTTTCAAATGACTTTATGTTGGCTCGATCGGCCAAAGGTTGAGATATCGGGGCTAGGTCGGCCGTGGTGCGTTGAAAGAACGGTGGGTAGTGTTTAGACGAGCAACGGTTCCTTCGCACACGACACTTCAGAGTACAAATGGCACAGCCAAGTGACAAGAGTCGCTGAAAGGGCCCTAAATCAAATCAACCAATACGTTTTAAGAGAGCGCCAACTTGAACGCAGCTCTATGACTCCGAAGGGGTACCACTGTTTCGTGGGCGCGATCTGGGAAGAATCAATGCCTCCATGATGATCTTTCCTCGCAGGAAAGTAATTCAGGCAGCGACAACTTCGCCGATACTACCTACTAGCTCGCAAACAAGTCAGCAAAGTACCTACATGACCGAGACTGGCCCACAAAGCTAGGTAGGTACGTGTTAAGGTACCTACGCTGTGCGGCCCTCCATATCTCGTCAGAAGACTCTTCGCCATCTGCATTTCAGAGCTACTGTGGACAGGGAAAATATGGCGGCATGGTAAGCAACCATTGCGCCGGGCTTATTAAGCTACATACCCAATCACGACTTGCAAAAGCTGTCAAAGGAGTGTTGCGGGCTCTTAGTTGCCAGCTGTTTTAGGCTTTGGAAACCCCCCCGAGTCGAAGACGGGGCGCCCTGCTTTCTGTGGGCTCGAACCCCAAATGGGGTGTTGACAGAGTTCGTGATGGCTTCAAATTGGAGATTTGGGACTTTAGGGAAGTCACGGATGAGGGATATTGTCACTCCCAGCTGTGGATCTCCGCCTGCCCAGCCTGAGTGCTCAACCTCCAGACCGAAACGATCGGTTATTTGATACAGCATGGCCCACAAATCGGAAAATCCGACCTGCATCCAGGTAAAGTCAAAATTCAAGTGTCTCTGTTTCAGCACGAGCTGCTACGTGCGAGCTCTAGGTTGTTGGAGGCAGCTGGTAGCGCCGATTGGGCAGCGGTCGATTATGGCGCCGCCAAAACGCCAGAACATGCCTCAAAGCGGATCAACGCCGTGGTATTGCTGGGCTACTATATCAGCAATGTATACTTTCTACTTTCTACCTATCTGTGGGTCAGCAAGCTGGCTACATTGCACTAGATGACTTTGCGTTGGCTGATTCAGAGAGATAGGACCGCTGTGCAGCCTCAAAAGGCCGCTGTGTACGGGCTGCAGGCTCTTCGGTCGTGTCTTGTTCTTCGAAGGGGATGGAATTTTCCCCTCGTTTCCACGTTATTTAGTGGCATCGTTTTCGTGTTGCTGTCATTATTGTAGACTAGGTACTGTAAAGGATGGACGGCGCGTCGGACTGGCGACGAGGGATGTTGGGGTTAGGGATGATGAAGGCCAAGGACTAAAAGTTCATGAGACAAGGGACAAAGGGCGGGATGGCGTGGACGGCGGCAAGAGAAAAGAGGACAAGCGGACGAAGGCCAGAGATGGAGAAGTCTGGGGGGGCTTAAGCGGACAGGCTGGTCCTTACTGTCTTGATATACGCATACAACAATCCTAGCTCAAAGAAAATGGTTGGCCTATCAGATCTGCCGCTCCCTGTTCTGGTCGATGGCGGCTCAAGCTCCTGGATGAATTATCAATTTTAGCGTGGGTACCAAAATTGCAAGCTCTCGAACTTTCACCTCCTCGACCTCCACATTCCACCATCTTGCATCCACCACCGCAACCGCAACTTCACCCTCAACCACCACAGCCAGCGCCACCTTCACCTCTTCTTCTGCATCCGCGCACCATCCATTTACAGTCTGATCTGCATCTTGAAACCTCTTTATCCATCGTTTTTCTTTGTCGAAGCACTAATCGAGGCAAAATGCCCGACGTCGAGGTTAGCGACCTCTCGTCAGTGTCTGACCTCTCGTCAGTGCCCTCCGACGATGACGGCGAAGTTCAACTCAAGCGGGAGAAGGGTATTCTGAAGTTTTTCCATAAGCTGCCCAACGGCGCCAAGCCTTCCGCCGCGCCGACGCGATCGCCCTCGCCACCTCCCCGCAAGCGATCCCCATCACCGCCCCACGACTATGTCCTAGCGGATAACCCCGATCTTGCTGTAAGAAAGCCCGTGTTTTTCGCGTACTTTACGCGAATTGTCGCGTCGTTTTGGTGCTTACGACTATCCCTCTAGTTTCTCGTCATGTTCCGCAGTCGCTTTAACGATGCCCTGCCCAAGTCCCTGGCCAATTTCGGCCCCCAAGAGCTCGAGCGTGACGCCACAGAGGTTATCCCTGGCGAACGCATGGAGCACTTTCTTTGTGCCATTCTAGGCCTTCTATTGAACCGAAAGCAAGATGTCAAGTACGTTAGCACTCGATCCTGTCGTCGTCGCAGTCTCTGCGCGTGGCCACTGACATTCAATTGGTAATTTTAGGCCTGGACATTACAATCGCGCCCTCGAGGACGCCATCTCTACCCACAAGAACCAATGGCCCCGAGACTGGGAGGAAAAGAATCCTCTCTCAGGCAGCAAGACGTTCGCGGCGATGAATCCTACCGAACGAGTACGTATTCTACCCTCGCGCCCATGCCACTCACCCTCTTACCCTCGGCTTCTTTTTCTTTCTCTGTCTCTGTTTCTGTCTCTAACTAGGTCCTTTTCGTGACTGGTGCTGACCCTACGGTTCTCGCAATTAGTTGACCCTCCTGCGAACCCTCGTGCTTTGGACCTTGTCGTCGTCCGACACCGTCAAAGCGATCATCAACCAGTCCTACAAGCAGAACCGCCACGAGGATGACCTGAATCAACCTCTCTCCGTGCAGCCTTGGGGCTCCGATTCCGATCGCCGACGATACTTCCTCGTCGAGGGTCTCGATGATACAAACTTTCGGGTCTACCGCGAGAGCAATCCCGCTGGTTTTAACAGAACTTGGTGGAGTGTCGCGGGCACCATTGACGAGCTGAAGGCTCTTAGCGAGAAGCTACAGACCGCAGACGGCGGTCCCCGAGCCAAGCAGCTTGCCCTGAAGATGCAAGCCGCTATCCCCCGTTTCGAAGCTACTGAAGAAAAGCGCAAGCGCCGGGAGTACCGCCTCATGCGTAAAGAGCAGTTCAAGCGTCCCGAGCCGGGCTTTTCCCTCTATGAAGGCCGCACGCGTGGCAAGCGAATGAAGTACACTTACTCAGACGACGAGGATATGTATTCGGACTCGACTACGCGCAGATCTACGCGAAATACCGGTACACACACGCCCGCTGAACCTGCTGGTCCTGTTACCACAGCTAGCGGACGCCAGATTAAGGCGCCCTCCCGCATGACCGTCGATTCGTCCAACAATATCATTACGACTAGCCCCACTCAGGAGGCAAAAGATGCGCAGAATGAGGCGGCACTAGGTCCAACCGGCCGTCCAAGACGGTCAGCCGCTATCAACCACGGCACCAACGGCTGGGCTTCGTCCAAATCGAAGGGATACGGTTCCGTGGACGATGAAATGGACGAGGACGACGCTTCTGAGTCTGACGTCGGTGATGAAGGGGAAGAGGAAGATGAGCATATTCCGGATGCCGATAGTGAGGATGAAGAAGAAGAAGATGAGAAGCTGGACGAAGACGTCGATATGGCCGACGAGGACATCGGTGATGACATGGACGATGCTCCAAAGAGTATGTTTGTCAAGCTAAAGTACGCACCCAAGACCAATGGTGCCACTCTTGACTTGGACGCATTCCGATATAAGGGCGATGATAAGAGAGGCAAAGAAGAGGCCGATGGCTCGGATGCGAAAAAGAACGAGGACAGCGTCGATACTAAGAAGACCGAGCAGATTGTCGCTGGCGACACGGCCAAGAAGCGAGAGACCACTCCTCAGCGATCCACCGACGCCAACGGCACAGATGGTATTGGATCTCCGCCCGCCCTTAAGCCCATGCATCCTACTTCTATGGCTTTTAGAGAAAGCCCGGAGAAGGCGCAGCAACATCGGGCATTGTCTAAGGAGGTCGATGTCAGCTCAGCGTAAAGGGCGACATTGTTGTCTCCAAGGGAACGGTTACAACAAGCATCTACGGCCAACTCACCAACTGTGGACTTTCGACCATGTTCCCAACAGACAAGACGTCGAACCCTCGAATTACAGGAGCTTTTTCGCATTTTGCTTTTCCATACCACTGCAATGGGGCGGTGGACTTTGTCTCTTTTCTAACACACACACAACAAGGCATCATTGAGCATGGCGCAGATCGGGGGGTATCCAAATAGAGAGCGCTCATACCGGGCTTTTTCCTTAGGCTATAGAGAGAAAGGGTATTTGCAAGACAGGCGAGTACAAGTGTAAAGATCACATGTAGTATTTGCTCTCTAAGTCCCGCTCCCCTGAAGGAGGTTCATCTATCAAAGTCCTTGGGACTTGACTGAAGAGCAGATCGCAAGATTGAACCTGTCCTTACTACGACTGCATCTACAGTTGTGATTTATCATTTGCAGGGGGGTTGGGACGTTGCTACTCAAGCGATTATTAGCCAGCTGAAATTCAAATGTTTATACCAAATTTCCCAAACCGACTTAATTTCTTGGTCGGCCTGAGTTCCTGCTTTCAACCTCGTAACATGTCCCACCAGCGGGCGGCACCTTGACTTCTACCTCTCATCTGATTCCATGATCTCGTGAATTCTGCAATAGATCTGTAGTTGTGTCAGCGAAACCATGTTCTCCTGACAATATTCCCGAACATACCCTCATATGACAAGTAACGAGCTTATAAAGCTCAATAATTCCTCTTTAACCCTCACCGCATCCTCAAGACTTCCTGACAAAAGCCCGCTCAGGCAACGGCCACTTATTGACATGATACCACCAGCGCCGGAGTCTTGCGCCCGCCGAGCTTCCACTCATCCGCGCATTGCGGTTCCAATGCTGCCAGCCGAGGAGGGCGAGATTATACAGGACGCCCTGAGCAAGGGGCATCAAGACCTTCGCACGAGTGTCAGCCAACTCCTGTCCGTAGACTCTTTATCTAATACACCAGCCTACCTGGTCCCGGATCGTAATCCAAGCAACATGCCACCATGTCTTGGCATTCGCAATACTATTCAGATAGCTCTGCTCGAAGCGGAGATCAGGCATAGGCGGGAAGGACTGCGCGCGAGCCGCATAGCGAGAGCCGCGGGGTCGCTGGAGAACACTGAGGGGAATGTCGACGTCATCGTCTTCACTTTCGTCTTCGTCAAGGCCGTCGATGGCATCGGGGTCGTCGGCGAAGCGGCGTCTGCGGAAGCCGGCGTACGGGTCGCGGGTAAGGTGGGCTGCTTGGATCATCTCGGTGAGATGGTGGGTTTGGACGGAGCCCATTTTAACGATATGCCGTGAAGTTTACTGTTGAAGTTAAAGATCAAGTCACCGTCGTCGGAACGGGATGCGCAAGGAATGGGCCGATGTAGACAAACGGCGTTGTACCTAGACAGTCGTAGCTTCCGTTTGCCGTGATAATTAGGTAGATAAGTATTCCGTACCTTCCTCACACTCACGTCACAGCACCCGGCGTAACCAAAGTGTACCGGGCCGAGTCGGACCGTCCAAGTTCCGGGCTAGTTACCGTTGCCCGGGTGATTACGTACTTGTACAGTCGATTCACTGGGTGTGAACGGTTCACCTACCTACTGCGTATGTACCATGGGAAAGTTAGAGTGATATCATAGGGAGTAGATCTAGCGGTGGTCAGCGGCCTACGTCAGACAGGGTACTACGAAGTAACTGCCAGCTGTCCCGTGACTGCCCGAACTCCTATGTATCTGGAAGTTGCAGCCTTATTAGGCAGGCACGAAAGTCAACGACAGAAGGCAAGGCACAACCAAAAAGGAAAATAAAACCTAAAACACAAAAGTGACAACCTGAGGCAGGCACGACATGATAAAAAGGAAGACACGAATTGATCACGTTGTCTTACTGCAGAGCCTAAATCTTGAAACCTCCGCCGATGATGCTGACAATAAAGAACATTCTGGACGTAGACAACGAGAAGGAAGGCATACATTGGTGACGCAGTCATATAGTTCGAAACTCAGATATGAGACTTTCGCCAACGATGCCAACGATAAGAAAATATCCCGGACGTAGACAATGATGGAGACGTACCACCACGTCATCAGCCCCTAGAGGAAGCCATCCTTTCCCTGCAAGTCGTTACCTTAGGCAGGCGCGAAGGTCAAAAGCAGAAAGCACGACACAGCCAAAAGGAAGGCATACATTGATTACGCAGTCTTCTTTCAGAACTTACCTACCTGATACTGAAACCTTCGCCGACAATGTTAAGAATGTGGATCATTCTGGACATGAACAACGACAGCTGCGCGCATTGATTACGCAGTATAGATGTTGAATTCTTCCCGACGATGCCGACGATAACATCCCGGACATAGACGACGACAGCTGCATACATTGATTACGCAGTCTTCAACATTAGAGAACCCAGAGGTGGAACCCTTTGCCGACGATCCCGAACCCGAAAATAAATAAACAAACCATTGGATGTAAACAATAACAAAGGCCTCCCTACGAACACATCATCGCCCCCCTCCCTCCCTTCATCCGGTGGGAGTACGGCATAACTGACGGAGTTTGCCTGTGAATGACCATGTCCCAGAATATGAGCATTCACACCCCCATGTAGACTACAAGTAGCTTGAGCACGGAGTTCGATGATAGTGTTGACTGACGCCAACAAGGTATACGAAGCCTCAACACATGACAAGTAGAAGTGAACATCATCAACTTAGTCGAATACTACGATCATCACAATCACACGAATCGAACAATGCATGTTTGGGGGGGGGAAAGAGTGCACTTTATTGGTGGCGTCCGAGCCAATGTCCTGCGAACCCGAACTCCGAACCCGATTCAACTCCATACTAACGCCCATACAAGAACGGCCCACAACCCAGGCAATGGCAGTCTGTGCCTTGACGGTTCAACCACAATGTGCTTGGGGGGATCCACCCTGTTCCAGTCCTTCTCGATGTCGTCCAATGTCCGCTCATCCACAAAAATGAATGTCATGTTTCCTTTGTGTGTGCCCCTTGTTTCCTCCTTGTTTCCTCCTTGTTTCCTCCTTGGGTCCTCCTTGGGTCCTCCTGCCTCCCATGATCCATAGAATGAATAACCAAAACCAAACTGCAAAGTGCGATCCTTGGGTGCTCCGCGTGGCTTCTGTCTCCAAGTCCCATATAATGACCAAAACCAAACTTCAAAGTGTGCAACTCTTTAATCCCCTCCGCCCCCCCAAAAGTCAGACCGTCCGTCACCCCATGTAATTCAACCTGGTGGCCATGTCCTCATCCACGTCATCTTCGTCGAAATTGCCACCTTTGAGTGTGAATGGGCTTGGGACCTCCTAGGCCTTGGGCGCTTTTGGAGTTGGTGGAATCTCTGGCGACAACTGCTTCTCGGGTGTCTTTGGCTCTTGAGCCTCGACTCCTCCATAGTTGGTCTGGACAGTGTAGGTGTAACCAGACGAGGAGCCCGAAGTGGTGAAGTCAAGCTTCACGGGCGAGCAGTCCGGATGGGTGTACTTGCGGCGCTTAACCGGCGAGTCGCTCGGAGTGACGAGATCATTGGTCACGAGCGAGGAGTCCGGAGTGGCGGGCGTGTTTCTGTCTGACGACGAGCCCGAAGTGGTGAAGTCGATCTTCACGGGCGAGCAGTCCGGATGGGTGTACTTGCAGTGCTTAACCGGCGAGTCGCTCGGAGTGACGAGATCATTGGTCACGAGCGAGGAGTCCGGAGTGGCGGGCGTGTTTCTAACTGACGACGAGCCCGAAGTGGTGAAGTCAATCTTCACGGGTGAGCAGTCCGTAATGGTGTACGTGCGGCGGAGCTTAACCGGCGAGCTGCTCGAAGTGATGAGATTTGTGGTCATGGCCGAGCAGTGTGGAGTGGTAGGCATGCTCTGAACTGGCGTGGAGTCCGGAGTGGTAGGCATGCTCTGAACTGGCGTGGCGTCCGGAGTGGTAGGCATGCTCTGAACTGGCGTGGCGTCCGGAGTGGTAGGCATGCTCTGAACTGGCGTGGCGTCCGGAGTGGTAGGCATGCTCTGAACTGGCGTGGAGTCCGGAGTAGTGGACTTGGTAGATGATGCAGATGAGGTGCTCCCATCAGACAGGGCAGTGCTCGATGCTTTCGCCGTTGAGGGCTTCCACTGCATGGTTTGAGGTTAGTAGCGGACGGTTTGAGGGCAATCACTATGGGTGTGGTGGAAGGGTCCGAAACCCCGGGGACGGGAGGAAACCATGTGCAGAGTAGGTAACTTACAGCAGAGCGGGCCTTGAGAAGTTCGAAGACTATCATGCCGTCTTGTTCAACGGGGCGGACAGCATTGACATCAAAAAGGGTGAGGACTTGTGTGCTGGCTGACCAGGTCGCAAATGGGGCATAGCGGTGTCCAAAGTTATCATGGATGTCTTCCAGGGCTGCCTTCAATCCGGGATAACGTCGCTGAGGCTTGCGGAGGTGACGCTTGCGTCGTGTGTAATCGGAATCTGGCAATCCCACATAGACCTGGTCTTTGACTCGATAGTAAGGCATCGTAGCTGATGAAGGGGAATACAAGCGTGATGGTGTAGTGATGGGAGTAGGGTTTCTTGTGACTAGTGAGGTTTCCAGTACGCGATCTAACCACTCGACAGGTTGCCGGGAGGTATATGGATCTTGACGATGCTTTGATTGCAACTGTGGGCAGCGTCCTGATGACTTGTCTTGGAAAGATCGATGGTGTTGATGGTGTTGTGCGAGACTCTGCGGTGTTGACGGGTGCTGCGGAGAGTTGTGTGGAGGTGTTGGTGGGAAGAAGTCTGCTTTGTTGTTGTTGACAATTGGAAGCACCTCCAGGTCTATGCTACCGTGCCGATGTAGTTGCCGTGGTGCAGTCGAGCACGGCGCCGCACTGCCCGGGCTCTCATCGTAGAGTTCGTCTTCACATGGACTCTGCAGGCGAGGTGGATGCCGCGTCACAGCGGAACCAGGCACCCCCTTGTTGTCCCCCGTTGTCCTGCTTTCAACTCTCGCCGTCTCTAACATCAACCAATAGGCGTTAGTTTCCTTTCACTGAACTTCATGCACATGAGAGCTTTAAGGGGGGCTTGTTACCGGCCGTCTCGGCTGCTTCAAATAACGGAGTAAAACTTCGAACCAAGCCCGTCTCGGTCATGGACTCTAGGAAGTTACTTGGGGGTGCCAAACTAGGCAGTCGTGGGACTGCCGTATATTCCCGCCTGGGCACCGCCGCCTCGGGTAGATCTTCGTAGAGCTGCGATTCAAATATACCCCGACGCCGGATGCTTCTCTGAGATACCACAAACCCTGATTTCGAATAGTGACTTGAGGTTTTGGGTGACGGATCTTCTGCGGGCCTGGTTGTTTCTGGGAGAGCACGCTTACTTCGAATGGACGATGTCATAGAGCTGAAGTTCTCCCGTATAGTTGGCCACGTCTTGCCAGTTATCTCGACAGGCTCGACATGCTCGACATGCTCGACACATTTGTCATTCTCGTTATTGGCCGGCGCCAGGCTAAGAACGTTCACTTTGTCACTAGAAGACGTATGATACCACGGATTAGTTGTATAGGATCTCTTGCCATTCTTGAGACCTGGAGTTCGCCGTCTTGTTATATTCAGCGTGAGACTCTTGAACTTGTCTCGTAACGAGTTTCTGTTAGCGTCGGCATGTACTCTTCTGCCGCCGAAGGACGAGATGGTTGACGTCGCGGTAAGCGAAGATCCATCGCTGCTGCGGTCCGCGCGGTTACGGAAGAACATCGTGGTCTTGGACGGACAAATACAGCTAAGGGATGATTAGACAATCAAGTATCTTGAGAAACACCATAAAGGCACAAGTCTGGGTCCAGTAGGAAGGATGATTCTAATAATAAGGACTGAGACCCTAAACAAGATACCCAATATCGCGACCGCGAGAGCGCAAAATGGTGTTGACGATATGAAGACGGGTAAATACATCAAGCCTGGACTCTCCGTCAGGATTAGTCGGATAGGGAGTGTCGAAGGGAGAACTCAATGCGCACCTGCGCCAACCGACAGGCCCTTTCCTTAAAAAGTGCACCCAGTGGCAGGTCGACCCTGCGACGAAAACAGTTGCTTCACAGGTGTATACGGAACGATTCGTACTGAAGCTAAAAGCAAGGGCATCGAGACGAGACGAGACGAGACGAGACGAGACGAGACGAGACGAGACGAGACTCCTGGCATCCTTCTGGACTTGGAGTTGGGGTTGGGTATACATATATGTACAAGAACGCTTTCGGCTTCATCTAGGTATGTTACAGAGTCGCGCTCAGGGATTAGGGGTAACATCCTTCAGGCTGTCCAGCGTATTTTCTTTCCGAATCGATATCCTTCGTCGTCGTCCTCCTCCTCTTCCTCTTCCCTGTCCTCTTCCTCCTCGTCCTCTTCCTCCGGGTCCTCCTCCGAGTACCTCCGTCGTGACTTTCCTTGTGGGTCCCGTGCTGCTCTAGAATATATCGCGTCAAAATATTTAGTGACACGTCTTGTCAAGCCGGCATGCCTGAACCGTATCTTTTGCAGCTGAGATTCGGTGAGGCAGTCACCATGCTGCTGAGTGAGAATATCGTACGTAGCAACCATCTTTCGTTCTAGGGCGATGAGCTCCGCCCTGTCTTGTTTTAGCTTTTTCAAGTCCTTAGACTTGCCAGTGTTGTGAGAAGCGGCGTCGTCGAGTTGCTTGGCAAGCGTTTGGTAAGCACCGAACAGCGCTTCAAGAGCAACGGCAAGATCGCTAGCCCATGCAGCCATTGCGGCCGGCAGATCTTTCCGTGCCTCAAGGTCATACGCATGCTTGCTTGCATGCGCGACCTGGATAAATAGTCGCAGTGCGCGAACGTCAGGAACGCTGGGCACTCGTCCCATGGTCTCTAGAACAGAGGACGCATTTTTCAACACTGATCGGTTGCGATTATCACGCCTACATGCGGCCATGGCATGGCGTACATGTTTACTTCTGATCATCGCGTCCGGCATTGACTGGAGAATCGAGGCCGCTAGGGCACTGTTTTTGCCTTCACGGACAACCCTGATATATTGGTTCCAATTGTCGCCGTCTGGGACAACATTACATCCTACGGTGAAGATTTGCCAGTACTGCGGTGCTTTCGTGGACTTGCGAGTCCGGCCCAACGATCCAAGAATGAGCGACAGAGAGTTGCGCCCCGGCTGTGCGTACATGACGGTGGGAGCTCCCGGGGCCTTCACGGCTGGGCGAGCAGTCCTGACGGCAAGTTCTCTGCTTCCCTCTTCCTGCATGTTTCCTTCGGCCAGCTTTTGCTGGGCCTTCAACTCTCGTTTTCTCTTTTCCCGGTCTATCTTTACTTGGGTCTTTTCTTGGGTCTTTTGCGCGCGTGTCTTCTTTCCCGTGTAGACTTTCTCGGCGAGTCCCGTCGGCTGCAGAATAGTTCGGTAGATTAGATCTTCTATAGACTTCGCATCGTGATAATCTCCCAAGAGCAGGATGCGCCCCATGGCACAAACCAACTCTTCGTCAATGAAGATGGAGCCAGACGTCCACCGCGCCATGACTTCGTCCCATATAGACTTGGCATGTTGGATGACAGTCGCCTTCTCGGCTTCGATTTGCTTTGTTGTCAGACCATCTTCGAACCTAGGATCGGGTAGAGCCTCGGCCTTCGCGCGCAGAGCATTCAAGACGGTCGTGTAAGTGAGGTTATTGGGTTTTTGGAGCGCGTCCGAGTCCGATTCTGTCGCATGTTTCAGGACGCTGAACATGGACTCGACATCGCCCATCTTGGCGCATACTTGAAGAACGGCGTTCATGTGGATGGTGTTTGGCTGTATCCGACCGTTGAACATATTGTGATAGAGTCTGAGGGCTTCGCCAACGGCGTGCTTCGGATGCTCTGAGGCGGCGCATCCACGGAAGAGGATGGTGAAAGTCTGGGCATTCGGGAGTTGCGCGCGTTTTTTCATCTGTTTCGCTCACTGGTCAGTGGATGATGTCGTGTCGTGCCGTTTGCGCAGGAAAACTAACATCGTTGTAGAGCTTGATGGCGGCATTGAGCCGGCCCTTTTTGACCTGGTAGTCGATCAGGTGGTTCCAGCTAACAACGACCTGATCCTTCTTGCTGGCCTGCTTCGTTATGCAGGCAGCAAGTTCCATGTTGTCCTGGGCCAGGACTTCCCTGACGCGGTTGGCGATGTGATAGGGATCCTCCATGAACTCGAGCTCTTTTATTGCAGCCCGCACAATCGTGCGCGGCGTCCGGTCCGCGCTCGACGACGAATCTACCGGCGCCTTCTTATCATCGTGTCTGGCATTGTTCTTAGCACCGAATGTGCCATCAAGTCCGGCATCATACCCGGCATCGTAATCGGTATGCGCGCGAGGAACAACGGTCGCATAGCTGTGATTCGGCCGAGTAAGAAGTTGTGAACTGCAGGGCCTTGGCTTCAGATAAAGGGAGTGGCCTCCAAATAAAGAGCGGAAGGACCTTGTTAGGCACGGTCTACGGATGAACATGGCAATTCATTCGAAGTCGCATTTACTATTATTGATGCGAATAAGTATCTTTGGCTGGTTGTAAGAGAGGCGCACTTATTCGATATTTTTATCCGTCAAGAATACGGAATAGGTACCTTACAGTGCAATCGGAGTTTTCACACGGGTTCCCTACCGTTCTCCGGTAGAAATCAGGTTGCCCGCATTTAAGTTTTAAGTGGAGCGCCTGGTGGGTCAGATATGTGGATCTACCTGTGGCTCAAAGCCTCAACCGCCCGTGGCCCGCCCGTCTTGCCAAGATGGGATAACGGAATTTTCGTAGAACCCTGAAATTCATAGCGTGTTCCGTTAGGTACCTAGGTACTCAACCTGCACTCCAAACCGAGTCTCCATATTAGATCCAACCCATTTCTAGCCTTCAATTTTACACCGCAAACCAATGAATACAAATCGCGTTTTAGGTTGATTACCTACCTAGGTAGGTAGACATTGAACGAAGTACCCTGTACTCGTAGATGTTGTGTGATGATGGGGCCTACCTAGGTACCTCCTAGGTAGGTACCTGGTAGGTAAGGTACCTTAGGGCGCATGGGGGGTATTTAAAATCGATCACTGTAATGCAATTAGCGAATAGAAATGGAGTCCCCCGAAGTAGGGAACTTACTTTACTTGAAACCGGAATTGCATATCAAAAGCAGATATGTATTTAGGAAGAAATTGACATTCACTTTCTGAATAGAACTTCGTGGAAATTGCATATATTTTTAAAAAGTGAGTTGAACTGAAATTCATGTCCGAAACTCAAATACAATTTCAAATAAAAGAACATTTCATCGCGAACATCAATTTCATATGAACATCAATTTCATTTGTCAAAATCAATTTCATTGTACTTATTTTAAAAAGTAATATGCATATAATGAATATATTATATAATCTCTTATCTATCCTTATCTATCTATATCTAATCTATCTACACACTCATATATCTATCTGCACACTCATCTACCCACACCCCTCTTTATCCACCTACCCATTTATCCCCCATCTATCCATTTATGCATTCCCCCACCTATTCACCTCTCCACCTGACCCACCCACCTCCCCACCCACTTACCTGTCCACTCACCCACCCATTCACCCACACACATCTCCACTCACCTATTCACCCATCTACCCATTTACCCATCCACATACTCAATCATTCCTCCATCTATCTACCATCCAACTATCCATCTATCTTTCTAACTTTCTTTTTTTCTATCTATCTATATATCTTTCTATCTATCTATCTTTCTATCTATCTATCTGTTTATCTATATAAGTAGCTTCTATTTGTATATTAAGCCACTACTGTAGAGAAGTAACATACATACATCTGATCTCTGAAAAAAATAATTAGAAGAGAAGAAAGGAATCCAACTAAGTCACCAATAATTTTTTCTTTTATACTACTCCAATCAATCATCGCACCTTCCTTCTTTTCCCATCTAATCTAACCTCCTTCCCTTTTTCTTTTTTTTCATCGCCGTCATCTCCACAATTAAAGTTCCACGGTACATCATTACAATAATTTTACTCCACTTATTTCTATTTTTTATATATTTTGTTTCTAAACATGCATATCATCTTTAGATCGCATACTGTTTTCATTTTCTCCCACAATATGTATTTAAAAAAATATTCGTTTCCACATAAACATCAATTTCATCTTCAAATTCAATTTCGTTATTACATCAATTTCAAAAAAATATTCATTAATTTCACAACATCATTTATCATCACTTCTATTACAACATCAATTCTTTAATTTCATAATGTTCGCCAATGAACATGAACTTCACTTAGTAACCATTACTGTATGCGATTGCCGAAATGAATATGCTTTTAAAGTGCGAAGTTGCTGCTATATTCAATAAATTAGTGGAATTCCTCTCCGTTCCCAATATTAAATACCCCCCTAGCGCCCTAAGGTACGGATTAAGTGAGGGGTGACGGTGGGATCTTTCATCGTCAACGCCAGATGGAACCCGTAAAATACGGAATATGCCGCACTAGCCAGTAATGGTGGTTAGCCGGCATTGACAGGTACATACGGATAGATACGTACCTTCCTTACCCGCCGCATCGTTGGCGATACAAAACCAGGGTTCGCGTTTAAGTGCTTCCACACGCGCTGATCCGCGACTCGACGCGTTCCCACTAATTAATTACCAGATTCCGTAGGTAATTCGTACTTTTCTGCGACATCATCATCATCATCATTCCGTACTAGAACTGAGAACACTGACATACTGTTCGTTTTTCAAACGTACGGAATAACAGTGCTTCTTCCAATGACCCGTCCCGAATAACCCATTCATTCCCGTACCAGCCACGGTCTTCTGTCTGATCATAATGTCGAAAGCTGCCAGCAGACGCAACAAGCTCGCCGAGCTACGAGCGTTGCGCGCGTCCGGCAGGAAGGCTTACGAGAATTATGAGGTTCCCGAGGAGCAGGCGTTGTACGAGGAGGTCGATGAGACCGAATACAAGAAGATCGTGAGAGAGCGTCTGAACCAGGATGACTTCGTCGTCGACGACAACGGCGAGGGCTATGCCGACGACGGCCGTGAGGACTGGGATCGGGTTCAAAACTACTACTCTGAAAGCGAAGACGACAATGTAGCCGACGGTGTTCCAAAAAGCCGGAAATCTGGTGAGAAACCCCTCTAGCTTTCCTGGCCTGGCCTTCTGCCTGCTCACATATTGCCAGACAAGCGGAAACGTGAAGAGGAAAAGGCGAAGCGAGATGCCGATGATCGGGACATCAGCGAATACTTCATGAAGGGGAAGACGGCGCCCCAGCCGAAAGCGAAGGTATTGCCATCGCCCGTCGAGCATGCGGCTGTCGTCTGACGGATCTACTGACCACGTGCTCTCTCTTATATATAGGTCGTTAAGACCGAGGAGGACGAGGATTTCCTTTCAAATCTGCTTAGCAACGTCGACGCTCAAGTTCCAGCCCCAGTAGTCCGACAGCCCAAAAGACATAGATCTCCTGAAAGACGCCGTACCCGTGCCTTGTCTCCGCTTCAACACTCTCGACAGCCAGTAGCTAAGAAGACGAAAATCAGCGAGGAGGATCTACCACCTCCACCTGCCGCCGAAACTAACGACGCAGACGACTTCGTACTGATGGACGATGACTTGCCACCGCAGACTAACGATGAGCTGATGAGTGATGCATTGCCACTGCCATCCTCCCCTGTAACCAAAACGACTGTTCGTCTGGCCCAGCTCAATGCTGGCGGCGCTGATGAGGACGATGATGAAGAGATGATAGAAGTGGCTCATGCTGGCGCAATAAACACAACAAGTGTCAATCTGTCTTCGTCTCGGCCCGTCAAGAAATTAATCAAGCCTGAGCCTGATGCTCCCGCGATCACCTCTTCGCCTTCGAAAGCTCCCGAAACCGACGTTGATTCCTCATCGTGGAACCAACTGACGGATAAACTGAACGTGGCCGGGCCTTCGACATCTCAAGCTCGCACCATTGGGAAAATGGACTACAGGGACGCTATCGAGGAGGATGGCAGTCTAAACATGTTCTGGATTGACTACACTGAGGTCAATGGCCAACTTTGTCTATTTGGCAAAGTCCAGAACAAGAAGACTGGTGCTTTTGCAAGTTGTTTCGTCAAAGTCGACAATATACTAAGAACACTCTACTTTCTTCCTCGAAAGTGTCGCCGGCGAAATGGTCAGGACACAAGCGAGGAGATTGAGCTGATGGATGTTTACTCGGAAGTCGATGAAATTATGACGAAGATGAATGTCGCCGTTCACAAGATCAAATTTACCAACAGACGATATGCGTTCGAACTCCCCGAAATTCCTCGAGAAGCTCAGTATCTCAAGCTGTTATACCCATACACCAGTAAGTCATCCATCCCCATTGATCAATGTAGACGCGTCGAGGTTAAACAGACCTAGAACCCCAGCTTGCCTCCGAGGCCACTGGCGAGACATTCTCCCACGTTTTCGGTACCAATACTGCACTATTTGAACAATTTGTTCTGTGGAAGAACATCATGGGCCCTTGTTGGCTCAAAATCCAAGACGCCGACTTCAACTCTATAAAAAACGCCTCGTACGCCAAACTCGAAGTGCTTGTCAGCGACCCAGATACGATATCTCCGTTAAGCGACTCGGACAGCATGGATGCTCCTCCTCTGACTTTAATGAGTCTGGCGATGCGAACGACTTTCAACGCGAAGACCAATAAAGCAGAAATATTCTCAATCAGTGCTCGCATATACGAAAACGTTCTGCTCAGTGAGACTACGCCAGCGGACCAGCTTCCGTCTCGAACGTTCACGTGCATTAGGCCGAACGGTGCAACTTTTCCTTTCGGGTTCGATAAGTTGGTGACGGGGAGGAAAAAGGGTTTAATCAAGTTAATGAAGACAGAAGCGGACATCCTATCGTTCTTCCTCGCGCAGATTGATCTTGTCGATCCTGATGTTATCCTGGGACACCAACTCGAAGGTGTCGACTACAGTATCATCCTGAACAGGCTTCACGAGAAGAAGACTCCACAATGGGCCAGACTCGGACGACTTCGCAGAGCGGAATGGCCATCGTCAATCGGAAAAACCGGTGGTAACGTTTTCGCAGAACGTCAAGTCATGGCCGGCCGTTTGCTATGTGACCTTGCAAACGAGGCGGGCAAGTCACTTATGTACAAGTGCTCCAATTGGAGTTTGACTGAGATGTGCAACATATATCTTGGTGGCGACACACGTCGACGAGATGTCGACAGCGAAGTTGCGCTGAAAACGTGGGCTGCCGAGAAGAATGGACTGATGGACTACATCACCCACATGGAGGCCGACACGTACTTCATTGCGGCTCTGGCATTGACGACACAGATACTGCCTCTGACCAAAGTTTTGACTGAACTGGCCGGTAACTCATGGGCTCGGACATTGACTGGAACGCGAGCCGAGCGAAATGAATACATTCTCCTCCACGAGTTTCACCGTAACAAGTATATCTGCCCTGACAAGCCGTCGTTCAAGGGGCGGGCCAAGGTTGAGAACGAGGGCGACGAAGAAGATGCTGCCAGCAAGAAGAAAGATAAGTATAAGGGTGGTTTGGTTTTCGAGCCAGAAAAGGGACTGTATGATAAATTCGTGCTTGTCATGGATTTCAACTCCCTGTACCCCTCTATCATCCAAGAGTTCAACATATGCTTTACGACCGTTGAACGATCTACAATGGTAAGTTTATCACGCTGATCTGTATGTCCTCTGGAAAAGTGTACTAACTTGTGCTGCAGTCAGAAGAGGAGGATGCGGTTCCCGACGTTCCAGTAGAGCAGGAACAAGGTATATTGCCAAAGCTCATCGCCACTCTTGTCACGCGCCGGCGACAAGTGAAGTCTCTCATGAAGAATAAAAACGCCACACCGGAGCAGCTTGCCACATGGGACATCAAGCAGCTTGCTTTGAAGCTCACGGCCAACTCTATGTACGGCTGTCTGGGATATACCAAATCGCGATTCTACGCGCGACCCCTGGCGGTTCTTGTCACCTTCAAGGGCCGTGAGATTCTCCGTAGCACCAAAGAGCTTGCGGAGTCCAAATCGCTTCAAGTCATCTATGGTGACACGGATTCCGTTATGATCAATGCAAACGTCGAATCGGTTGCAGACGCTTTGAAGGTCGGTAACGATTTCAAGAAGTCTGTCAATGAACGGTACCGGCTACTGGAAATCGATATTGACAATGTTTTCCGACGGATTCTATTGCAAGCGAAGAAGAAGTATGCTGCCATCAACCTCGTCGAAGTTAGTGGTGGCAAGTTCGTTGAGAAGATGGAGGTCAAAGGTCTTGACATGAAGCGCAGAGAGTACTGCGGTCTCTCGAAGGAGATTTCGGCCCGCATACTCAACGAGATTCTGTCGGGTGATGAAACTGAAGTAGCTGTTCAGCGCATACACGAGTACCTGCGTGAGATATCGGGGAAGATGCGGGAGCATGCAATTCCTGTCCAGAAGTACATCATATACACACAGCTGGGAAAGGCACCCAAGGAATATCCCAATGCCGACTCGATGCCACAGGTTCAGGTTGCTCTCAGGGAGGTTGCGCGAGGCAAGAATATCCGCCGTGGAGACGTCATCTCCTACGTTGTCACCGGAGACGGCTCGACAAGCTCGGAACCTGTTGCCAAACGCGCCTTCACACCACAAGACGTCACCAAGAAGGACTCAGACCTCAAGGTGGATGTAGACTGGTATATTGGTAAACAGATTTTCCCGCCCGTTGAGCGTCTTTGCGCCAACATCACCGGTACTTCAACAACCCAGCTGGCAGAGCAACTAGGTCTTGACCCGAAACGCTATGCCAGCAGTTTTTCGAGCCAGTATAGTTCTACCGACACCGAGATTCATCCTCTAGAGTCTCAAATTCCTGACGAAACCCGATTCCGTGACTGCGCACGCCTCCCTCTCCGCTGCCGGAAGTGCAAAGTTACTTCGCCGTTCGAGGGTCTCCTCTTTCCCCCTTCCGATACGGATGTTGGCAAATCAATGACCGTGACACCAGAGGGTCTGTCTTGCCCTTCGTGCTCCTCGATCCTTCCGAACCTCAGCATCATTGCCCAGCTCGAGCATGCCATCCGCACTCAAGTGTCGCGTTATTACGAAGGCTGGCTTGTATGTGATGACCCTTCGTGTGGAAACCGCACTCGCCAACTGTCTGTTTGCCGAGCACGGTGCATGGGACCCAAGGGCCTTGCGGCAGGTTGCCAGGGCCAGATGCGTTATGAGTATTCGGACCGCGACCTCTACAACCAGCTCATCTACTTTGCATCCCTGTTTGACACTGAAAAGGCCCTTAGAAAGGCACTGCCCCACGCAATTGGCCCTAATGGCAAAATCGGCAAGCAGGCACTAAACCCCGAAGAACAGACCTTCAATGCTCTCGTTGAGCGTAACCGCACACGGTTTCAAACCATTAAAGAGGTTATTGACAGGCACCTTGAAAAAAACGGACGTCAATGTGTCGTCATGTATAATATCTTCTCGAAGATCGGGCATGACGCTGAATGAGAAGCTGGAAAGGAGACCAAATCAACGGTTCCGAGGTCTGAGTGGTGATCGCGATTGTACACAAGTTTCTTTAATTCGGGTTTTACGAGTCCCTAAGGTAGTGTGTGTGGGATCAGGTCTCTCTGCTTTTTTTTTGCATCTGGTACGCGGCGTTTCTTTAGGCAGATCAGGGGGACTGCACTACGTAGGAAATGTAGTTATTATTGAGTTCTTCTATTTGAATAGGGGAATGCATATGTTCTCTTTAAGTCATGAAATGATTCCTGCTTGTGGAGATGAATGAATGTGAGGTTTCTTGACTGGGAGATTTCATAGGGGTTACGGTTATCTTTCGTTTTCCTCATTTGATGTCTCGTTGAGTCATTGAATGTGGGAGACCAAGTCGATAATTAAGACTCTTTGTTATAAGTAGGCAGATAGAGACGGACTCGATATCATATATCATCATCTCATCCATCTTACCCGAAGACCATCCTCGCGGGGATTTAAACCAGAGGCGACTTCATGACTATCACGCCGAACTTGGCTGACGTGAGTGGGTAGACTTTTCGGTACAGACCCGTTTGTAGTCTTCGAGGTATAAAGGAGACAATTTCAGTAGCATCCCGTGGTAAAGATTCAATTGCACCATAAGTCCTATCAAAGCCATATGTTCTTCCCATCACCAGACCCCCTAAATCCCCTTAGTATTCACCCCAACCCACCGTTCATGCATGACCGTGTTCGTAAATTCCAACCGTATTCGGAGAAAACGAATCACATTCTTCCGTCAACTCTCCCCATCTACTGGACACATATAACCTCACGTCGAAGAGGAACGCATATGAACATGTAGAGTGTATATCTGTTAGCGTGCTAGGTAAAGTAGAATAGAAAGAGGAGAGAATAGCGGAGATAGGCTACCCATGCGTGCGTACACGCTTCCCTGCGTCTCGTAACCTGGGCCTCTCGTACGATACACACTACCGTCCCAGGAGAGCCCAAACATCTTCGGAATCCGTTCGACCAAGGGCGAAAACATCTGCCGAGCCATTGAGACACTACTATGTCGAAGATCGAATGGGATATCGGGACGTGTCAGGCGTTCCCATTCACTACAATAGGTAGTCAGTTGGTAAACCGGGTAAGTTCTATGATGGTACGGGAGCTTGAATACCCCAGATGCCAGACTTGCGCAGGTAGGCAGGCAAGCAGGCAGCTAGATAGATAGACTTATATACAGAACCGGGTTGATGTCCTAACTTTGGAATCAACGTATCTTGTCGGAAAAGGTGTCTTCGATCTACGACTACCGACATCACGGATCACTTCTAGCACATATAAAGAGGATGGATCATTTAGTTAACGTGAATTCAGGCGAAGAGACCCCGGACTGTGGTCTAGGAGTAGTAAACTTGAGTAACACGATATACAACAGAGCCACACGACCCTCTCCGAATCCACCTCCTGTGCATCTCCACGCCCTTCCCCGCTACCTTCTCTTACGCTAGCGCCCACTGAATGATGCGAGACATGTTGCAGTTCTGCACCGGTCGATCAACCAACATGTGGAATCTTCATGCTGGGAAGAGGTCCTCGGCAACTGGGTATCGATCTCCCAAGCCATGTGGTAGACGGGTCGACGCAACAAACGGAACCGCCGCCAGGAAATGGCGTCCGAAAACCATCCTCAACCCACAATCAAGCTAGCTCGTTGTCTCTGCTGTGTTCGGCCTTTCTCCAGTTATGTAATAAGGCACAGCCGATATCCGTTGTTGCTTTGCTTCGCCTCGCTCATTCTTCGTTTCCCCTCGTCTTCAAGTCAAGGTATAAAAAGCAGGTCGTCCAGGTCTTTTCAAATACGCCCGCCTCGTTTATCAATTGCAGGGGAACTCATACCTCCACCATCCCCTTCCTATGAGCATGATCAAGCGACTTTCGTCGTAAGCATCCAGCCGGTTCGCCTAGAGCCCGTAAAAGTCTGCAACACTGAGAAACCATGAATGGTTCATTGAATTCATGAAAATGACCCTTATTGGTGAAAAGTCACGGGTCAACTCTATCCGACTTGAGGTATCGTAATGTGGAAAAAAAGACCCGAAACTTTTAAGACACTCTTTTGAAGCCCCCGTAAATGCAACGCAGCGCAAACCTGTGGTCCGAGTCTATACATGAACATGTCCCGAATGCAAGACATATCATATACTGAGTGGCTAGCCTCAGTTGTCCTCCTTCTGAGCAACCGAAGTTATCTCAGGTGTGGCCTTAGCCAGGGCCGGGGATGCGGCAGCAGATGGAGGCGAGCCTGGATGCTCGGAATCCATAGTCGCCAGTAGACTAATAACACGGAACATTAGCACATTCACACACATACACGGTAATCGTTGGGTTGACAACTTACCCGAAAGAGTTGGTGCTGGTCGGGGTTTCTCTGACCGGGGGGGTACCAGTCCTGGATGAAGCACCGGAGTCATCCGCTCCGCGGCTCAAGGAGCCGCCTGGACCAAGTTGACGACGGCTATTGCTACGCGAGTTGAGCATGGAGGACGGACCTAGCGTCAGATTGGTGCTCAATGGGCGGTTAGTGCCACCTCGCAGACGTTTGAGGTCATCCTGGCCAATCTGGTTTGGCATGGATGGTGGCAAGCCCTGACGCGCGTCACCACGACCAAGCTGTGCTCGGCCACCGCCACCGCGCTGGTTGCTGCGAGCAGCTTCGGCAGCCTTTTGTGCCGCCAAGGCTTCAGCCTCAGCTCGAACTTCGTCGAGGGTTTTCGGGCCCTTGTTGGCTTCCTTCGAAACCCAGTTCGCCTTTCGAAGGTCGACTACGTCCATGAGCATAAATTGCAGACGACTGGGCAATCCAGGAAGCTCAATCATGGACTGTATGCGCTGGAAGTAGATGTCCATCATGGTCTTGCCCTTGTCACCAGCATCGAGGTTTCCACCAATTGTTCTTAGGAGTTTGCAAAGTGATTCAACTTCGGCTTCGTCTGGAATGCCGGAGTAATCAACCAGCTTGCGGACACATTCGTGCATGATGCGTTCCGTCAGCATGGTCAGCTTGTACAACTCACCGATAAACTGTACGAGACCCAAACCACGTCTCTTCGCAGCGGCAGCCTGGTAGTATTCGTCGGACAAGAGCGCTGCGGCAGCGGCCTTCTTGTCATCGCCTTCTTGTGACTCGGGCATTTGCACTTTCCAGCCACGCTCGAACTCTTCTTGGCATCTATTGAGAAGATACTTTCGGAACAATGCGCCGCCACTAACGACGTTGCCCGCCCTATCTTTGATGTTCTCATCGCGAACTTCTGGGCTCATAGTTTCGAGCATCTTCTTGCAGAATTTGGCGTACATCGAGGCCCAGTGGGCCTCATCAGTTGCCTTCTCGAAGGTTAGCTGAATGACTTGGCGCAGCGTTCTGCCGTCAGTTTCCTCCTTGGACTGCGCGGCAATCTCCAGAATCTGGTCAGAAATACGATCAAAGTTTTCTGGAGTCATCTTGTTCAAGGCCGCCTTCACTTTACGCTGAACCATAGCAGGGTCCATCAAGTTGCCCTGGTTGGCGGTGCTAGCCGAAGTTCCCTTCCCAACGCTCAGGGGCTTCCAACCGGTTTCACTTGTGCGAAGGGCCTCAATCTTCAGGCCTTGGGTGAGAGGCATCGTCTTGGCAGCCTGCGCTTCGTTCTTGGCATTGAGCGCGTTAGGCTTGCTTGGGTTCCGTCGACTAGGTTGGCGGGGCGAGTGCGGCATGCTTCCCATGTTAGATGACGGGTTTCGGCTCATTGGAGCGCCACTGGCAAATGCGCCGCCAGGCCGTTGGAAGCTGGCCATGGGGTTGATGCCAGTGCGACCGCTCATTGCTTTACCGCTCATGTCCAAGCGCTGGCCGCCACCCGGAAGCTGCTGGACTCCACTGGTACCGAAACTACCCATAGGGGGGACCATAGAGGTGCTACCTCTAGTATTCTGTCGTCCCGAACCACCGCCGGATCGGTTCGAGGCTGATCGTCCACCATCGCCGTCACCAATAATGAACCTCACTTTTTCATGGAAATCAATAGTCGGCTGGTCCGTGCAGTGTGTCTTAAACTGAAGCAAGAACCTAACCTTATATTTGTGAAAGAAGCCGCCAGTTCTATTGGCGACTGGGTTCAAAGCTGGGTTAGGCGACTCGATACCGGGGGGGTAAACGTCAGGCGTGAACTTATCCAGCATTCTAGCAGATCTCAATGACTGTAGCGCTGCAGTAGGTTGAGGTGTATCGACAGTCGTGTTGATAGGCGCAAGGTTAAGGGTTTGCGGCTTGTTGGGACGACTAGCAAGAGCAAGCTTCGAACTGGCAGCAGCAGAAGCCTTATCGCTAAGACTGAGATTGGCCAGCTTTGAAGCAGCCTCATCAGCTGATGAGGACTTCTGCTGCTCCTCGGCGCCTCTTGCAGTCTTTCTCAAAAGCTCTGCGGCACTTTCGGTGACACCACCACCTTCGCGGAGTTTCGCCTTTTTCTCTTCCTCAGCACGTTCAGCCGCCCGCTCAGCCTCTTTATATTTTAGGTCTTCCGCGGCGGCGTTCGCAGCGCGAGCTTCTTCTTCGGCCTTCTTTTTGGCCGCTTTTTCGGCCTTGATCTTGATTTCGAGCTCCGCTTGCTCCTTCTCGCGCTTCGCATCAGCCTCCTCCATTTCACGAATGATACGTTCCATTTCGCTATCGCCGGCCTCTTCGGAGGCGTTAGGGGCAACCGGTTCAACAACAACGGTGACTTCTTTTTCTTCCACCTGAGTGGTGGAAGCCTTCACATCAGTTGTCTCTTTCGCAGAATCAACCACCGGAACATGTGCTTCGACTGAAGGCTCCGAAGATGGCTGGGCTTCGACTACAGGCTTATCAGCGGAAGCCTTGACAGCTTCCTCCTCCTTAGCCTTGTCACCAGTGGCCGTCTGCTTAATCTTCTCCATAAACTCGTTCCGTTTCTCTTCAGCTGTCTTCGAGTTTGGAGTGCTATCCGCCCGACCGTGGCCCGAAACGAACGGCTTCGGGGTCGATGTTTTAGGAGGGGGAGTAGGTGTGGATGATACAACTGGTGGGGTTCTCGACTGCTGGCCAGTAGATGCTGGCGATGCCGGAGCCTGACTCTTCAAATTCTTGAGGTCAATCGCCTCACCAGCCTCGTTCTTAATAGTGATAGCGGCGTTTCGCTTCACAGGACGAGTAAAGTGTGGTGACTGTGCAACAACGGGCGCCTTCAGCTGGTGCTGAGGTGTTCCTTGAGTAATCGGAACTTGGCCCTGGCTAGTGCTGGAAGCGGGCCGCTGATCGGCTATCTGACCCGAATTGCTTCGGGACATGGGCTGCGCGGAAGCATAGGCACCCGACACCAAATGTGGCTGCTGGAAGGGGGCCAAAGGGGAACCTTGTGGGTGAGCACCAGGGTACGCGGGATATCCCATAGGGTTAGCCATGGCTCTGGGGTCATAGGTGTGGTAGTAGTTCTGTTTCACACTAGTCAGCAATCGATCGAAATTTCCACTTTCTGGCGACAAGTCTATGTGGCCCAGTTCTTGGGCCACGGGGGGATTTGCAACGTGAGATTGAGAGAAAGGACCGATTTGCGAATCAGGAGCTGATGGGATTCCCATGCTGTCAACTCCATACCGATCAACTCGTCGTAGTTCATCAGTCACGCCGAGTTTGGGTTCAAAGCGCCTACTAAAGCGTCTCGATCTCATATCGTGCTCATCTCTAAACTCTTCGAATCGTCGAGGTCGGTTCGAGGACTTCTCGCCATCACGACCGACTCCTTTTCTCTTGGTCTTATACTGAAAGCGTTCAAAGGGGGGTTGAAAAGAAGAGGAGGAAGAAGGGAACATTTGGTGAGGTACCTGTGCAGGGCCCATAGCGGGTTGTTGGTAATAGTAGTTAGGCATTGCCGGAGGCATGGTGGGCAATGGCTGTGGCATGGCAGGGGCCATAGCGGGGCTACGGTTCTGTGGAGGGGGGTTGAAATGGGGTTGGCGATTGTTGCCAGCGAAGTTCGGGGGCATGCCACCACGGCCCTGACCACCCTGTTGGCCCCGGTTGTAGTTGGGCGGATATCCCATGGATTGGTTGTAGCCGCCATTGTTGTACGGTCGGCCACCGCGAGAGCTACCGGAGTAGTTTCCCCGGCCCATACCAGGCAAAGATCCGGTGTGGTTACTCATGTCACTCACGTTGGAGCCACGGCGAATGTGAGGCGAGTGTTGGGGGCCAAGAGCGGCTGGATCTTGAGACGTTGATGGGGTTCTCATATGATTGCGCTCGTTCTCGAGGCTTCCAAAGGAAAGCATAGAGTTCGACGGAGGAGCACCCGCGGGAGGTCTACCACCGCTGGCCGAAGGTTGCGGAATGGGCGAGGGTGAGTGTCGGGGTTCGGTAACGCCGCGGCCACCGGCACCAGGAATCGGAACCGGTGCAGTAGGATGCTGTGGAATACTGTGGGTGGTCGCAGGGGACTCCTGGTAGCGGAATTGGATTTCTGGCTTTGCACCAGCCGAACCGCCATTAGCGGCGGAGTAGGTATTAGGGCCACTCATAGTGACAGAACTCTTGCGGTTGTTGTCGTTTTGACCGTTGATAGTAGAAGTGCCGTGCGCAACGGCGGGTACAGCGGGCTGAATGTTGGGGCGGCCGTTCATGGGCGATACGGAGAACGACTTGGCATGGTTCGCGGTCGCCGAGGAACCGCCAGCAACAACGGGCGGGGTTGAGCCAGTCGCAACAACGGGCGTCGATGCCGGCTTCTTAACCGCGCCAGCAGCTGTAGCGTAGGACGTAGCAGCAGGAGCCGCAGTGTTGTTGGACGCAGCGTTGGCGGGCTGTTGGCTACCCGTAGAAGTCATAAGTACCAAAGGTGTTGGTAATGAGTTGGAGACTCGGTGATCGCTCGAGCGAATACTAATTCTCGTTTCTTCGTGTGGTTATGCTGAAGAACTCCCTCCCGGTGCCTGAGACTGGGGAAAGGAAGTAACCGAAGTGCACGGTGGGCCACGTCGAAGGTCGAATGTCAAATCCGAACAGACGGGACAACGGGCGAAGAAGAATTAAAGAATGGACGTGCGAATTAAATTAGTTAGGTGCGGGGGGAAGCACCCTTCTTCCGAGTCGTGATGGAGGCCTGGGGTCCGGCGTCGATAGCGATAGCGGTGGGAGAGGGTGAGATGGCGTCGAAACGTCTCGCGGGCGAACGACACAGTAGCGGCGTCGAGCAGCGCTGATACTACCACTACTGCTGGCAGAGTCTAGTCGCGGGATGAGTTAGATACAGCCGACAGAGAAGACAAGAGACAGGGAGGATGGAACGATGGGGAGATGGGAGGATGTGAAGATGGGAAGGATGGGAAGATGGGGAGGATGCAGGTAGGGGAATGCAACGTGTGCGCAGGACGTACGTAGTATCGTAGTGTGCGTCGGGTCGGTCGCCAGGTCTTGTCTCGCTCTCAATAGCAGAGGGAAGGATCGGGATTTCTCTGAGAAGAGAAACAGAAAGACACAAGTGAGAGTCCAGCCTGGAAGAAAAAAAATTTTCTCGAGGCGGAGGCAGCGTGATCATAAACTTGTACCTTGAGAAGGGTTCTTCTAAGGTGGATGATCGGAGGATCAAATGTGTGTGTGGAAAGAGTGGGAGAAAAAATTAGCTGGAGTACGGGCTTGAATTTTTTTTGGTAAAGAGGAGGGGGGAGGGCCTTAGCTTGCACTGCAAGTTTCTGTAGCCCACGGTGTGCACTGTGGCCAATGTATTTCCATTGATTCATTGCGGCAGAATAACAGTGTGGGGGTTTACGGACCAATGGGCGCTACAGTGCATCTGCACAGTGCCGACATCTGGGTGGGAATACATAGCAGGTTGGGCAGTCGTACCTACCTCACCTTATCCGACTTATCCTATGTAGGTAATACTTCGTGGGCCCAGAGAAAGAGGAAGGTACGGAATACTTAAGGTACCTCCCAAGTTACATGGAAGAGTACCTTAACTTGGTACCAAAGTCCATATGACCTGGCGTGTTTGCCAAAGTACATCCGACCAAGTTTGAGGTTACGAACCCACTCTCACAAGTACCCTGGCGTTGTTTACATGGACCTACCGGTACCCAGGTAGGTTAGGTACCTCAGGTGTGATCTTGCGTACGAGTACCTACGTACCTAGGTAGGTACGTACGCCTACGTTAGGTAGGTTCATTTTTGCACATTTAATTTGTACTTAGGTACTGCCATTCTTACTTTAAACCTACCTAATGTATTATCTGCCTAAGGTTCTCTTTAATGTACAAGTAGGTAGGTACCTACTGAGGTCCCTTTATGAAGCATCTTCAAACATTTCCAGGCAATCTTGAGAGGTTAGGTATCGTACATGCGGATGGTACATAGGTTACGTCGAGTGTAAACCATAGATACCCTAAACCTAATTAGGTGGATAGGTATGAACTGCCAGTTCGAGTTCCGTGGTATGTACATAGGTTAGGTAGGTACCTAAGGTACATTAGGTACCTAACCTACAGAATTTATCACTGTTGGTGGGTGTCCGGTACTGCGAATCCGTACCTCCCATTACTCCGTACCTATGTACATAACCTACCTAGGTACCTACATACAAGCCGTTGAATGTCTCTCACCAATACAAAGTACATACCCAGCTAGTTTCAAACAAAGAGAACATGTGCAGCATTCCTCGTCTATTTTCGTCTCTGGATAAGTCATTTATCGCCCTTGTGTGTCTTCATTTGCCGACCAGTAATGGCTCAGGTGGTTCGCCATTGGTAGGTACCTTCGGCAGGTGCGACCACAGACTCCCCGCTCGCAACTCTTTGTAGGTACCTTAGGTATAGCATCATTAGTGGACAAATCAGTCTACCTACCAACGAGACGGAACCCCCCGCCCACACTTCCACGCTAAAACTCCACCCCGTTGACCTCACTGGCAACCTATTCCTGCCGCGTGGGAACACTGCTAAATTTACGGATTTAGGTATGTTCCCAACCCGTATCACAGGTAGGTTAGGTAAAAGGCAATTAATCCGTTAGGTACCGGGAGGAGGGACGGGCGTAATCCGTCCATACGTCAACTTGGAACAGTCACTGGGCGAGATTCACCAGGCCTGACTTTTTTTTCAGCTGGTTACACTTTGTTATAAATAGTGCCGAATCACATGTCAAAAAACAAGGTTGGCATTCACAGATTTATCCATGTTTTATCATCTCGGTATCTATTTTTTTGGTTACTACCGACAGATATATTGCATTTTGGTTCGGCAAAACCCAACTCGTGATCAGTTGTCGACGGTGGGGTTATTGTGGCAAGAGGAGTGAATAATTGCGTGCGCGCTATGCGCAAGTATCACCGTTTCACATCTCGAGAGTGTCAGAGAGCGTCGAGGTAGCAACACTACCTTTATCTCCGTGCCCTGGGCCTACAAGAAGGGAAGAAAAGTATTGCGGTGAACCGGGCCATGAGCAGGGAGATGGAACGAATGGTTGCCAAGGGTAGGCAATCCGGGCAGGTAATGGAGCGGAGACCGAGAAGCGTACGTGTAGATACTGGATGTAAGCAGTCATCCATGTAGGTACTCGAACATATGCACGATACCTGCTTGTAGGAAGCAAGCATGGCCAGTCGTGCCATTCTACAGCTGCAGTTCGGAGGCGTAACGCCGACATTTCGATTCCATATGGATTGCGAGTGCAGCTTGGAGACCAATCCACAGTATGCGGATTCTCTATAATATAAGCCCATAGCCAGTGGACTCATACTTGCCGTTCGTAAAGATGCAGCATCTACACTATTACTGCGTATGTGCTCGCCCAGACGATGGACCCAAGGACGGAGGCATGAATTCTACGAGTACTTCGTAGGTCAACAGGCACCTAGATGATAACGTAGCAAATGGTGTTGCTCATCTTGCCTGACCTGCCAATAACTTGGCCTACCTACCAGAGTTACGGATGGATGATGTCCACCTACACCCCATGTGGCCGCCTAGATTATCAGATGCCTGTCTGACCTACAGTAGCGTACAGAATACAAGTACAGCGCACGATTGACCGGATGACTGGGAATGATGAGTTCACGACGTCTAGTCATAGTATGCGTAGGCACGGAACAATAACTAGTTTCTTGTCTGACATTGTTGCTATAGTATACTCGTACAGGAAAAAAAAAACATCCAGATAGAAGCTCTATCAAGGAAGATTCAGAGACGTCAACTTGACTTCCAAAGAAGAAAGCCTGGCCAGTCGATACGAAACTATTCCACAATACAATAATAACAAACCCAGCTTACGGATTATTGCACCGAATTCAACCGTAGCGAGAGACCCTGAGACGTGAGCACGCAGTCAAGTCCCATATCTTGGTAACAATCGTACCTACTCGTAGGCACCTACACACCAGTCTGGTGATAATCAAGTCCGTACCTATTATCACAGAGCCGATATGTAGTATGTAGGGCCGTTGAATGGGACACACCGGCCTATCTGGCGTTATGCACGTGGTTGGAAGGAGTGGCAGCGCGATCGATCTGAGTACGAAATACATCCCTATATTTCCGGCCACATCATAGTACCAGACACCCTTAGACTACCTACACTACCTGCCGGTATTTCGTTGATACGACCTAGGTACAGTAGGTAGGTAGCTATTATTGTCCTATGTCCATGTTCACTCTAGATAGACTCTCCACGTAATCTAACCGATTTATACTTCTGCAAAATCCCCAGATATCTGCACGCTGTGCTGTTTACTTGTTTGTTTACATTGCTATCTCCCAGGTAACAACATCATACTTAACTGCCGGACATCAGGGGAATTTCTGCCTTGGTACGGACGAACTATCTCGACGACCGTGTGTTGTTCCGTCGGTAGGTAGTCCGGGCGTACCGGTTACATACCCCACAATCCCATCCCTGTCCCCACACACGACTCGGCCCATCACCGCATGGAGAGATCTGGGCTGAGCCGAACTGGTCTCTCTAACCGCCGTCCAGGCGTCGGCCGCACTTGACTGACCCGGAGGACACTCGCTTGTCACTCGCGGCTTCACCGTCTACAACGACCTAATCCGTAGGTAAAACCCACCTGACCTCTCCCTTGATTCGTGAGCGGTCTAAGTATGTAGTTTGAGAGTACTCCTGAATGGTTCAGAACCTTACCTTTTCGACTTGAAGACGAGTTCTCACAGTAGGCGCCAATTAATTCATTATTCACAAGTACAACGATGACTGCATTCAAGAATTATCTGAGAGATACGCGAGCTTTCTGCCCTCGTGGTGGAGTATATCCAGACATTGATTTACACCCGCGGCTAGGCCCGGAACGCAACACCTCTTTGCCCAGGGTTTTATTTAATATGCTACCTTGCTTTTACGCTTCTGCTTCATCTTCGGGTGCTTGCGAAGTCTCCTCCTGACCCTCGTCTTCTTCGTCACTTCCATAGACTCCATAGGGGACGAAGTCCTCCTCAATGGGTTGCAGGTTGGGGTCCTGAATGCTGCCCTCTTCTACCGGGAGCCCCTGCTCAGCCCGTAGCTGTTTTACCTTGGACACTGTCATTTCGTAGACAAACTGACCGAGGTGTTCTACACCTTCCATCACGGCTTCGTTGGGTGCTGCTGCCCCTTCTTCATCAGCTAAAACGCGATTCGACGGCCACATCTCGCCTGTTGACAGCACAAGCTTATCCGGACGCTCGAGTAGCAGCTCAAATGCAGAACGTAACTCGTAGCACGCCTCAAATACTTCTCTTCTGCCAACGATATACAAGCCAAGACGGGCACGAGACAGCGCCACCGTTAGGCGTCGTATGTCTCGAAGATATCCGACTCTGGACGTTCGAGTGAGCGAAAGGATGATGTCTAAAAAGTTGTTAGTATGTGACTACAACAAGCAAGAGAGAAATCAGCACAGCATGTACCGGCTACTCACAGTCATTTTGTTCACCCTGGTACTTGTCCACTGTCGTGACAGTCTTGGGCATGCCAAAAATAGTCTCATCTGCGCACCTTTTAGCCAAGATGTCTTTGACAAGGGCCTTCTGACCGGCATATGTCGTTAGGATGCTGATCTTCGATGCTGGGTAGCCGAGCAGCCGCATATACTGATACAGTGCAACGGCATACTCAGCTTCGCCCAGATTGTGGATGAAATGAGGCACTGGCTCGGCCTCTCCTCGACCCTTGTAGTCAGGCACGTTGATGAATTGATAATCATACTTGAACCCAGCATTGGCCGTCTGGAATTCCCTAAGGCTCTGCACATGCGGCAGGTTCCCGAGACTCGGGTATCTCCATTTGTACAGCTCGGCAATGGATGGTCGTGCACGCCCCTGTTGGTCAAGGGTGATGACTGGAATTCCCAGTCGAACCAGGCGAGAGAACAGCGATTGTTCCAGGTTAGCATAATGTCTAAAGGCAAGGCTTTGGATAACAGGCGAGTTCTGGTAATGGTCACCGCAAAGAACCACACGTTGAAGCTTCATTTGACCATCCTTGGGCTTTTGCATCGCCAGAGGAATGAAGTTCTCAATCTCGGTGATCTGAGCGGCCTCTTCCATCACGACGTTGTCATAATGAAAACCAATAGATGCAATCTCAGATCGTCGCATAGCAGCATGGGTCGATGTCATCGCAATAATACGGGCCTCGTTGGTGAGAAGATAGTTGGCCTTGTCACGATCCCGTCGCAAGACCTCAAAAGGTTGAACATCTTCAAGCTCAGAGAATATCTTCAATATATGGCGGTAGCAGCCTTCGGCAATGTCTACGACTGCTGATCGATCGGCTTCGATAGGGAAGAGTGGTTGCGGCGCATCCGAGAAAAAGGTGTGGAATGGGAATGCTCGTATGATATCCGCAGGGGATGAGCTTGTATCGTTCATGACCTCTGTGAATTTGGTCCATGCTGGCTTCACGTACACCGAGTTGAAATAACCAGCCGTCTCGGCTGAATTGCCGTGAGCACCTGGAGCATTCATACTCGTGGCGAGGGAGTTTACCTCCTGAAGATACCGATCTCTGATCTCCAGAAAGGATTCTACCCGGCCATGTTTGCTGAAGTTACCCTCAGTATCAAGATCTTCTTCACCATGACCGAGCCGTAAGAGATGGCGCTCATCAATATCTAATGCCACGATCTTGGCAAATAGCTGGTTCAGCGCCTGGTTAGAGTGGGCGATCAAAAGTGTCCGTTGCTCCGGGAAATTGTGATAGATATTGTTGATTATTTGTGTTGCGACGTCTGTCTTTCCTGTACCGGGTGGTCCAACAACGACAGTCAATCCAGGCTGTGTTCCGGAGATAATTGCTTCAACCTGAGCCGGCGTGAAATGAACCGTGTTCAACTTAGGAGCGTCGACCGGATAGGGCCCTAAGTTCGGTGGCTTGTAGGTAGAGACCTTGTAAGTATCTATCTCCGCAAGCATGGCAGGCTCCACATCTCTGCGTCTCTTCTTGGATCCCGTGGATGAACTCTCCTCCAAGGGTTTATCTATCGACTCGAGAACGTAGGGAGGACCAAAGATACTAGTGGCCTCGAAACCTGGCTCGATGGTCTTCCCGGGAAGACTTGCAACAAGATGTTGCCAATCTAAGAACGTATCTCTGTAATCAATCCTGCTCACCCGGTTGGTCAAGTGCCTGTAAGTTGCGCCAGCAGGATCTCCATAACCGAGAAAGTTCTCATGCAACCATGATGCCAAGGGCACCTCCGAAAGCGTCAACGTGCGGATGGACTCGAGCACAGGTTTGAAATTATTCTCTCTTCCGGTCCGGCGGATAATCAGATTGATACGCTCATACACATCAGGCTTGCCCTTTTCGACTCGTTCCATATCTGCTTTGTACATCACAGGGTCAAGCCGTAACTGCATTCGCCTGGCGGATGATCGATTCGCACCACCGAAGTAGGCAGCGGGATCCCGTATCGGTTTCCCTTTGTCATCTAAAATCTGAGCCACTTCGGCTGTGCGAACCGTAACTAAGCCTAGCTTCTGGGCCTCGGGCAAATTGTTGAGACGTCCACCCGCCACTGCCGTTTGCGTGGTGGCATCGACGGCAACAAGGAATACAACATCATCGGGCCGAAGCGAATCCCATTCCCGTCTGACATGGTCACCCTGTCGTCGCAAGTCAAGGGAGACTTCTGCTCGAACAACGGACGGCTTGTCATCCCCGACTAGGGGCGGGACAACTTCTAATATGGAAGGTCGAGATATCTGCAAGGCCATCTTCGAGAAGCCAGCAAAGCCCGTCTCCCCTGAACGTCTCACCTCTGGCCTCAATCGCCGCAGTACATCGCTGATATCTTTTCTTATGCCATAGAACGATTCGCAGCGATAAAGGACTAGAGCTCGCCATAGGAAGTCCCCCACAGAAAGATACTGAAGCTTTAGCTTTGGTAATGCCAGCGGCCGTGAACCATCATAGCTATCAGTTCTTAGAAGACTCTGATCAAAGAGACTATCCTCAGTTGGAAGGATACTCATGGTCCGGGCGGTCTCCTGGAATGTTTTGCGCTTCTCGAATGTTGATAGCAGTATCTCCATCAAAAACTGTCTATCAACAACCACATGGACCGACTCGGGATACTCGGTTCGTAGTTCCAGGAGGGATACAAGCTGGGCAAGCTCGTTATCGGTCAAGGCCTCGAGAAGATTCTCAAGCTCGCTTCTCTTATCAATGGAAGCATAGTTTGACAGAGCCAAAACGGTGAGCTTCTCCTTGAAATTCCTTAGAGCAACTCGTTGCAGCTTCCCGAGCTCGGTACAGTGGCGTTCGTAAGCTTCAGTGCGGGAAAACTGCACTCCTGTCTGATCATCAATGGAGAAGTGCACATAGTGGCTTAATAGTGCATATTGGTCACGGAGCAGCGCATTAGCTTCGTCGTTGAACACAGGAGACAGCCTCAAAGCTGGCAAAATGTGAAGATCCTGGACAAGGGTATTGACGTATCGCCGCGTGGGAAGCTGACTTAGCAGATCTGTGATGAATTCAACGAAACGCTCGCAGTATAACACATGTTCCTCCGTCGTCTTCTCCCCATACAGCGTGTGGAGGAAATCCAAGGTAAGGGTGTACAGCCAAGCCCTCTCGAAACGTAACCGGGCTTTCGTGGCATCGTCCGCGGAGTCATAGCGTTTGGCGGCAGCTTTCCATGATTTTCTAAGCTGCGGTGTTTGCGCCAGCTTTGTTTCACGCTTGGCATCAGAGGAGAGATTGTGCCATATAGCGATGGAAACGAGCGGTGCGCATTCCTTCCTCACACTGGCCCAGTCCAGACTTTGGAATGCGAAGATGAAGAAGTTGAGCAAATGCGTGCGGACGGGCAGGGATAGTGATCGATCGAGGCTCATGGACAAAATACGAGTGAAAAAACTCGAGAACTCGGCCGGTCGACTTTCGAATATGCTCCAGGTCTCGAGTTTCTCCCGGGCCTTTACATTCGTCAACAGGGCTATCAGGAGAACGTGGAAGTTGGACGAGTCTTCGGAGTATCCAGGCCATAGATAACTGAGCGACAGATGTCAGTACGGAATACATGGGCTGAAATGGGCAGAAGCGAGGGCAGAGAAGGGTTTGCAGCAGGGCTCTGTTCGTACCTCTCTAAGGTCTGCAGCCCCTCGAGGATCAGCAGCGACTTGTAGGCGAAGGCATTCTTCTCCAGCACATCCCAGATTTCCTTTTTGAGGACGTCATTCTTGACCTTGACGTTGGTGTCGCGCTTTGACGTCTTCAGCTTCAACCAGTGCTGCTTTGCAAGCTGAGCGAACTCAGACTCACCCTCCAAGTCGGCGACGGTGGGCCTGGCCGTAGGACTGTCGTGAGCCTTTGCCCTGGCGTCTCTTTTCAGACGTTTCGCGTTTGGCATGATGGCAGGACTGCTCACAAATAGCTACTAGTCAATTGCCGAAAATGCAAAAAGCGAATGCGACCTGAGGAGCTGTAATCCGTAGGCGGGCCAGTGGCAGATGAGCAGTGAGGTTTGTGTTGCTGGCGGCGCAAGAGGTTCAGAACATGTTGGCTTTGAGGCTGGGAAATGAGCGACTACTTTACGTATAGAACGTGAGGTCGATAATATGTTGTACGTACGTAGATTCCGTATTGGTATTCCGTATCAGCTCAAGACTTTTGTTTGTTTCTTTGGGCAGTTGCTTGTCGCGTTGCCCAGTGCCGCGCCTAAATTATGTATCCATTGTACGAAGTACAAGAAGTAGCCCGGTAGCGGATTCAGGCACGGACAGGTAGCATTGCCGCAGCCAGGAGCGCTTGTAGGTACCTACCTTATGTACCTGGGATGCCCCCTACCTGCCCATATCATCCATCCATTTGTTCTTATCTTATCGAGATTGTGGGTGTACCTACATACGGATTACATATGGGGATTGGCAACCACGGCTTCATTTCACCCTACTACCAACCTACCCGGTAGTCATTGCACTAGAGGCAGGTAGGTAGTGCCTGTTACCTCTTTCGTACCAGCTACGTACTGTACGGATTACGGATTGCATCTGCGTCGCAAACAAATTACTTACCTTACGGAATTCATCTTCATACGAGATGCGCTTCTCTTTCTTGATTCAACACAATCATATCTGCCGCCTCTCTCTCGCATCCCAAAGCCATATACATACGACCGCTCTCGACTCCCGTCTGTCAATTCACGACATTTTCGATCCATGACTCCAGCATATTGACGCTAGTCGTATTCCATATACCACCAATACATGGTCCCATCGCTTCCGTCTCGTGCAAACGACCGCCTCGATCAGCCGATACGGCCATTGCCATCCTAGACCACCGCCGCCGAGACCATGTCGGTATCTAGACTCTCGGAGGACGAGGTGCCTCAGGTGTCTGCCGTGACGGACCTTCTCGAGGACGCCTTGGCGCACGCGCAAACCATCAAGCCTGCCTCCATCGAGCCGCCTCTCACGAAGCCTCATTTCGAGGCCTTCATTGCCCGCTTGCCCGCCGTTTTCCCTGCCACGGCGCCAGAGCAGGCTCAGGCCAGAGACTCGGACAAGGTCCGTCTGTATGCCGCCGTGGAGACGGCCGCCCGCAAGATCTTCAGTTCCATGGTTGTAGGTCGTATTATCCCATTCTAGCCCATCACGCGCCTACAACAAGGATTAATGGCGTATTCCTAGGCTTCGGTCTCCATCGTTTCCCCCGAATTCGTCCGCATTTGGAATCTTTTTGACTGTCTTTCGGTTTTGTCTGACAACGAACAATGCGACCCGGCGCTTCTGTTTTGGCTGGTGGAAGAGCTACTGGACAGTCAGACTGTCGACGGTTGTCGCAGAGTCTTCGATTTCCTCGAATCGCGGCGCGAACGGATTACGGCCAAAAATCTGAAGCAAAAGTCACTAGTTATTCTCAGATCCTGCAACGACCTATTGCGACGATTGTCACGCGCTGAAGATGCCGCTTTCTGCGGCCGCGTGTACATATTCATGTTTCAAAGTATTCCTCCGGGAGATAGGAGCTCGGTGAACTTACGAGGTGAATACCACGTTGAGAATGTGACCACTTTTGAAGAGCCTCAACTTGCATCCGACGTACCTGCCGAGGATAAGATGGCCGTGGACGACGAAGGCGATGCTTCGAACGCCAAGTCCACGACGAAGGCCGTCTCTTTCGACCCGAAAAACAAGTCCGAGTCGGAGAAGGTTCTCGACACCGACGTGTTGTACCCAATCTTTTGGTCTTTACAGCACTTCTTTAGTCAACCTACCACGCTCTTCGACCCGGCCTGTCTCACGAAGTTCAAGAGTGGCATAGAATCTACGATGAGCGCATTCGAAGCTGTGGAGAGAATCCAGAAAAATACCAAGGGTCACGATGAGAATAAGCTGATTCCTCAGAAAAGGAAAGCTGCCGGGGTCGATGAGGATCTGCGGAGTACGAACAATAATCCAAAGTATCTTACAAGCAGAGAACTCTTCGAACTAGAGGTATCCATTCCCCGTCTTGTAACAGCTGCGGTCGAGATGAAACTGACGCGATCGACTTCAGATCAGCGATCTTTACTTTCGGCGACACATTCTCATCCAGGCCTTCATTATCCTGGACTTTCTCATGTCTCTTACACCACAAGCTAGAGCGAAGATTGCAAATGTCCAGCAGAATAGGTCTGTGGTGTATGCCGATAAGAATCTGGGAGAAGACGATGTGAGTAGTGAGCTGTAAGTTTCTCGTCATATACTAACATGGAGTCAGGCGAAATGGGCAAAAGGCATGAAGGATAGAATCACTAGTTATATCCAGGCCGACTCAGATGGTTTCTTCTTCTTTCGAGTAGTTGAAAGCGTTATATCGAGAGATAAAGGTTGGGTTCGCTGGAAAGTCGAGAACTGCCCCCCTATTGAGAGACCCTCGGTATCTCCCGAAGAGTTCAACGACGCGAGAGGCAGTGCAAAGCGCCTTGCAACCAGCAGAAGACCCAAGCCAGGCTTCAACTCATTTTCACTAGACTTCATGGATGAGCCGGACTCCAGCCAATCGTTAGATGAGTTGAAAGACCCAGCAAGATGGAGCCTTCCAGACTTGGCTGAGTACAAGAAGAAAATCGCGAATGACGATCTCGATCTTGATTTTGCATCGGGTGATAAAGAAAAGACACAGATATTGGAGTCGAAGGCCAGCAAAACTTGGAGAGCACTGAGAATTGCCCGACATTCCAAGCTTGCGGCATTCGATAAGATTGAAGATTGGAAGAACATCGAGGCCATCTTCCAAGAAGCAGCAGCAGAGGAAGCCCAGCAAGGAGACGAGGAGGAGCCTAGAGGAGAAGTTCCACAAGACATGAAGCCGATCATAATAACCGGGCCTAGTGGTGTCGGCAAGTCTACCCTCATCTCGATGCTAGTGGACAAGCGAAAGGGGGTTTTCAACAAGATAATACGACACACAACTCGAAGTCCGAAGGATGACGAAGTGAATGGCCGAGACTTTCACTTTGTTGATTCGAAGACCTTCAACACTATGCTCGACGGCGACTATTTCCTTGAATGCAGCACACAGGGTGACGTTCAATATGGAACGAGTCAAAAGCTCGTGAATGCTCCAGAAGTAGCCGACAAGGTTGCCCTTATCCGTCTGGACCGAGAGGTGAGCTGCCTATGTCAACCTTTCCCCAACTATATATACTAAAACAGCTGATCTAGGGCACGCAAATGGCAAAGGATAACGGATTCTCAGCTAGAGTCGTCTTTATTGCTCCGCCTAACATGGACGCACTGTCAGCTCGGATTAAGCAGAAAGAAGCGGGTCTGTCAGAGGAAGAAATACAACAGAGGCTGAAGACCGCACAGGAGGAGGTCGACCAGTCTCAGTCCGGCGATCTCTACGACAAGGTCATCACGAACGATGATCTAGAAACCGCCTATACGGCGCTAGACGAATTCATCTACGAGCTGCCCACGGCCAATGGAGTTCCCGTAGATGGAGCAACTGTTGAGGACACTGCAATGGAAGATGACACGAATGTTGTTGATGTGAATCCATCATAGGTCGTGTTCGAGTGTGAACTGTTGAATGAGAAGATGGGGCATGATTCAGTGCGAGCCCTCAGGTGATGATGGGATTTGATGAACAAGGGCTATATACAGCAGTGGAACTAGAAGAAAGGCACGTCCAAGTTGTCTGTACGAGGTGTTTGTTGCCTGGCTATCCATTAGATAGATACCCAATAATACATCAATGGATGTATCTTGCCTACCATCCACTCGTCTTGAATTATGGTGTATCATTACGTTTCCCCCTGTGATCTTTTCCATTAAGCACAACTCACACCACGATTCTTCCAGTTGTCTGCGCAAGTTTCGATACCCCCCGTGCCATGGGTAGTCTGTTCGTTAAGCAAAGAGTCACCCGATATCATAGAAGAATAGATACGAAGAAGAAAAGATTCGTGCCCTGGATCCTATCCGATCCGATCAAGGGCCACGCGAATCATCTCTCATTATGATTTTCTACATAATCCTGTCTACGGCTTCTGCCTCAAGCACATGCCACAAAATACCACTTGTGTGATAGAAGGGCGAAAGCTATCCCGACAAAGATCATGCTCCCCATCACCGTCGTCGCCTCATCCCGAATCATGTCACACCACAAGTATAAAGCTATAATCTCCCCATCAGCATGAGAGTCCTGACCCCCTGTCGAAACACAAAGAATCATTCACAAAGCTGCTGTGTTTGTCCTTTGTTCTTCCCTAGGGGGCATCTGGTGGTTGGCCCATCACATCAGGGCACATTTGGAGGAGGCTTTCCTCGCGGCGATCTCCCTCAGCCTGTTACAGTTGTTAGTATCTTTTCACGAAGATTCAGGGAGCTGTTGTCCTAGATGGAGTCAGGGTACTGACCGTTTGATCTGGTCCCAAAAGTTAGCAGTGCCCATTTATAAAAAAAGGTGTTCGGAAAGACTTACCCATCTCTCGGTCCTGTCATACTCCTCGATGATTGGGTGGAGCATCTTATACCGCTCCCGAAGCGTCGTGGTGCGGAGGAATTTCTCCCTCTGCTCGTCGTCCAGGGGAAAGACCGCGGCCATCCACCAGGACAGCTCGTCAGGACACCACGGCATGAGATCGTTGGTCGCGATCTGGCTCTGGATGAGCCAGTCGTAGTCCTCGGCTTGACTGGTCATAATGAAGCCCGAGCCACGAATATAGTGGCTCAGGGTCGACATTGTTTCCGGGTCATATGTCTTGACCTGGTCGATGCCGCTGGTCTCGGTGGCCTCGATGTCCTCTTGTACGGCAATGGGGACATCGTAAGCCTTTGTCACCCTGGCATATATAACGCCGCCGGACCACCTATGGCTCTTGATGGTGAGTCTGTGCTCACCCACCGCCTCGACTTTGCAGAGGCCCGAGTCATACATCTCAAGGCTCGTCATCCGCATGTACACGCCCATGTCGGAGAGATGTGATTGACCGGCGGCTTCGGGATATGCCTGGCCCTGTACCATGACAAACCGCCGATGGTCGTTCCATACCGATTCGAACATCGTGCAGTAGCGCGCTTCGAGTGTGCTGATGGTCACACACTCAGTAGGCAGCGCGCCTCTGCCAACGAACAACGGCAGCCTCCGTGTTGGTACGATGGGCCTAGTCTCGGGCTTCTTGGCTCCCCAGAAGCTGGTAATGAACTTGACTAATCGTACATTGGATGGAGATGCCGTCGGGCCCGACACAGGGTGGACGTCGAGCTGGGCCCTGCAAACGGGACACTTGATGGATCGGTCCATCAACTCGCGGACACAGTGGCGACAAAATGTATGGCCGCAGCTGGTGGTCAGGGGATCATCCAAGAAGTCGCAGCAGACTTGGCAATCGAAATACTTTCTCGTCGCCTCTTGTAGCTGCTTCAGCGTCTTCTTGTCCTCCGCCCTCACCGCGTTCCAGACATCATCCTCGCCAATGGGGATGAGGCAAGCCCGATGGTTGAAGGGCAGGTTTCCGGCCTCGGCCATGCTGTATAAGACCGTCACTCTGTCGTCGCCGAACTGCCTCGAGTCGGTCAGATGCTCCAAAGGGCCAGGACAATGAGCCACCGGATCCCAGTACAAAAACAAAACCACCCGAAATTGTTGGTTAGAGTCTTGTGCAGCTGCTTGGTGTGGCTTCATAACCTCGTCGAAGGCCCCGACCACCTTGTTGATAGTGATATCGCGCACCACATCCAAGGCGGAGTGAGACTTTGAGCAAGCCCCAATCGGGCACTGGAAACCGGACTTTCTGGCCTCGTCGAGTGGCCAAGTGACGCCTTCTCGAATCTGAGAGGGCGGAACGCATCCCTTGCAGATGGTGTAGCCGCAAGGCAAATGGTGGGCATCATTTAGTATGCCGCCGCAGAGATGGCACTGTACCAGACAGATAATCGGTCTGATACCTTTGTTGCCGGTGCCGTATAAGTCGTCTTGCAAAAATTGTGGCTCGTCAATCGGCGTGAGAGACTGTTCGGGAGTGTTCTCGGGCGTCGACGCCGACGGGGTCGACTGTGCCGAGAGACGGCAGGCGGACATGGTTACTACTGTCGGGTAGTAGCAACGAAGATTCCTAACGCTGTGAATCGCCACTATCTGTTAGTACGAAGAGAAGAGAAAGAACGTTTATTCAACGTCTAACCTGCGCGAGTCGGGTCAGTATCACTTACCGAGCGGGATGCCTGATAGTGCAGGCCACGAATGGTTATCGCAAGAGCAAAGACAGCTTCTGATCTTGGTGCAATACCGAAGAGGGAAAGTCTGGTTAGCAATCAACAAGTCGTTACAAGAATCAACAGAGTTGAGAAGTGTAAGAGTTGTGATGGATACCAACGTGGGTTGTGTAGAAGGGAAGAAGAAAGGTGGGAAGGAAAGCCAGCCATCGGTGCATACTTGTAGGTGAGAATTTCTGGCCGGAAAAGAACCGCAATACATTGTTGCATATCGGATCTCTCAATGTATTATGTTGAATGCCATTTTGTTTGTTAAGTAGTCATGTATAATGTGTTGTTGTCGGTTGACGAGGTCAACTCGGTCGTGCCTGCTGTTTCCGAGCCGGCAACCTGTGAAAGTCCCCACTTTAAACTCCGGCGCCGTTCCCGTCACAGGTCCGGATTAAAGTGGGGCACTGGCTCGGTACGGCCCGTCTGCACCTTGTGATTGACGTGCAACCGGCAATCATTGGTTGGATGGTGAAATACCTACAGAGAGACATGTTCCCTGTCTGCTCGACCAGTCACCGATTAGAATGGCGTCGACAATAGACAAACCTCGTGACAGACGACGATGGGGGAAAGTACCAGGTAGGTACTGGTCATATTCTACTTGTACAAAGGTCTATGACCATGCGCTACCCTCTTTCTACTCGTAGTTCAAGTTTTCAAGTTATGTATAACTTCCTCGGGGCTATTATTCTATTGGTTCATCTTGTTCGTTGATCGGCAATCAATTTGATTGTAGCCTGAACATCCAGGTTACCTGCTTTGTTAGGCGTCTCGATCTGGACAGCCCTTCGACCAGAGAGACGTTGTCTGTCAATAATCGTTATGACTTACCTGAATATGAAACAGTAAGATCGAGTACGCACTGACAATTCACCAAAATTTGATTGTGCAAACGGGCCATGCCCTCCTGTTCTGGTGTGCAGCTGGACATGGACATGACTCAAATAATACCAGATGCCAGCGATGAGACGAGAAGAAGCAATGCAACCATAAGCCTCAAGCCAACCTCCTGCGCTGGATTCCCCAAATCCTGCTTCAGAGGCCTACTCGTACAGCGCAAGTTATTCATCGCCAGGAATAGTCAATCATCTGTAAGTTCTCTTCCAGCGTGAGTCAGTTCCCACGGCAACGACAGCCGGATCAAGCGCATCACGAAGCCAGTCTCGCCATCCGGGCCGCATACCGACCCGCCAAAAGAGGGAAAGGATAGTTTCGGTTCACAGGCATGCCTTGTTTACTCTGAGAGAAGTTTCTTCCGGATATGTGAGATCTAAGACACGTGTTGGGCTCTCTCGATTGGAGCCGCAGGAGGATCTTCCATGCACTGCCTGCATCACGTCTGGCTGCCCAACCTCGGGCTCTAAATAAATACTTAGGTACCTACATTTCTTTTGTGGGGGGGAAGCAGCCAAATGATTCTCACCTCCGTCTGGATTTCAATCCTTTCATTTCTGGACGGCAGTGCGTGCCCATGTGAATCCGATAACACAGGGCGTGTTGTTGGCCCCGATCACACTTGACCACATCACAGCACACTGCAAGCGGTTAAACCCTACCTAGACGTCAGCTCGCGGCCTGGAAGAGACTTTCGCTCGCGAAACACACGTGGGCGACGGTAGCCATAGTAGACTCCCGCAATTATTTGCCTACATGTTTTCGTTCGGGGATCAAAAGAGCCCCGGGACCTCCAAGGGCGGGCCGTCGGGCAACAACATCCTGGACCCGGAACAGTCCAACACACTCGGTTTCCGGAGCAGTCCACAAACCGACGACGCTGTCGACGAAGCATCGGACACAGATACGGCAAACGGGCCGGACCCGGATACAACGGGAGTGCGTGAGACACAAAGCGACGAAACTGCCGACACCAAATGGAAAGATTACGAAAGAGGCTCCTCCAGATTGAACAACAGAGCAAAAGGCGGCTCCTGCAGCAGTATCATGCGGGATCCGAACAACCGGCCGTCACTTGGAAGACACTGTACTATGTCAAACCGATCTATTATCTCGACGAACCTCGATGGGAACCAGATGCTTGTGGAGTTCCACAACTACGGTTATCGAATCCAATCCCTGATATTCGAGGGTGGTTCGCCCAACACTCCCATGTTCCCTTCGCAATAATCAAACGCTACGACCCATATTCCCATAAGGACTACTTCACGATCGAGGAAAAGGACGATGTGTACCGTGTACCAGAGCCAACATCACAGGTCCTGTCGTTGATTTCAAAACCCATGATTGACGCCGTCGAGCAGTTTGTCAGTAAGGTGCCGGGGTTCCGAGAGCTGTTCCCAACATTCAATCCCCGAAAGGCAATCCCAGCACCCTATCTCTTCATGTATTACAGTTCATCTTATCTGCTATCGAGCCATAGCCATCATCTAGACTTTTCCAGTACGTCGCTTCTATTAGAACTGGACAAGTGCATCAACCAAAGCCATGGGTGGGAACACGGTGCAGCTAAATATCTTGCATCAGAAGGACGTATATCAAACAAACTATTCGGGTATCTCATTCGACCAGGCGATGTGCTTGTGAAGCAGGATGATTCTGGCATTGAGGCATATATGGCGTTAGACTGGGCTACGGAGAGCGAAGCGTCTAAGAAACAGCGGCAGAAGGAATCAAGGTACGGCGAGGATTATGCTGACAACAAAGTTGCAACGAAGAGTTTGGATAATGTCTGTGGGCTGGGGGCTCAGAGGTGGTATGGATGGACTGTACCGGTTTGGTCATGGACTTTCGACGGTGTGTACCTGAGGCAACGACGCGACCTGGACGTCGGCGTAAATGCTGGCTCTTCTAGCGAGATCATCCCAATCCCTACGCTGGATATCATCCCTCTTGAATATGCCGATCCCCACTATCGAACACTGTTGGAAAACAGAGGAAGACATTTATGGCTGCTCCAGTATGAAGGAGGACTGGTGGACGTTAATCAAAACGGTGTGAGCACTCAATCTTTTTGATCAATCTTCGATAACTGGATTTCATACTGACTGCATTGCAGATTGTCGAGAGGTGCATGATAGATATCCAAACGCATAAAAAGCTACACCCGAAGTCAGACCTGAGCAATGTGAGATCATGCTCGGGTATGTATCAGAGCGACCCGTACGACTTTGAGCCGATGTCAGCGGATAGTCTCCGGGTATTTCCACCTCGAGTTCCCGGCTTCAACCTGATGCGGAATACGTGGGGTGAGCAGTAAACAATTCAATCTTCCAATTCACCATATTGACATCTCATAGTGGATCTAGAAGTCGACCATATGTCGGATGTGACTTGGAACAAACGAGCAATTGCAGATCTTGTCATAGACAAAGAGACCAAAGAACTTGTCCAGGCCCTTGTCATGACACAATTTGGCTATAGATCTGTAGACTCCGTCCCTGACAGTAGAAGCGGACTCACCATGTTATTACATGGAGAGTCAGGGACTGGCAAGACCTTCACCGCCGAAAGTGTGGCCGAGTTCGCAGAAGCGCCGTTACTGCGTGTGAACAGCGGTGATATAGGAACCACGCCCGAGATTGCAAAAAAGAACTTGCAATCGTTTCTCCATCTCGGATGGAAATGGAACTGCGGTATGCCTTACGAAACTGGGTGAAAATCCACGGATCTGCTGACGGTGCTGTAGTCGTTCTTCTCGATGAAGTGGACGTGTTCCTGGAAGCGGCAGACGAGGCCAATCGTCCCGCCCTCGTATCCATCTTGCTACGAGAGCTGGAGAACTACAAAGGAGTTCTCATAATGACAGCGACTCGCATAGGAGCGTTTGACAAAGCATTCAAATCCCGAATCCAGCTATCGCTGCATTACGAGAACCTGGGACTCAGCCAGCGACGCGAGATATGGCGGAACTTCCTCGCCCGCGGCAAGTCCGTTGATGAATCGGCTGATTATAAGAACATGCTCGACCATCTAGACGACCTCAGCAAAATCGAGATGAATGGGCACGAGATCAAAAATGCCATCAGGTCGGCGAGACAGCTGGCCATGCACAGATCTACACCGTTGACGTACTCGCACCTGAGTCAAGTGCTATGGGTGAGTAAGAAGGGCTGCAAATAGGTACCTCATCGACTGAAGATCTGCTGGCTTGGCAGCAAAGAATTTTGAAGAGCAGGACAAGGAATGATTGTGTTGGTAAGGGTTTGAATTCTTAGACGAGAGGGAAGGAAGGATTGTTGTTTGGCGAGAAGGAAGGTTTGAAGTTCTCCTCGTACTCGTATGTACTTCGTAAAAGTACCTAACCTTCTACGTTAGGTACCTTCTAGGGGGCTACTCGTACTGCCTGCTAACTGCAATAATGTAACCACCACGTGCCCATGTGACTTCCCCACGACGGACGTGTTCCCACGCCGGTGAACGCAAATGGAAGCCACGGAGGGGATTGTGGCCCGGAGCACGCGAGCGTGCCCAGCTTACGGGCTTCCTGACTGGCTCAAACTGCCCAAAGTACGACTACCTACCTAACCGGCGCCTATAGGGTGCATTTTAGTGTGAGGCGCGTAATCACTGTCCCCGTCACTGTGTTGTACAACGGGATCGATGGAATGATGGACGTGTTAGTCGTAGGTAGGTAATCCGTACCTTCACCGTTCTTACACCGGGGCCGAAGCGGCTGCCGTGAAATCCAAAAATCTAACGCCGGTCATACAATTACACGACGAATCAATCAATAATCGCAACCAGATTTGAAAGCCGTCCGAGCGAGTGCGGGCATGATTAGTATTCTTCTGAAAAGAAAAAAAAAGTCATTTGCAAGTATTGTTGCTCATGAAACCGGTCAGACAATTTGTTTATGAAGCCATAGAATAATCGGCATATAACAGGGATTTTTTGAATATTACTCCCATTCGTTCCGCAATGTGGCGGGTGTGATCATGTCCACGGAATAATACCGAGAATTACTACCTACCGCATCCGTCTGGTCAGATATCTCACCCCGCGCTGACGAGGGCGTTCAGGATGAGTGGGTAGGATTTCACATTGCAGGAGTTCAGAGCGCCTGGAGGATGTGACGGCGTTCATCTCACATACGAGTAAGAAAACGAAGGCAAACACGTCAGATTTCCTTTATGCAGATTGATTTTGCATTGTCGTGACATGAAGCTTAGATACATGTTTGCTTGCTTGCTTGCTCGCTTGCTTGCTATGTAGACCCAAGAAGAGTTGTGAATTTTCCCTACCCAATTTTTTTTCTTTTTTTTTTGTTCCATATTTCCGTGTAAAAGTAATCCTCATTAAGCACGTTTCGTGCCATATTTGTTGATCGCAAGCCAGCGACCAACATTGCCAAATACAACACAGCAGCAGAATAGTACGTTCAAGGTCCAGATTCCCGTGGCAAGGGTCTGCTGGCGTCCGGCAAGACCGCCGAATGAAATCGGGTCATCGAAGTAAGGGTTCGAGGAGTTGTGGTGTCCTGAGGGGAAGGAGAGCATGGCTGGTACGGGTACCATATCGGGTTGTAAGCCCGTAAGGAAAGCGGAGCCAGCAACTCCGACGACCGATGATACAATAAAGCCGGGTATCGAGCCGTCGATGAAGTACCAGAGGGCCGGGTTCACGAGGGCGAGGGATAGGGAGACTTGTAGGGTCGAATCCCATGGGCATTTACGCTGTGAAGTATATGATTAGCATTTGGATATCCCATAGTGACAGATAGGGGAATGACTTACAATAGCATAAGCAATGCCAATGAAGATTCCCATGCCGCGCACGGCAAGCGCCCAGTCCGTCTTTCGTCTGCCGTTGTTGACATCGCTTTCCGTCTCAACCATATCCCCATTGCCCAACTTTCCATCCAAAAGTCCATCCACCCAGGGCAACAAACAGCCCAAGATGAGGCCCGAAGCGCCCCAGAAAGCCATGTAGCCCCAATTATAATCTGACTCGCCCACGTGCTCCATGCGGAACGTTTCGGATGAGCGGCTCTCCCGGACCGTAGATACGACGATGCCGTAAACAATACCCAAGCTCGATAACAGTAATGCTCTTAAGCTGGAATATAAGAGGGATGTTGTGGTCGTCTGAGCCGGCTGTACCGGGTGGTGAGGAATAGAGGCCCGTCGAGCAGGGTAAACGCGCTGTGTCTGTATTATATCGGTAGAGTCATCAATGCCTAGAATGCCTTCGGATGTTGCTGTTTCGTTTTCCCAGGGCGTATTCAAGTCATTGTCGGATGGCTCATATATGCCCATGAGCGTCGAGGAGGTGAGATTCTTGACGGATTGCGCTCTGCTGAGGCTGAATCCCGAGTCGGAGCGCACTTTGTTTTTCGAATCCATTAACTTGTGATTTAACCAGTCCAGGTTCAAATTCGAGCCGGGTTGAGGCGTGTGAGGGAGCGATTCATCTTCTGGCGGAGTTGGCTCCTTGAGGTTGAATTTGAAGGGTCGCACGGGGACGGGTCGCCATAGCGGTGGGCCGTTCTGAGAATCGGGAGTGTCCGCCATGGTTGGTTGGTGTTGAGGAATGTTATGCGGTGAAGACTCGATGGCGAATTGGCGGGTAATACTGGAGAAGAGTTGTTGAGTTGTTGATAAGAATACTGCGGGTTGAGAAGCTTAGATATATCCGAGACGTTCTCAGCGGGAGACTCGTCCTATACTTGTATAGGATGGAGATGGAGATGGAGCGCTGCACCCCAGCAAATCCCGAATGACGACACAGGCTAGAGCTCGCGTAGGGACGTAAAGTTGAGACGGGCCCTGGGTAGCGTCTCCAAAGATAGAATGTGAAGGAGATGACGAGTAGTTACGTGGATTCCGTAAGGAGGTTAAGTAATCCAGTAGTGTGCCGGTAGTTTGAGTAGTTCGAGACCCGGTAATAGATGTAGGGCAGGCAGTACGAGTTAGAGAGAGAGAGAGAGTCGAGGTTGTAGTAGTTGAACTTGTGACGAAATGGGAGCTCGCGAGGTGTAAGTGAGCAGCGGGAACAGGCCAACAACAGCGGAGCTACCTTCTAGACTATGTTCTGTTTAGTTAAGGCAAGTCCGTGTGGAATAAGGTAGGTAGAGCAGGCAGCTGGCGTTAAGGTACGAAATAATAAGTCGGCAGCGTCGCATTCCGTGTAGGCAGTGGACGTAGTGCAGTGGAGACCGCAGATCTGATCGCAAAGACCCAGAAGATGCGGTTTGGTCTCGGACTTGTTTGGGACTTGTCTGGGAACCTGTCTGGGAACTTGTCTAGGGATCTTGCCCTGTTTAAGATGGCCGTTGCTAAGGATGATAATGCCAGGTATGGCCAGATATTATTACTCCGTAAAGCCCGTGATCTTTATGTAAGTCTCATCTCGTCGCGTGCGTACGATATTTGTAGATCGACGAGTGATGACGAGATCGAAATCCAGGGGCTTGCTTCCTTCAGATCCGAGGAAGCATGGGATTCCGGGGATCCAGGCAGAGTGAAACAGGACGAAGCAGGATATAAAGACCATGAATGAAACGATGACAGGTACCTTTTCACCTTTTGTATTGGCACGCTGTCCAGTCCCTCTTCGATCTCCAGTAATACGGCGTACTCAGTACTCCCTTTCCGGCCGTGTTGACTGTAGTCGAGGAGGTACGGGATACCCTGGACAGGTTACGAAGCCATACTGCTCTGCTCCAGTCCATCCCCACGCGACGACCCAATAGGGATTTTTCAGAGCTGACTCCGCCTCACGAGAGCATCCGGCTCCTGGGGGCAGGTTCCCAGTGGACGGGTGTGCAGAGTGGAGGCCCACTTGTGCAAATGAGAATGAGCCCAGAAGCGCAGATGGCTACGAGTAGATTTGCCTACGACCGGCCCTTGGCGAGTACCTACCTATTCCTTGCCTAACACCACATGAGCCCAGTGGACCGGTGGGCTGTTTTTTAGGTCTGTTTTAGGTCTGTTTAGGTGCAAGTACTGCCCCGTACCGCCGCCGGGTCTCAGACTGGGGGCGCTAGCGTAGTAATGTCATGCGCCCACCAGGAACCGAGGTTCGAACCGCCTATCCAGACGGAATACGGGCATTAGGTCACCACCGGCAAGGGTGAGAGGTCCACTGCTAGCAGAGCCCAAGGCATGGAGGTACCTCCGTATACCTACGGTGAACGAGTGAGTGAGTGAGCGAATCAGTGACGACAGAGTTGATATGCACACGCCTGTTCGTATGCCGTCAGTAACAACATTACTGAACAACGTCGACAGTTTGTGAGTCGATATTACTCGTGCCTACCTCTCAGTAGGTAAACTGTGGATAGTTACCGTAATGAACGGCAGTGACGTTTGGAATACTGGATTGCATCTTCCAGTTCAGTCTAGTGCCTATCCGATTCAATCTGTTAAGTGAAACACCAAAACAATCATTCAACTCATCAAACATCGCCAGCTGAACTAAACCCGTACCTTTTGCTAGTGCGTCTTCCAAACTGAAGCGTGACCATGATTCAGAAACGATGCGCCGCTAACACCACTAAACATTCAACTGTAACGCGTTAAATGAGTCTACCCACCTCGAATCATACCATGTACCTGATCGAGATTCTTGATATGTACGAGTAAGTCGAATATTCCTACGTCAACTCCCTCTTTTGCGTGATCGGATTCAAGAATCGCTCTTTCAGAATTCCGACCGTTGGCCTATTCTCGTCCCGGAATTGCGTCTGATCATCCATTGTTACCCGCCATGCCGAGTTGCCCATGTCGAATGACGTACCGCTGGTTAACTAGCGCTGATCCTCCTGTTCAACTCTTCAACCCCCCGGCCGGAAACGAGCATTGGTTAACTCCGTCCGGTCTTGGAATAGGGAAGAAGAAGAAAAAAAAACATTGCGTACCTCCTTGCTGGGGTAACACCGCCTAGGTATGTCGTTTCGATAACCGACTTCCGTATATTTCTTATTTCTTACTCAAGTTGGGGGTTACATACGTAGTGTCTTTACTCAGTTAAATTCCCAATTAAAATAGCAGTAATCCACAATGACATGCATCCTCACATGTCCGCACTACCGGCGCTTCGTCGTTCACCCTTACTTAGAAACCGAAGTGTGTCATGTAACAACCAGAAATAAACAGAGAAACACACGCACTGACAGCTCAAGCCAAGAACATCCGTCTCTTCCGAACCTCTCTTTCTCCAACACCAGTTCCTGCGATCCGAGTGTATCTTCCAACTGTTTCGAATCAGCAATCCACACAAAACAAGAAGATGATGCTGAGACAAAAACGGACGAGGCTCAATTCGATCTGAACCCGTTTTCGGCGGTGAGGCCTTCACAGTATTATACAAGTACATTTAGGTAGGCATCTGTTTATGCGGGCGGTATTGCTCAACATCCGACTCCCCGTATTCAATCGGGGTCGTTGCGTGTGTCCCCCCTTCCAATCTCCTCCCCCCTCAACAGCCCCTTATTAAAACCCCCCAAGGGTGAGTAAGTGAGTGAGTGAGAAACAACAGATGAGGGGCGAAGACCTCGATTTTCACATGCATCCAACTACTCGTACTCCGTATCTCCAGGTTCGAAATGAGAGGAGGGAGATCTCAGATCCCAGCCAATAAGTTCAGGAGAGAAAGAAAGAAGAAAGAGGGGGTTACAAGACAAGGGTTTTGTTGGGGCCCGGAAGAATAGGATTGTTTATTTAGGGCACGACATGGGGGCCTGCAGTCTTCTCGTACTTTTACTCCATTATAGGGCTAGACTTGTATACTCCGTACTTCCTCGTAAATATCCCGTATGCAGTTTATATTAATGGACAAGGGTTTTTTTCTGTTTCTGTCGGCGCCGACGTGGTTCGCGGAATAAATCTGTAAGAGAGCAAAGCGGCAGTGTTACGGATCAAAACTCCTTGGATCTTTCTTTACTCTGTATTTCGTTCTTTCTATACCCCACACAGACGACCCAAACAAAACCCCCTGAACTTGACCGGTCTAGAAACTTGTAAGCGGCCTATGAACACCCTCCCATTCGCGCTCGACAACCGACCCCGTGACGGCCTGCGTCGTAGATGGTGGGGGTTACTCGTACACACACTCAACTACTAGGACTTCTTCTACTTTACTACTATTCACATCTGGACAACACGTACGACCAACTACTGCAAGCAGGCTCCCGTATGCCAACAGCATATAACAATTGCGATCTCGTGCTCAATATCCCGAGTCACATGCTCCCGATTTTGTTGAACACGTTATTACTAGGTAAGTACCTACTTAACCCCCTTGCTAGTAGTATATGAAATCCCCCCCTGATAATAAGGGAAACCCGAAGTCGGCCTGAGGGGCGAAACCGAAACCCCCCTCCTTTCCTTTCCTCCCTGGCGAGCATGGCTCGCGACGCGGCTGATACCGCCACAAACATTCCATCTGGCATGAATCGGGCATGAGGCAGAGGCATGCCACGCCATCTACTCGTATCGTTTATGTGCAAGTAGGAGCGAGTAATTCCGCAGCTATCTCTCGATGTACGAAGTATGTATGTGCGAGTACAAGTACTATGCAGTGTGTTGGGAGAGAAGAGAGGGGTTGTGTGGCCGCGATTGCTCCATCTTCTTGGCAATTTGCCAGCGTCTACGGATTGCCTACTTCGCACGACGGCTTTGGAATACTGCGGAGATCCCCGTTCGGTGGGATACTCGTCTCAAGTACGAGTAGGTCATTAGGTAGGGCAGAAGCACCGAGGCGTGCATGCATGGGTTTGAATGGCTGGAAAGACACAAGGCAGACGGACTTAAGAAGGCTTGACTGGATTAATACGATTGTAAATCATTGAGCCTGATCGGGCTTTGATTCTTTGCTCTAGACTGTCTGATTATTATTCGCTATCATCCTCTTCCTCACTGTCATCCTCATCTTCATCATCGTCGTCCCCTTCTTCCTCATCGAACTCATCATCCTCGTCGTCGCTATCTTCCACGCCCTCCGGCCGGGGTATCATTTCGAAGGCCGTCATACACGTGATCCGGTTTTGCGTCTCGTATGTTCCAATGAGCTTTCCCATCTGTTTCGATGCCTTTGTTTTTCTTGCCTCTGTCAATTCCTTGAGGCTCAGTCTGAAAAGGCGGATTTTTCCGTCACTGCTACCTGCGGACACGATCAGGTCGTCTCCTTTGGCACCCTTCACTTGAGAAACAGTGAAATCCTTGATGCGACCCGTGACGCCGGCGTCTTTTCCGCCAACTTGCGCCACTAGCTTAGCAATAGGTAGGCTTTCGGTTTTGCTGTTTGCTTTTGATTCACCCGCCGTCAGATCCTCGGTCTTTGTAGAGAAGAACAGGATTCGGCCATCCTCTGTCGATACGGCGAGTAGTGTAGATTCAGTCGTCGAGTCAATCGACACGTAGCGGAATTCATGTATCTTTCTCCTGGGTTCCGGCATCACTCTGCATTTCGGTGTGCTGTCCATGCCAAACACAATAAGATCCCGGTCGAATCCCACGCAGAACTCATCCCCTTCCTCGGTTGCGCCCCAAACCACCTTCCGGCCCTCACCTGATGAATGTCTGCTCTCGCCTGCCTCCTGCAGCATTTCGCGGGTGAAGTTCAGAACGCCAGCCTTCTTGGCCGTCATCAGATTCCAGAGACGCATGCACCTCTCTCCTCTGCTGACGCTGATCATCAGCTTCATACTCGGGTGGACAGCGAAATCGTTGACACCAGACGGCGTTCCATCCAAACCAGCTGTGTCACCGCTCGGCCGTCCCTGGGGCTTCGGTTTGGGTACTTTGATAGTCGATAATAGAGACCAATCTCTCGTCCGCGTAACAGCAATCGTGGAGTCTTCAGATGCCGAGATGAGCTTGGATTTGGTGGGGAAGGAGAGGGAGGTGATCGTAGAAGAATGGTGTAGTAAAGTGCCCATTTCCCGGTTCTTCGGGTTCTCGAGGATCTTGCGCGGCGCAATGGACGAGAGCACATCCTTGGCTTTCCGTTTAGGCGGATGCGCCGAGATGTGGTAGACGTTGATTCTCTCGTCGCTGCTGCCCGACGCTAGCATAACCTTCTGGGCCTTCCCAGACTCCGCCGCCGATGGAGGCGACACGGCGAGGCATCGTATCGCAGAACCGTGCGCGTTGAAGAGGAACGTATCGGCGAACTCAACCTGGTCGCCTGGGAGGATTGTGGCCGTCAAACCGTGAAGAACGCGATCGTAGGAGCCCGTGATGATCTGAATGGTGAGAGGCAGGGTGCTATCTTCATCGTTCGAGACCTTGGTCTTCTTGACAGGGACATCTACTTGAGGCGTGCTCTCACCGCGCCCAGTGTTTCTCTTGCGTTTGCTCCCCATCTTGTGCTGTGTAGTAGAATTTGTTGCTGGGATAAGTGCTGGTATTGAAAAGCAATGGTTGAAAATGAGAAGAAAGGCTGGCTGCGACCTGACGGCGCCGGGTTGGTTCGTTGATCTGCGATAAGGAGAAAAAATAAACTGGGCCCGGTTATGTAAGCACTTATCGATTGGAGCATGAGTCTCAGGCCTGTGCAGTGGTGAATCGTGATCGAGTTGTCTGAGCGACCCTCGGTAATCCGTACCTCTTCCTACTAGGCAATCCGTACATACGGTATACGATATCTTACCTACCTACCCCCTTCCTGAGTCTACGATGTAAGCTGTCGATATACGACCTCAAAACAGTTTGAAAAGCATTTATTCATTCAAGTCTTTGATATGTGCAATATGCCCACTGCCTATCTGTTCAATGGCTCCCTACCGAGCGGATTATCTGTGCTATCTTCTGTAGTAGAGCATGATGTACGGGACACCTACTACTCGGTAGGTATGCCTTACATTTCGCTTCCTGTGTTCGTACTTCATTGCCAAATAATACCACATAGTGCAACACGTCATTGGTGATATTGCCGTGAATGTGAGAATTTCATCGGAATATTACATATTGTATCATGTCTATTCACGGTTTTGTCTCATGCCGCGCAGACTTGCAAGACCAGTTGAGGTCTTCAACCTACCACGCTGATGCTGCATCTAGGATCAAGCAAATCATAACCCCCTGACGCCGACGGGAACTATGAAGGGGTTCCTATGACCGATGCAAAACCAACTCCGTATACCCATCATACTATACTCCATCCATGAAACAGTCGAATCGATATTTAACATGTCCCCAACTCCGGCACGAAGAGAGCTTCTGATGTTCCATCGAACGCTCACTACTGTGTACTGGCGGGGTTAGGGGTTACACTACCACTCGAGTTTTGGTGATGTTGAGCGACAAGTTGAGGAGCTTGGGTCTGCTGAGGCGCTTGTGCCTGTTGGGGATGCCCCTGAGCCTGCCCTTGCCCTTGCGCTTGTGCCTGTGCCTGTGCCTGTGCTTGAACCTGAACCTGAGCCTGGGTCTGCGCCTGTGCATGCGCCTGAGCTTGTGCTTGCGCAGCTGCCGCAGCCGCCGCCGCCTGTTGTTGCTGTTGAGCCCGGAGCAGTTGGGCATACTGATGCGGTCCATTGGCGGCAGCAGCTTGTCCTGGGGTACCAGCAACGACGTTCATTGCAGTCTGCACAAGAGTATTGTGTCTGTTCTGCAAGAACGTCTTTGCCATTTCCCTCACTCGGTCTTGTGGCGTATCCGGCTGGTTTGACCGGATCTGATTCTCTATTGCCTGCAGTTGAGAGAGATAAGTCTGGTGTTGCTGCTGAGGCATAATGAAATTCGGCCGAGGTGAACCTGACTGTCCAGGCGTTACGTTGTATCCGGTAGCTGGAGGCGTGGAAAGCCCCGACCCATTAGCGGCGTTATACGAAGCCATCATGACTTGTGCTTGCGCGTTATTAAGGTAATTCTTCTGATTCAGGCTGTTGATCGTCGCAGCGCGCACGGCCGGAGGGGAATTCTGTAGAGGCACGTTCGCTTGCTGATTCACATGTGGTTGCTGCGATTGTTGCTGCGCAAGCTGCTGCTGGTGCGGCTGCGACGCTTGTGGATGGCTTTGTTGCGGCTGAGGTTGAGGTTGTTGCTGTTGCCTCATCTGTACCGATTGACGCTGCTGTTGTTGTTGCTGCTGCGCTTGTAGATACATGTGCATGCTATGAGATGGGCCCGGCATAGACATTGGCGCTTGCCCATTTACAACGGGCATCTGTATTTGCGGAGCACCAGGCATTTGCATAGGAAGGACGAGCCCGCCCGTCATATGGTTCTGATGTTCTGTGCCATTCGGTGTCGAGACCATAGGCACGGGCATACGCAGGCGGGGCTGGCCATTAACCACAGCATGGCTAGGGGCACTTACACGAGCCATTCCAACATGGGGATGTGATGCAGCCATCTGCGGCGCGTTTTGTGGGATTTGGCCTGCACTTTGAGCAGCCGCAGCCACAGCTAAATGAGCGTGTTGCGGTTGTTGGACTCGTGGCATGGCAGCCTGTGACTGGACGTTAGCTTTATTCAGCACAGCAATGGCGCCGGCTCGTACTCTGCGCTGCGCCTCCTGACGCTGCTGTTGAGCCATTCTATCAGCCAGTCTTTCGGCCATTGCTTGATCCCGCTCCCATCGCATGATGCTGTACTCTCTTGGTGTCTTCGTCGGGGCTTTGGGCTGAGAAATTTCGGCTGGCTTCCGTGTCGCAGCTTGTTGCTGTTTTTGTGCCATAGCTTCTCGTTTCTTAGCTAGTTTCCTCATTGCATCAATCATGGTCAGGTGTTTCTGATTGCGCCGTCGCTCAACCTTTACGGGTAGGGAGTGGCGGCGACGGGGCAGCGGGGCGTTGGGCACATTGGGCGGCGCTGGAGCTTGTTGACCTCCTTGCTGTTGCTGCTGCTGTTGCTGTTGCGCCTGCTGTTGCGCTTGCTGCTGCTGTTGCGCGGCACTATATTGTTGTTGGATGTGGGTTTGAGCTTGGTTAATTCTACTCTGCCATAGTTTGAAATACTGCGTCTTGGCCATGTCATGAGGCAGTCCTTCAAGCATAACCCAGCGTTCGAAACATTCCCATGGAGTCCGACGGTCTGCACCAGAGACAAACAAGGACTTGGAAGACAAGATACTGTATATCAAACTCCAATTGTAAGAGTACTCACGTACTAGACTCTTTAATTCATCATCTTCCGCCTGCGTCCATTGCGAGGAGCTACGCGATTCGTAGAATGCTTGGAAGGGCATGTTATCGCTAGGCGGCCGGAACTGATGTCCCGCGTGAAGTCGGTCTTTGATGGTCTTGTTTTCGGGTCGGAAAAGGGCCACATCTGGATTCTCTGGCGACAACAGGGCAGGCTTGGTTCCGTCTTGATCGAATACGACTTCGTCGTCTTCAGCATCTTCTTGAACATACTGATACCGGCTCCGCTTTTTGGGTGGTTCATTGGACGTCAATTCCATTTGGCCTTCGACAAATCTGCTCAAAGGGAGGGCAGGGCGTTTCCATGAAGCGTCCGGATCATGCTCTGGGCCAGTCAAGTCTGACTTGGGAGCGCTCAAGAAGGCCCCATACATAGGAAGTTCATCAAGCAGCCGATCGCTTGCAGCAGATGGTTGCAACGCGAAAATTACCTCGTCATCTTGAAGAGCAAAAATAGCAGACGGCGCTACCGTATTTGGGTACTGGTCTTCAAGTTCGTCATCAGGCTCTAAGGGTGAGTCCAAAGCTCCCGAAGGAATAAGATCTGGAGTAGGATGACTGTCTGGTCCTTGAGAAGATGGCGCGTCGGTCATCACAGCGTCTTTGGGGACCGGTGGCGGAATAACTGCATTGACCTGCAGCATTTTGCGATCTTCCACCGAGGCGGCAACCCATTCGGCACAGCTCTCTGCCATTTTTCGTGCAAGTGTCATTTTCCACTTACGCTCTTGACGAAAATCCGTCCTCATCCATTTCATCTCTTTGAGCAAATGATCCCAGTGAACCTCGGGCCGGGCGGGTTCAGGATATCTTTTGGGCTGACGGAGGGACCATTTGTCAGTATGCTGAAGCTGATAAACCCGGCGCAGAACTCGGCAAGCCTGGCTGTCAAGGATTTGCGTGTACGCATCCGGAGTTGATACAGTTTTATGCGCCTGGTGCAGCAATTGGTCTAATGGCTTCATCCAGCTTGGGCCGGCTGCAAACCCGTTCACGAATAGTGTCGTGTAGTAATCATCGCTGGGAAGCTGGTCAGGTTTCCTATGAGGTTGAACCTGGGTCTGCGAGTTGTCAACCCGCTGAGGCTGTTTCCCAAATACTACTGTGGACAATCTACCCTTGTCCTTTGCCCTTGCCTTATCTACCAAGCTACGAGTACGTGCTTTAGAAGATTGTGAGCTGGGCGTTATAGGCATAGCGGAGGCAGAATGGGAAGCCCCTTGGGTTACCTCGTCCGACACCAATGGCAGACGCTCTCCTAAGATTTCGGCAACAGGCTTCTGCAGCGCAACTTCAGTCAAACCACCTGACAACTTTTGCCGTCGCTCCCAATTTGAACTTGGCAACCCCGACAACGTCGACGGATTGACTGCCGATACTGATTTAGTTGAAGCAACCTGTCTCGTTCCGAAATCGTTACTTGTAACCATCGAATCGTCTCTCGATCTATTGGCTTCCATTGATTCATCTCGGTGGGCGATGTGCTGTGCCTGACCAGTACCACTTTGGAAAGTACCGACCTCGGATGGATCAGACGCTCTGTTTGAAAGCTGCTTATTATCGCCAGATACCGATCCTTCACGAGCTGCCACATTCGCATCGGCAGGAGGACGGAAGTGCTGCGCCGGTTGTGGCAGGATTCGATCGGGCCCCGCGTTCTCAACATGCTGGCCTGCAGCGTTTCCTGTCGTCGCACTCATGGAATCACGTACTAATTGAGCTTCGACCTGCTCGGTAATAGATGGCGACATCGACATGGAAGGGCGAGCTGAAAGGGTTTCCAAACGAGCCCTGTCCATATTTGACAGGCGGCCGTCAGGTGCGCTTTGTTTCTGTTCCTTATCGGGACCGGATTCAACTCTCCTTGCCAGTAAACTAGAGTCGCGATTTGGACCAGCTGTCATCGACACATCCGGAGTACTTGGGAGAACGGCCGTTTGCGCCGTAGAATTCGATGGCAGCGGCGTATCAGTTGGGATGGGGAAGTAGGAATGACGAGGGAGCTGAAGTCGAGGTGTTGATGGATTATGAATTGGATTCGTAGGCGGTGCTGGGTCAATTTTGATGATCGGAATGGTGTGAAAGGGTTGCTCTCGAATCTTCTTTTCTGTCGGTTGCGGGACCAATGCGGGATGTGGTAACATAGAGTGCTGAGCTGCAGAGTCTGCCTGTTGCCCGGAGCTAAAAGTCCCCGTTGAAAGGGAAATGCCCGGCGCGGCCGTGCCACTTAGTCGATAATTTGCTTCGGGTCTACCGATCAGAGGCGTATGCACTACCTCCTCTGCCATCGACTTCCCTTCACGCATGCTGGCATTCGCCGGAGCCGTTATCGAATCTCGCGCCTCGGAAGGAGCATTACTAGGCAATTTGGAATGTAGACCCGGTTGAGAGGCGTTCGTAGAGTTCTCGGTGGTGTCAACCTGGGGGGTTAGTCTCGGCGGTGCTTCTTTATCAACTGCTACCGGCGCTTCTGATGCGGGAGAGGTGTGTTGGACGTCGGGGTTGGGAAATCCAGCGATGGTACGCTGGACGGTGGTGGGGGCATTATTGGTCGGAACAAGTGTATTCGGATGCAAAGGAGGATACTGGGCATATCCAGGTCGAACGCTTGGTCGCGAAGGAATGTTCAGTTCGTTCAGCGTACGTCCCCTTGAATGTCGAGTTAGCACTTATAAGAGCGTCTCAGATCACCACAACGACAGCAGGCACCAGACTGCAGTTACAGATCCCGCCGTCCAGACGAACACGATTGGGAGAGGGGATCGTACTGCAGGATATCACAGCCATCAAGGAACTGTTTCTCGGCAGAGATGTACTCGTACGCATCAGGGTTATTGGAGCTGCGCCTTGGGAGGTTATCCGAGTTCACTGTGACCTCGTAGAGGACGCACAGCTTCCTCTTGCGAGACCGTGCAATTGCACTGAAGGCGGTTAGAACCTCATATTGTATATCATTCGAATCGGAAAATCCAGCTCTATCATCTGGAATATTTCGTACCTGCATTCTGCCCGCTTTGACTGCAGAAGCCGTGTGCGGTCGGCGGGCACGACCTCAGTCATAGCATCAACACCGACAACATCCGTTGATGCAAAACGGATGCGGCCGAGAGCTTAATAGAGCACCGTGAGATGCCTAAAGATGTCTAAAGTGATGGAAAGTTTGTTGTTGCGGCGTGTTGATTGATTGCAGATGGATTGAGTTGAGTCCGATGAGGTGTGTGAATTTTTTTACTGAAGCACAGCGCTGCGGAGTTATCTAGGGCGGGCGATTTCGAGTTGTCTGTCCTCTGTAGCATCGTAGCTCCAGCAAGAGAGGGACGGTCTAGGGGTCATGATCCGCTATCGTGGTGCACTGAAAGACGAGAGGTGGGCTAAGTCTTAGGTACAGTAAGGCAGGTAGCAGATTCGAACCAGCTACCTGGATGTACGGGGCTTTCCTCGCCAGCCAAGTACCTGACACTTGGCTATTGCGCAGGGAATACGCACTGACCTAGCATGTAAGTGTTAGCTAAGTACATCACAAGTATCTCGGAATACAGGATACTTCACGGTTGCACCTTCTCCTCCACCTACCTAGTGCAATGCAGCCACGAAGTATCTTCCTCCGGCACCTTCCCGCCAGAGGCAGATCCCAGAGGCCGGGCGATGGGAGGTGTTTTGTCAAACGTTATTCAAGGAAGTTCGTCGAGCTCACCGCGGCCGTGCTTGCTCTTTTGCTTTCCATGGTTCGAAGACATAGGTCAAAATACATGACGATGGCAGTGCCAGACTCCAGTAGGTATTCTGTCTGCGCGTAGCGACCTGCACTAGCGTAGGAGGGGGCCCGACTGATTGTTGACTTGCGCGCATTTCGGGTCGAATACAGCAGGATAACCCCGCCATGGCGATAGGAAACCCTTTCGGAACTCGGACAGGTACGGTACGAGTAGATAGGTAGATCGATTCACAATAACAACTCGTTATGTGTCTTCTGTAATAGGTAGTTAGCACATTCGTTTCAAGCTTACCAACATTACTGTTGATCTTGGTATGGTATGTGTGTGTGTGTGTGGTGTAGGTGAATGGTGCTCGTAATACGCCTTGAAAAGAGTTGAGTATTTGCGAGAAGCCAGACAAACCAATACCTACCATCGGCACGGCTCCCTACTGGTCGAAATGGTAGAAAGAGATGGCCTCGAATGGAGTGGCTGGGATACCGGTAGGTACTCGTAATCCCGTACGAGTAGTTGTCGACTCGTTCGATTTCAAGGTGGATCAGACTGCAGTGGCACTTTCCAGCTTCCGTGAGGTTTCCGGTTCAACCTTGAAGTTGGCCCGCATCTGGTAGTTAAATATCAGTCAAGTCGTACGGAATAATCCGTACAGAGGGCATCGTTGAGCGCATTACGGATTGTAGTCAAGCCACAGTCTAGGTAGGTACCTAGGTAATCTGTGCCTGCTGTGTCGGGACTCGGGGGAAGAACATCCTGACTTTTTCCATGTCGTATTAGGGAACACGGAATACGGAATACCTACCGGTAGTACCATCTGCCTTCACCGCGCATTACAGTAGGTAGGTAGGTACTGGTGAATTCCGTATCCCGTACGGAGGAGCCAATACGGTAAGAGGTATCCGGACTACGACGTACTGTACGGATTACAAAGTACTGTGTACGTACCTGGTAGAATTAAATACCACACGTGCCTGGTAACCGCCACTACTACCGTATGTCCTGATCAAGGTAGGAATTTCGTGAACGCTCTTTCGTAAAGTAAACACTACCACGGATAGCAGCCTCACATCCACTCCACCAACTTCTTTTTTCAAGTTGTCATTTCGCCTGCCTTTCTTTCTGGACCCAGTGAACAATTAGGAAGGGTTTGTTTTAATTCTGATTTTCATCACAAACAGTCGACAATGCCCGACTCTCCTGCTCAATCCCCGGCGCCTCGCATAGCCATCAAATTCGGGACCTCCACAGCAAAGTCCAAACCGTCCAGCAGCGGAACAAGCAGACCCAGTCAATCGCAACCGTCCTCAGCTCTAGGCAAACGACAGCGATCCAACGCAGTTCACCACGACTCTGATTCTGATGGCGATGAGGGGACCATAGGCAAACATGAAGCCATTACAACCATTGGTGCCGACACCGTCTCGTCAAGAGGCGGTGATAAAGCAACGGCGAACAAACGCAACAAAGAGTTCATCATCAGCAGCCAAAAGAACCGAGACTGGAAGGCCGATTTAAAGACCAGAAAACATGATGGCGCTTCTTTAAATAATGAAGTCACTGAGACCGCCCCAGCTGATCAAGACAAGGATATCAAATGGGGACTGAATATAACCAAGAAGTCGCCACAGGAAGAGACCTCTGGTTCAGTTGACGCGGACGTAAAACAACAGACGAGTGCATCAGATGCGGCGAATTCCATTCCACGATCGCCAAGAGATGCCGATAAAGATGCTATGGATGCTCTTCTCGGAAAGCGCAGCCCGGCACAGCAGTATATCATCAAGGACTCTACCGCCGGTAGTAAAGCTCAGTTTTCTGAGCAAGGTGCCTATCAACGAAGTATACAGGAGGCGTCAGAGGTGTCGACGATAGAAGAGTACGATCAGATCCCAGAAGGGGAATTTGGCGCTGCCATGTTACGGGGAATGGGTTGGAAAGGGGAGGAGTTCGGCACCAAACCGAAAGAAGTCAAGAGAAGGCCACACTTGATGGGTCTTGGCTCCAAGGAAGACGAAGAAATCAAGAAGGCCGAAATGGATAAGCGGCATGGACATCGTGAGCGTCGCCCAAGATTGGACGAGTACCGGAGAGATCGCGAGAAGGAAAAGCAGGAGCGAAATGGACGCTACAGAGACAGTTATAAATCGGAACGCGATCGCGAGAGGCGCGAGCAGATGCATGATCATCGGCACAGAGACCGCCATTACGAACGCGACGATCGTGGCTATCGTTGAAACGATGACTGCTGCACCACGGGTATAGGTCCTTGACCCTTGAAGGAATCGTCAAACACGGCTATGGTGTATTCCGTAAAGGCGCTCGGTTTGATCTCGAACCTGTCAATGCCAGTTTGACGAAGAAGGTAAAGGATATCGCCCACGGCGATCTTCTCAGTCACTTACCCTCGACGAACAAGACCAGAAGAGAGAATTACTACATACCTATTAGTCTTTGACCATGGCCAACCACACCCCATCAGGAGGGTAGGTATCCGGGGGGCAATATCTCTGTGTGGGTGAGTGTTCTCAATCTATCCAATAGATGTTGCCATTTTCCTTACATACGGGATCCTGGTGACAATTCCACAATGAATACAAGACACTTGTGTAGGTAAGTTTAGGAGTTAGATAGGAAGAGTCAACTCCTAACTTGATTTTCCTACTACTCGTAGACATTAGCCGAGACAGGAGATGATAATCTACCTCCATATATCGAGGTGATCATCGAGCGTACCTCTGCCTGCCTACTCATATTTCCTACCAAATAATTTTGTTGTTCGTCCCTCTCGACATACAGGTTCGACCGCGGTAATCCGTACGCTAATAGGACCTAGCATCTTGTTTTGTTTTAACTTATGGATACCTATCATGCTGCCGAGTGAGTGATTCCAAATTTTTTCAAGGTAGCATCGAATACTTCGTACGTAAATGACTCTGCAGGAAAGTCATTTCCACACTCAAAATACTACCTAGGGTAGTATTCCTTTGGTACTTCGCATTTTGAAGTCATCTCGAGAACCACGGCAGCCGGCGCCGTGGTTACCTAAGCCTTGTAGTCAGAGAATCGCAAGCAAGACGGTAAGGGTAGATACCGGAATATTTATCGTAACTCACAAGTCTGGACTCTGTCGTCTATCTAGCTGCCCTAAGGTAGTGCACATACTAACGCCGTATTCCGTACACTAGTGACACTTGCAAGCAATGACAGGTTGAGCCGTTACCAGTAGGCGTCCGTATATCTAGTGTAGCCCACTCAATGCCTGTCTAGCATCAACACTAGCATCGTAGTCAAGTCGAGATGTTTTCTCAACCTTGCTCAGCCACCAGCTCTGCTCGGCCACCTTGCTAACCCAGCATAATCCGTATCGATAGGGATTTGTATGAGTGTCCAGACGAAGTCTCGATGAGCAGGCAAGTGGCGGAGTGAAGCTGGTGAACGAAGTGAGCTGTGAACGCGTCCGGCAGCACTCGGCGGCAGAGCGTGTAAGTGCAAGTTGAAGGTAAAACTATTCCATCGGACTTACAATCAACTTGACGTAGTTAGGAGGTAGGCAACCGGTAGTTATCTGACTATTGTAATCCGTACGGTGAAATACTATTCCGTACTATTCCACTGGTATGCACTCACATAGGTAGGTAGTTGTTAATAGACTGTGAGGTTTCTGCAGTCCGTACAAAGTGGTCGTTGAATAGTAGAATAGTAGGCAGGAAATCCAATGGATTATAGCAACCACTAGATGGACTATCATTGAATTCTCTCGTCTCTTTCTGTGAAATCAGTAATCCCCAGGTAGGAAGCCGGAGCAACGCGTGCGTGGCGCACCTATCTGGTAGGTAATCCGTCCGGATTAGCTGCCATGAGCCAATGGATCGCTCTTGATAATCTTTGATGCCTATCGCAGGCCGTTCCATCCATCCGTTCATGTAATCCGCATGTAGGTACCTCCCAGGAGGCTCGGTACCTAAAAGCTACCCTGGACGCCCATAAGCGCTAAGAGCTATCTGCCAATTTACCCACTCTCTTTCCGTAGAGATCCGCTAATGATCGGACGTTGGAGGGGTTGGGCTAAACTGCTTTTGGCCAGCCCCAAGGGCTTCCCTAGCCAAGCCCACCAACCATCCACGGGGGACCAATCGAAGAACTTGGAGATCGCAAACGCACTGCGGAGAAGGCGGTCTGATTCAAAATACTGTGGTTCCTGGCCGAATTCGATATCTAGTTCCTCTCGCCCCCCCTCTTCTCTCTTCATCCTTCTTTTCTTCTCACTGATACCGGAGGTGCAGTGCATGATTGTCAGGTCGACCGCAAGATCGTAACCTTGCCTCGTCGCCATCATGTCGAAGCCTCACAGCGTCAATGGGAGCGAGTCCGAGTTCGAGTTCATCGAGACTCCCAAAGCTCCCACGCCCACTTTTGAGAAATTCGAAGAGTGTGGAGTACGAACAACTTCGGTACGTCGGCGCTCATCTGCTCAATGCCCCTCTCATCCCATCCCAATCCTCACCACCACGCTCATGACGCTCTTACGAGCAAGAAAGGGCGACAGTGGGGGAGAAACTGATATATATCCGAAATACTGACTCGCTGCCCCCCATTGAAATAGTATCCTGCCATCAAGAATGCCCCCCTGCCTGCAGACTCCCCGGGCTCGGACAGCTTCTCGAATACTCTCCTCATCTCCCTCGTAGTTGGCATTCCGCTATGGTTGTCGTGGAAGGTGGGCGGTGGCTTCAAGACCACCGTGTTCTTTGGCTTGCTCTTCTTCCTGCCCATTCTCGGCTCCTTCTGGTTGATTGTCTCCGCCATTAGCCCCCGCAAGAATGAGAAGGCCAAGTACCCTGGCCGCCCCGTCGAGCACTACCTCACTTTCAAGAATCGGGCCGATCAGCTCAAGTATAGTGGCAAGAACAAGATTCCTCTCGAGACCTTCTACGAGATGTACTTCGATGGAGACGTCGACTTCAACGGCGATGCTCTCGAGGTCTTGGAGTACAGACACGACTGGGCTAGCTTCCGCTTCACTATCGGCCTCTGCAAGTACTTCGTCTTGGGCATGATCCCTGAGGTCATCATGCATTCCCGCAGCCAAGGTATTTATTTAATGATCCCATGTCCTCGCGCTGCCTTCAATTCACTATGCTAACAGCAACAAGACGAGGAGCAGGTTCGCGACCACTACGACCGTGGTGATGACTTCTACGGCTGGTTCCTTGGTCCGCGAATGATCTACACCTCCGGTGTTATTAGCGACATCAACACTGAGGAGTCCCTCGAGCAGCTTCAGGACAATAAGCTGTCCATTGTCTGTGAGAAGACTGAGCTCAAGTCAGGTGAGACGCTCCTCGATCTCGGTTGTGGTTGGGGTACCCTTGCCCGCTTCGCGAGTGTCAACTACGGTACACACACTACTGGTATCACTCTCGGTCGTAACCAGACTGCTTGGGGTAACAAGGCCCTGCGCGACGTCGGCATTCCCGAGGAGCAAAGTAAGATTCTCTGCATGGATTACCGCGATGTCCCCGTTCCCCAGGGTGGTTACAAGAAGATTACCTGCCTCGAGATGGCCGAGCACGTCGGTGTGCGAAAGCTTGGCTCTTTCTTCAAGCAGGTTCATGACATGCTCGACGATGACGGTATCTTCTTCCTCCAGATTGCTGGTCTCCGTAAGACATGGCAGTACGAGGATCTGATCTGGGGTCTGTTCATGAACAAATACGTCTTCCCTGGTGCTGATGCGTCTACTCCGGTTGGCTTCGTCATCGACAAGCTTGAGGGTGCTGGATTTGAGGTCAAGAGTCTTGACACCATTGGTGTCCACTACTCTGCCACTCTTTGGCGCTGGTACAGAAACTGGATGGCCAACCGCGAGAAGGTTGAAGCGAAGTACGGCAAGCGCTGGTTCCGCGTACGTATACTCGAATCCTGATATTGTGACTGTAACATGTGTACTGATAACATCTGCGCCTAGATCTGGGAGTACTTCTTGGCCTCCTCCACCATTGCGTCTCGCCAAGGTACTGCCACCTGCTGGCAGATTGTCCTCGTTAAGAACATTAACTCCACCCACCGTGTTGAGGGTATTCCCACTCAGTGTGGCCTCAGCGGCGCTCTGCAGAATGCCGCTTCCAAGATCAACCTCAAGGCCTGGGCCGAGAAGAACGCCGACTTGTTCCCTACCGCCGCTGCCCAGTAATCGGCTCGAAAAGCTGATCAACTTGGTCGTAGATGGTGTCCACATAGCCTCGTCAGGGTTCCTGACGTTTGCCTTGGTCGCATAGCTACCTTATGTTATAATTGGGCTCGGCATGACGAACCTGCATGCCAGCACAACGAAGTATAGGCCTAACCGGAGGATGACAGCGGTGCTGAGAGCTGTCTGGGTTACTGAACCTGGAGGGAACGACATGGAGTAACGTAAAAAATAGACTAATGGGCAATCTGGAGTTAGAAAGGGAAAAATATGGTCATGGATACTATAAAAAAGCTTTCCTCTCGAGTACCAGCAAAAACGACTCGAGACTTGAATGATACCTATTGTGAACGTGCCTATGATGGTCCACGGAATGTAATGCCACTACGGATTATGTTCTGCCAAACGTACATACGGGTTCGGCCGCGTGTGTGCGAGGGTGACACTTTTGTAACCCACCCTGCGGCATTTGAGACTCGAGAGGGCCTCACGAAGCATTAGTACTGCGTAGGTGCTCCGTATCGACACCGGTAGGCAAGATACGGAGCACTCGCCAAGACCTCTAGCCAGACATTCCGTGCCGATTTAGGTCTTGGCGAGCAACTAACAGCTAGAGCAGCTAGTTCTGTTCGGGTTAGTGTCGATACGAGGAATGGAAGCTGATTCATGATACGGAATCATCATTAACGGGGTAACGTATGTCGCACGTACAGCGAGGTACACTTACGGAGCGCGATACGGTGGCTACACCAGACGGAGTTTTGTGTCTGCCATTCTTCCACTGCAGCGCCAGTGCCCTATTCCGTGCATAATGCATTACAAGTACATACACCACAATACATAGGTACAGATGGGGATATCCGGTACGGAAGTACCTGATATGTACATTTTGTATGTACACAGCCATAGTCTTACCCCTATACACTATACTAGTCTTGTAACTAGGTGGTTAGTTGAAATGAATGCTCGCCCAAGAGGCCCACTCCGAATCACAGCTGGCCATTCACAACATCAGCAGCCTCCAGCCGAGGCCAGTAACAGCCACGACGACGTCCAGGTATAAGTAATGACGGGAGTACAGCCAAGACAGCGGCCGTCTAGCTCTCCTATCATCAATTAAGGCTTCGTCATCAGTCATTGAACCGCACATTTCTTTTTTGTTCTTGCATCTCTTCTCATCCATCGAGGGGCCGCCGGGGTCCTCTCACACCTTGCCAGTTCGCTCTCAGATCTCACGCTGGCGTTCGCTCTCGTTGAACTACCATCGTCGAGGACCACGACATAGCTATAATCATGTATTCAAATACTAATTCGTTCCTTGGGGCCAACAACAGCATGCCCCCAGGCTCCCAGCAGCAGTATGGCGCCTCCTTCGGCCAGCATCCCCAACAGCCCGGGCAGCAGCCTGGCCCATTCGCTCCCCAGCCGACGGGATACGGCCAGCCAATGTTGACCCAGCAGTACACCGGCTTTCCGGGCTCTCAGGGCATGCCGCAACAGCAGCAGCCCGTTCAGGGGCTTCAAACTCAATACACGGGCTTTCCCGCACAGGCGCCTCAGCCAACGGGCTTCCAGACCGCCGCACCGCCCGTTCCGCAGTTGCCCCAGCAGTTCCAGCAGCAGCAGTTTACCGGACTCCCACAGCAACAGCAGCCCCAAAGCTCGTTCTTATCGCCGAGTAGTCTGCCACCCTCCACGGCATCTACATCCGCCCCCTCAATCAAAGCCCAGCCCACGGGTTTCAGTGCGATGACCGCGTCCTTCCGGACCGGCGGGCCGACCGAAGCGCACTCTGCCGCTGCAAAGCCTGCAAACGCCTCGAAGAGGATACCCAACATCCGATTGTCTTTCATCACAGCCCAGGATCAAGCCAAGTTCGAGACACTGTTTAAGTCGGCCGTTGGGGATAGCAGCACGACCATGTCGGGCGAAAAGGCCCGTGATCTGCTGCTACGATCACGACTCGATGGCGACTCCTTGTCTCACATCTGGTACGCCACCGAGCATTTACATCTTTAGGATCTCGGCTTACACTCTTTATGTAGGACACTCTCTGATACCACACGATCGGGCGAGCTTCACTTCCCGGAGTTTGCGTTGGCTATGTATCTCTGCAACCTGAAACTGGTGGGCAAGCCTTTGCCAGGAAGCCTCCCGGATACCATCAAGAATGAGGTTTCGAGCATGGTTGATATCATCAACTTTGGCGTTGCCGAAGAGGCCGCTTCTGGCGGCGCACCTAGTGTTTCTAGTTTCACGACACAACCCACCGTTTCTGTTCCTACGATCCAACATCCCCAGCCTCAGGCCTCAAACTCTCAGTTGCTTCAAGCGCAAATGACTGGTTTCCCTGGCCCGCAGATGGGAATGCAACCTCAACAGACTGGCTTCCCCGGTGGCATGGTAAACCCTCAACCCACTGGTTACAGTGGCCCGAGACCGCCGATGCCTCCGATGCCCACTGGCTTCGCCGGCGGTTTAGCTCCAGGACCCGCTGTTCCCCTGAACGCCCAGCCGACCGGTCAACCCGGTCAATGGGGCTTAGTGAATACTCCTGCGTCCGGGCTACCGAACATTGACGCGTTGCAGGCCCGAATGATGCCACAGTCAGGTCGCGAACAGCAAAACTATACTACAGCCGGATTGTCAGGAAATGCTGTCATTCCTTGGGCAATCACCAAGGACGAGAAGACTCGGTATGACCAATTGTTCCGTGCCTGGGACGGTCTTGGTAAGGGATTCATCGGGGGTGACCAAGCAATCGAGATCATGAGTCAGAGTGGTTTAGACAAAACTGACCTTGAGCGTATTTGGACGCTTTCTGATAACGGTAACAAGGGTCGTCTCGACCTAGACGAGTTCGCTGTGGCTATGCATTTGATCTACCGTAAGCTCAATGGCTATCCTATTCCGAACACGCTCCCTCCAGAGCTTGTGCCTCCATCGACAAGGAAAATCACGGAGTCTCTAGGTACGATCAGGTCGATGCTGAATCAGGAGTCGGACTTGCGTAAATCGTCGGGCGCTTCTCTACTTCCCCAGAAAACTGGTGTTAGTTATATGAAGAGTCACTCGTTCAAGAGTGGCAACGCAGGTCTTAATGCCGGACGCAAAGATGGAACGGTCTTTAGGAACAACGATGATGATGTGGGATACAAGTCTAGCGCTCGGCGTCGGGTCGGAAACGCTTCGCCTCGCCCCATTTCACCTGTACCTTCTGCTAACGACGATCTTTCTCTCGATCAATTGCGGAAGAAAATTCGTGAAAAGCAGGTTCTTCTCGATGCCATGGATTTCAAAGATGAGGCCGCTGCGGAAGAAGACGATATACTCGACAGACGTGACCGACGCGAGGCAGATGAGTTGTATCGTCGCATTCGGCGCATTCAGGACGACATAGACGCTCACCCAGATGCCGCTCTCGCCAGTGGCGATTCAGAAGCCGAGCGACGGGCTCTCAAGCGCCAGTTACAGAACCTCACCGACAAGATCCCAGAATTGGCATCTCAAGTTCGAAAGACCGAGAAAGCTATCGCCGATGCAAAGCTCGAGCTTTTCCGTCTCAAGGACGCCAAGGCCCATCCTGGTGCTGCTTCCACCATTGTTGGCACCGGACCTGGTGGCTCTATCACGGAGTCCGATCGCTTGAAGGCTAGGGCAAAGGCTATGATGCAACAGCGAACTGCTGCTCTGACAGGTAAAAAGCTGGAGATCACTGGGGACGATCTCGATGCCCCTAAGCGCTTGGAAGAAGAAAGCATCAAGGCCCGAACCGAGAAAGAAAACAACGAACGCATGGTGGCGGACGTAGAGGACAGTGTTCGGGAGTTTGCTCGGGGTATTGAGGATAGTCTGAAAGAAGGCGGGCAGACTTCTGCTAATGAGCACGAGAAGCGACGCTGGGAAGATGCACTGGGTGTTGAGGATGAGGTTCGCGACTTTATCTTCGACTTGCAGCGATCAAGCCGAGCTGCCCGCATTAGGGCTCAAGACCGGAAGGGTGGTCGAGAAGCGACCGCTGCACCTGTCCGAGCAGAAGCACCTCCAACGCGACTTGAGCCCAGCCCTTCATCAGCAGACAGTGCCGCTACCGTGTCTGCGTCTCGGTCTCCTGCCTCTAGCTCAGGTACCTATTCCTCTTACAAAACCCCCGAAGAAAGGGCTGCCTTTATCAAGCAGCAGGCTGAGCAGCGTATGGCCGAGCGTCTTGCGGCACTCGGCATCAAAGCGCCATCAAAACCTGGGGAAACAGCGGCTCAAAGAATTGAGCGAGAAAGAGCAGAACGAGCTGCCAAGCTCCGCCAGGCCGAAGAGGAGGATGCTCGTCGTGAAGCTGAACGCCAGGCAAGAATCGCTGAGGAACAAGGCGTGCCCCCTCCGGCTCCCAAGCCAGAGACCAAGAAGCCTCCACCGCCACCTACCAGAAAGGCTGGCAAGAGTGAAGATGCCACGAAAAAGGCTGAGGAGGAAGAGTCAGCACGAAAGGCGGAAGCAGAGCGCCTTGCGGAAGAGCAACGCGCTGTGAAACAATTTGAGTAAGTCACGTGACTGAGGGTATTGTAAACAAGTTAACTAATTCGCGCTTTAGGGATGAGGCTAAAGAAAAGGAGGACGAATTGGCGAAAGAGCGAGACGCTGCTTCTGCTCGCCTTAAGGCTTTGGAAGAGCAGGTACGACAGGGCAAGCTCAGAAAGGAAGAAGAGAAAAAGAAGAAGAAGGCTGCTTTAGCTGAAGCGAAAGAAAAGGAGGCCAGGTTAGCTGCTCAGCGTGCCGAGATCGAAGCGGCACGTCAAAGAGAACTTGAACTCCAACGACAGCTCGAAGCTATGGATGCGGATGACTCGTCATCGGATGATGATGAAGGCCCCGAGCAAATTACACCCCAGGCATCCACCCCGACCCATGGTGGCAGTCAACTCGATAGCCAAGAACTTGAGCGCAAGACTAGCCCACCGCCCGTTCCGACGTCGTCCATGGCTCCCCCGCCCGTAACCGTATCCAGTCCTTCGGCCGAGCCCTCGAGCCGCAACCCGTATTTCCGCATGATGTCACAGTCGGAGTCGTCTGCTACAACTTCCGCACCGGCCTCTGCTTCGCCTCCGCAGGTAAAGGCATCTACTAACCCTTTCCACCAAATGACGCAAAGTGCACCAGCTCCTCCGTTGGCTCCGCAGCCGACTGGTAATGTGTCCCGGAAGCGTCCCGAGACAGACGACGAATGGGGCTCGGGAGATGATGAATCCGACGATGACTCTGACGACGATCGACCATCTGCTGGAGCTGCCCATCTAGCATCTCTTCTATTTGGTTCCATGGGTCCTCCCCGACCGCTTTCAGCCACCGGTGACAAGTCTCGAGGAGCTTCACCTGCTGTTCAGCCGCCAGCGTTTACTCCTCCGCCGCCGAATACCAGCCTTGGGGAGGCGCTGAGTGCACCGCCGGTGCCAGAATCCGGCGCACCGGCCCCGCCGCCGCCGCCGCCGCCGCCGATGCCTAGTGTTGGTGCGCCATCCGGCACTCCTCCCCCTCCGCCGCCAATCCCGGGTATGGCACCGCCTCCACCCCCTCCTCCGCCTGCTGCTGGAGACATGCCTGCCCCACCCGCAGGTGGCCGTCCTGCGGGTTTCTTAGGTGAAATTCAGATGGGCAAAGCGTTGAAGAAGACGGTGACGAAAGATAGGAGCGCTTCAGCGGTCCAAGGACGGGTTTTGGGTTAATAGTAATGGGAATGCGTAGACCGTTCATACTGACGAGACTCCTGAGTGAAAAACGAGCTAATAACACGAGGGACGAAGGACCTAGCTTTTGAATTGTCAGATTGCATTGGTCAAGTTGATACTTGTATGTAGTACCTAAACTGAATTGTAGCGCGCTTGTTTCCAATCTCATACGAGCTTCACTTGGCTTTATTACCGCCCATAGCTTCTATCAGGCTAATACCTCTTTTGTGTCGTGTCTCTGATATGTAGATATGATGTCCATAGGTGAGGTCCTGCTGATCCCCTAGGTCGATGGTAACTGATATACGTTTCATATGGATCAGGTCACCGAACGTACTTTGAAGGCCAGCTTCTCCTATGCCGTCGACGAGGATTTGTCTGTTCGCATGTTAGCATAAAGGATCACTGATGGCTTATGTTCCCTGGCCGCCATCAGGGACGCGATGTTCATGCCCCTTGCCTCTTTCTCGTTGTCAGGGTGTGCATTCAAACACATATGCTTCATCCCTAATAAGATGTCCGAAGCGTCATAGGAAGCAAATACTCTTGGACCCTCATACCCTATCCCTAACCTTGGATTTGCCTACCCTTAACCCTCAACCATTATAAACTCTTAACCCTCATGACTTTACTGACGTTCAAGTTTCGACGCAGCTCAGGCTACAAGCGAATTAAAAAAATGGAAGTAGTAGCATAGAAGAGGCTTGGGTGCAGAGGGCTGTTGTCGCAATCCCTGAGAGTTCTCTTTGTGGGTGTACTCGTAAGCTGGGGTTCTTCTGGCATTCAAAGATTTATTTAGGAAATCTCTAGGGCCGTGCGATAATAGTCATTTGACGAGATCTGACAATACTATATCGCAGCTATTGACTGACGGTTCGCTCTTTGTTACAGGTGACAGTGACCGGGTCGCTACGAAGACGAAAATCAGTAGAGCCCTCTACCCCTTGAGTTTTGCGACACGTTACCGAGTTACGACAAAGTCTTTACCTCGTGTGGCTCTGTCTCAATCTCAGCTTGGTAGGTAGGAGACACTGATGAACCCCTGCCCGTAACATCTTGTCTGAGTTTTTGAACCATGTGTGTGTTTAGGCCGTTCCGGAAAAGCAACGTGAAAGTCGTAAGGGATTCTGCGAGAGAGAGAGAACATCATTTCTCTGATGATCAGCAGCGATATCACCGCTAGGACTTACAGACCTTATGGAGCTCGTGGCGGGAGTTGCTCTAGCAACACACTGAGATCTTCCACTCCAAGTAGTCGACATGATATGGCGAACCCAAAAGTACCGGGTGCAACGGGAGACGGGATGCGACAGACATCGCTGCTGCTCTGGATACACAAAAGAGACGAGTATATTTTGTTTGTTGTCCGTAAGTCGTATAATATGGCGGAGAATTCTTTATCAAGAGAAAAGCCATTGCAAACGGAAAGACTGCACCAGGCAGTTGATCAACCTACCCAGTTGTCAACAGACCCCTTTCAGCCTCATAAAAAGGTTGCTACGTCGCCTCAAGGGTGGCGGTCCCGTTGATACGATTCCGAACTGTCCCACGTTTGACAGCACCTGTAAGTACCCATATGTGCACCAAGCCCCGGAGAAATGAGGCACGGCAGGTCGTAGCCAGTTCAAGTTCAACGACCCTCGAATCTTCATCCGGGCCGTATGTACGAGTATCAACCGATGCCGTCCGTACAAGATGAACGAGGTCTTCATCACGGAAGACTTCGGAGCTGTTGTTCTGCAGTTGAACAGAAAGGGGGTGAATCTAAACAACCCCCGGCTTGTTTATGGGATCGCAGCTGAAATCCTCCTGGACGAAACTCAGGGACAGCAAGTGCTCTCAAGTTTCAACTGCTGCATGAGCAGGACTAGGAACGGCCCTGGAGTGATCGCGACGCTGTCTTAAGACTAGCAGTTTCTTGCATGGCGTCGGCGCTGTTTAGCCCCAGCCGAGGCCAGCCTCAGCAAGCCCTATGCATGGTAGGTACGAGTAGTTTGCTGTCCGGGAAGTCGCTACGTATGCAGTGTTCCCGGGGTATCGTACCTAAGGGAATAGAACGAGCAAACAAGTCAGGGATCCCATCACCGGTAATCAAACAGATTTGTTTGTTTACTTGGCTGTTTTTAGCCGATGCTGGCGCTCTTTTTATAGCAGGAGCGGGGAAATGTTGGGATGGCAGAGTTGGAGAGAAAGAGCGACTGGAGACTTGGAGATCGACGTCCATAACGGTCCCGATAGGCTGGGCCTAAGCCACTTGCAGGCTAGCGCAGGAAGTGCAAGGATTCCGTATTTAAAGTGGGCCCAGGATCTGCGCTAAGATAATGCTGTTGCCGTGGTGACTGGACAGCTCTTGTTGACCCTCCCCACGGCTCCGTTTTCCACCAGTTTATCTTTCCCCTCCACTTTATTCCGTCGGTACATGGTTTGGTTTGGCACGTTCCTTTCCCGGCTCATTCGCTACCTTTAACCTAACTCTTCCCTTTCGCACTTTAAAGTGGTTTTTTCCTCCGGTTACGTTGCGACTCGGCTCGTCATCGTTGCCTCAGGCTATAATAACTCACGTTCCTGTTGCGAATGCGCGCAACTTGTCTTATCCAGTAAACTGAGTAGTGTTTTTTTCCATTTGTTTGCGTTCATCCCGGCAATGCCCTGATTGGATGCACCGAATATTCCCGGCCGTCTTATAAAACCCGAACACGTTCACTACTACGTACACACACGGACAACTTCCATCCGCTGCCAATACTACCTGGTTGCCTTATATTCTGACGAGGGGCCAACGCGTTCAGAATCGATAGCAAAGCTGTCCCATGACGAGTCGCGCGCAACCGTGATCCGAACCTCGCTCGCGGCACTAGACTACTGTTGATACTTGCGCTCGCCCTGAGCAGCAACACAGACGCTTCATTCATACGGCGCACTCGCGCATCACACAACTCTCATTAACCACGATGGATGCCAGTTTCCTACCACAGCAGGTCAACGCCATAGTTGACCGGCTTCACGGTCTATTCGACGACATCGGCGTGTCCAGCCATGATCGCACGAGCCGAGAAGAAGAGGTAAGACAGAAGCGCATTCGGTCCTTGCGAACGGGCTCAAGCTAAACTCGTCGATGCCTTAGCTCTTCGAAGCGCTCTCCGAAACGTTAAATAATCATCTCAAGGCCGTCATGTCAGAGAAGAAGGACATGATAGACGAAGCAGAACGCATCATCACCCAGATCCGGCAGATGGAAAGCTCTCTCGACGATACGAAAACTCAGAGGAGTCATAAGGATGACCTCAAAGTCACATATCCCCTGACGGAATGCTTGGAGGCACTAAAAGAGAAGCACGCGCAGATAAGCAAACGTTTCAGAGAGAGATACGAGCAGGTGAAAAGTAGGCTACCAACAACTATGACTTTGTTTACAAATGGTGTACCCGATAAGGGCGTGATGCTGACTTCATTCGTGTAGAACTCGTCCAAGCCTTAGAGTCATACTCCTCGCATCTCGAACCCTCATTCGTCAAGATTGCTCTGCCTCCCATTAGCACAAGACAGTCCCTGCCAACATCGTTCGATCTCTCATCCGCGTACGTCGACCAGCTGGACAACGAGTTTACGCGCGTCTACGACGAATACGAACAACGAGTAGAGACAGTAAAGGGGCTCGCTGAAGATATCATCCAGCTCTGGGCCGAACTCGGAACACCACAAGCCCAGACCGACGGCGCGATCGTTAAATACTATCGAGATGCCCCCGAACAACTTGGCCTACACGAGGAAGACCTGCTGCGGCTCCAGACGAAGAGAGATAGATTATCCGACGAAAAGAAGTCCCGCGAGAAACGCCTCAAGGATCTTAAGACAGCCGTCGAGGGGCTCTGGGAGAAACTCCAGATCGATGAGTCGGAGCGCAAGGCCTTCCTCACCAAGAACCGGGGATGCGGCCTGCGACAGATCAACCAGTTCGAAGACGAGCTGACGAGGTTGAATGAGCTGAAGAGGAAGAACCTACATCTATTTGTCGAGGATGCGCGCTACAAGCTACAGGAGCTTTGGGATGCGCTATACTTTTCCGAGGACGAGATGCTGGAGTTCACACCGGCATTCTCTGATGTGTATAGCGATGCGCTCCTTGAGGCTCATGAGACGGAGATCACTCGTCTTGAGGCTCTGAAGGAACAACGTGCCCCCGTACTAAATCTCATCGACAAACACAAGTCACTTGTGCGCGACCGCGAGGAGCTGGCCGCATCAAGTCAAGATGCATCACGACTGATGATGCGCGGCCAGAAGGGAGAGAAGCGAGACCCGGGCAAGCTGCTTCGAGAGGAGAAGATGCGAAAGAGGATAGCCAAGGAACTACCACGAGTTTCGGCGGAACTCAGTAAGGTGTTAGGTCGGTGGGAAGAAGAGTACGGTCGTCCATACCTGGTCCAAGGCGAGCGGTATCTGAACACCCTCGAGGCCGACGAGCCCAAGCCAGCGCCACCTCCGAGATCAAAGACACCTGCGGGCCCGCCGCCGTCAACCACGAAACCGTCTAGGACACCGGCGCCGACCCTTACACGAGCTAACAGCGTCATAGGCAGGGCTGGCACTATTACGAGGTCGAAAACACCAACCGCCAATCCGGGAAGTACTCTCAGAAAAGCCGCTTCTTTCAACCAAGGATCAAGAGACCCCAGAGCCAGTCCTACAAGAATACCAGGAGCAGGACGTGCGCCCCTGTCGAACCTCCGGCATGGTAACAACTCGCCCGAGAGGTCTCGACCGGAGAGTCGCACGCAAGGCACACTGCGATCAGGGGGCACGCTCATAAGAGCACCGCCTCCGAAGATGAGAGATCTCCTACCGCCGCGCGACCTGGAGACGCCTATGAACCGTTACCGGAACTTCCCGCCAGACACGGGATCTCATGTGCGAGCGGTGGAGCCCGAGGACCCATACCTTGATCGGAGCTCGCAGAACGGTTACGGCCGGTCCATACCGTCGTCGTATGCAAGCTCGCAGAACTCGATGCGCAATGAGCGGTTCCCGCAGCCGCCCGCATACGCGCGCGCCCCGCCGGCGCCGAGACAAGTCTCGAATACATCATCGACAGCAGTCTCCGGGTCCGAGAACTGGGAGACGTACGATGATTGTTCGGAACCCGAACAGGATGTGTCAGAGACGTATTACGCCAAAGTGAGAGCGGCAAGGGGAAAACGAGAGACGCCTGAGGATGGGCATGGAGGGACTCATTCTGGCCAGGCTAAGCGCCCCCGGGGTATCCCTCCTGCCTCGCATAGCGGCCATGTCACCGTCGACGCCGAGGGCAACCGGATAATTTCGGGCAGTGAGTGGACGGACGATGGTCCCCCGTCCTTCTAATCAACCATCATAATTACATGGCATAGCACGGGTCTTTGCTTGTTTGTCTCTTTTCTTCTCCTCTTCCCCTTTCCTTCTCTCCTTTTTCGGCTGGTTGGACTATGATATGAGATGCCGGTTGGGGCGCATGAACTTACGATGACGTATCATGGAAAACTCCCCTGCTACGAAAACTCATAATGGCTTGACGCGGCATCTCTTGCATAGATGGATTTTTCAAGGTTGTTCGGTTTCTCCTTTTCGGTCATGATTTGTTGTTGAGACTGGTTGCCATGCCAACCAACTTACCTTTATTATGTATGCTCGTTGGTAGCATAGATATCTCTCTCTTTGTGTTCTCGTTTCGTTGTCTTCATCGCTGGGCGTTTTGATAGCTGCAGGGTGTCCATCAAAGGGTTGACTACCCAGGTTAATGGTGGTATTGGCGCCGTCAAACCTCCTATCCGGAATCTTGGTGTTGTGAGGGAACGTGCCCGAAAAGGCGGGAGGATTGAAAGGACACGGCGCAGGGCTAGGGGCAGGTGTATCGTAGGCGTTGAGGCGGATTCGTTCAAAAAGGGCACAAAATGCCTCCTTCAGTGCAGGATGACCTACGGAAAAAGGAAAGGATTCATGTTTCTTCTGACTCGTCTTTTCCCTCCCTTGCTTACCTTCTCTTGCTGTTTTCATTGCTTCTGTAGTAGTATTAGGTAGGAAGATGACCAGAATCGCAAGATAAGCAGTTGTGGACATAATTGTGGACAGATTTGCAGTCTCTGCTGATCCGGAATGGGACCTGGAAGGATACGATGCAAATCCGTAAATCCGTAAGATCATCGTGCACGGATTAAACGTGACGCAGTCAACTGAATCCTGATCCGTTTCTGACACGCTTCCAAAAACCGACTTACGTAATTGCATTCCTACCGTCGCGAGATCCCGTCCAGGTGGTTATTGGTAGCGCTGGCAGGACAAGGGAAACCGCTACTACCGTTAAAAAGACGTGGCATTGATTGACTTCTTCAACCTTTGTTTGCACTATGTACATAACGTGCCTTCAACCGTCGGTCGTGACTGCCATGCCATTTGTTCGTTAACTACCTACTCGGTAAGTCGGTCGTGAGTGCCTGCGCGAATTGTAGGAATCGAAAGGCAGGCAGGCACGACTATGACACTGCTCCATTCGTACACGTAGGAGGTACATCGCAAGTGCCCTGTTTTGCAGGACGGGCCCCGGCGACTATTGGCTGCGGATTTCTGGAAGACTATCAGATCACACTTGTCATGCTGTTCGCTCCAGTTCCAGTTGTTGACCTTACATGCGATCTACTTCGCACGTACTCCGTACTCCGTCCATACTCACACTCACACTTAAGCTAGACAGCTCTAGTTTTAAGTAAGTCTCCCCTTTTCCTCTCTCGTCTCTTTTTTTTTTCTTTTTTACCCTCGCTATACTACTGTCTATCCATTTCGATAATCACTTTGTCCATGAGATCTCTTCCCATCTGTGCGTCCTCAATGCGGTGACGCCAATCCTCGTGAGCTTCAATGAAACGCCCCGCTACCCCCAGTCACACCGGTCAAGATGACGCCAACGGCACCAGCACGGCCCTGAGGGGTGCCTTTCTCGCCTACCAGAAGACTATTGCCAGGCCGGCGACAATCCCTACCACGAACAAGAGTGGTGCCCTGATCGCTGCAACCTCGGCCTCCCGCGATCACAGTCAAGCCCGCTCGCCCTCGCCCAGCCGCCAGACGACGTACAACAGTGCTGCCCCAGCACGATCCTCTGGTCTTGGCAATCATCGTTCACTAGATCCACGATCCCCGTCCCTCATTGCTGCGACCCTTGCTGCCAGCCGTTCGGAGAGTCCCAACAGTCCCAAAGCCGCGCCATCGACACAACCAAATGCCCACCACAGAAATCGGAGAGGCGCTGTGGGCGACGGCAGTACTGCCAGCTCCGTTGCCGAGTTGGATCTGACAACCGATTCGAGTTCAATTGGTCCGACAAATGCTATCATATCATTTTTCGAGCAGAAAGAGGCTGGCACGATGCCGAGCAGGAAGGGGTCTGCTGCGGCTAATGTTAAGAAGAGGCTCAGCGTTGGGTTACGACCGATAACGCCGCCCATGATTATGAGTCCGGTGGTCACGTATACTGGTTCCCCTTCGGTGTTGGCGTCACCATTCGCGTGGGAGAAAATGGCACCACCTTCTCCCAGTACCGGTGAGGATATTGGCGGAGATGATCCTCCTCTTCGTCGTGCAGAAAAGTCATTAGAAGGAGAGAAGCGAGCTCCGCCTCCTCCTCCAGCTCGGAAAAAGGTGCACGTGGAGCTTGTGGTGTCTACTACATCTCCCCATATTGATCCTACACGACAATCCCGGCCGTCTGTACCGCCAACGCCAAAGTCCGTTATTGAAAAAAGCAGTGAAGTTGTGTCACCGCAGTCTCGATCGGTACCGTCTAAAAGGGCTATCAAAGATCCAGTGGCCAAGAACCCGGGATATCCGGAATCTTCACTACCACCAAAGCCTGACAAGCAATACCAGACTCCCGGGCTGAAGCCAACTACGCCCTCAGCTAGATCGTCCATCGATCAAAGTGAACGGGGTTATTTTGTTGGGAAACACTCAAGCTCGGGGACAAGCGATACGTTTGTGTCTGCTTCGACGCCGAAGTCAGACTCATCACGCCGCAAAACCCCTAGCCCACTCAGCCCTGAAGCATCCCAACCCTCAAGACCACCCTCAGGCCCTCCCACTTTACCTTCACGTCCCCCAGCTCTGCGGCCCAAAAAGTCAGCCCCCCAAATACCCCTGAGCTCGCTTACTAATGCCATTTTGGCGGGGTCTCTGGCATCAGCCCGAGCAACGCCTAGCGTAGTGAAACCTCTCACACCACCTCCTCAGAAAACGACTCCACACCTGCGCCAGACACTGCGGCCGCCTCGGCCCATATCCGAAGACGATTCGAACGCGGCGAAACATCTTAGAAAGAGGTCTTTTAGTAAACTCACTTCTAGAAACAAGCATGCACACCACGAGGCCGCTAGAAAACGGTGGCGCGAAGAGATAACAGCCCGCGAGCGACAGCGATACGAGGGTGTGTGGGCCAGCAACCGCGGCTTACTCCTAGATGTCCCCAGTGTGAATGCATGCGGCTTGCGAGATATGAACGCGGCGCAGCAGCTTGTTGCCAATGCCGTGGTGCGTGACATTTGGGCGCGTAGTCGTCTGCCATTCGATGAGCTGGCCGAGGTATGGGACCTGGTGGACACGCAGAGCAAGGGGGTCTTGGACAAGGCCGAGTTCGTTGTCGGCATGTGGCTTATCGACCAGAGGCTGCGCGGTCGCAAGATACCCAGAAAAGTGAGTGAAAGCGTGTGGGGAAGCGCCAAAGGCGTGAGAGTCATGGGACCCGGCGGGAAGAGGTGAGGAGCTTTATATGATGATACGACACGACTGACTGCTTTTCTTACGGGCCAATGGATTCACGGGGTGTTTGTGGTTTCACCAATATAGATAGAGGTTATGATACCCAGTAGACGTTACGATAGCATGCATGCCTTATATTACTCCTTTTCTTGAGTCTTGACCTCTGCGTCTCTTTTGAAGGATTGACAATTCTTGCTGATTGATGACTGTCTCCAAAAGATTCGCCTTACCACTTTAACAGATTACAGCTGGAGTCTTGTGTACGTAGGCACTCGTACAAGCCACTTCTGATAGAGGATTGTTAGCTTCGGTATAAGATGTGTACTTATACCCTGATATTGCGGCTTCAAACGGAATATTGAGTGCAGATATCAGATGTTAGCGCCGAGAGTCAACAAATATGGGCGAAGCAGGACCTTTGCATTGACCACCTCCTCGCTACAGGCTACCATTGGTTCGCCAGCAACGTCGTGACCTCCGTACTTGTCTACTCGTACTTGTAGTTGTGCGGAAATACTGGGCGTCTCTGAGACCGCCAAAATGCTGTACCCAAGCCTGCAATTTACATGAAGTGGATGCTACTTCATACATAGTACGGTACGGGACATCCACTTTTCGTAGGCGGTTGTAAATGTACTCGTATCGTAATATCTCATGTTGCTTACCCATACGGTCGGTCGGCCTCATGTCTTGCTCGGCCACGATCTAACCCCTATCGAAGTGTTCACGAGAGGTGGGCGGAGTAACCGGGCAACGTCAGCGGCCGAGCAGTGAGTGAGGGAAACCCGTTAGACTAAGACTGCGTGTAAGCGCCGCTCTTTAGCTGACGACGTCGAGAAACCAAGACAAGGGAAGTGTAAATAATCCGCACGTACGATTCGGTTATCGTACGTGGACTAATGCACTGCCTAAATGGATGTATTTATAGGTTTTCTTTGCTGTTCTTGAACTTGTTGACACCATAGCTTTACGAGAGCCGAATTCCTTGAAACTAAACATTGTATTTCTAAAGAGAAGTTGGATGTGTTGATAAGCAACCGGGGAGTTCGGAGTTGTGATGACTCTGACTCTTGCACACGTGAAGAGAAAGTGAGTAACACATGTCACGATGCTCTTTCTTGTTTTGTTTTGTTTCCGTTTTTGGTTCGGATTTCTGGGTTCTTCTGGTTCAGGTTCAGGCAGGTACCGTGGCTGAGAGACCCCATGCACCAACCAGGCACCGGGTGCCAGTGAATAGACGCCTGAAACAACCCTACTTTAGTGAGCGGGCGTACCTCCCTCTTTGTACGGATTACCGCAGGTACCTATGTACCTAGTCGCACTTCTGAAGCACGCAGAAATGTCCAGATTGGTAGTGAGTTTTAGGTTTAGGGGGCTCGCCAGGATCCCCGGTGAATCAGCCGTGGCCCAGGCTAGGTACCCTGGGGTACCTACCTATTCTGTAGGCACCGCCAGTGCAATTTGCCGCTGAAGACTGCGACAGAAGCTCCAATGCCGAACGGCTCGCACCCTTCTTACCGCCTGATCGGGTTAGTGCATTGGAGCTAGACCCTGCTAGTGCGCTCGTACATGGCTAGCGCTCATCTTAACCTGCCGTAGGGTTAGCTCCTACAGTAATATGCACGTGGGTAGACACTGTGTGCAAAAGTTTCTGGGTACCTCTCGGTACTTTGCACGCCAACTGGAACAAACTTGGAAGACACAGAGCTGCTGCTCTAGGTAGAAGATGCCATTTTGTACGGATAATAGGTATCGTACGTGCTAGGCACATGAATTGCGGTAGTTTATTTGTATGTAAGCAATCCATTCGAATCGCTTAACCGCACGCACATGATCTTACGCCATCAATTTGTAAGAATATTGCCTTACATTATGCGATTGTATCACCGAGGCAACCGTGGGACAGAGGTACCTAGCGGTTGCGTCACTTGCTTTGAGGTCTTCTGTATTCGTAGATACACCTACCAGCCCTAGCAGGTGCTCACTCATGTAATTTTAGACCTTAGCTTGGTATTATATAGGCCAGTCACATGATGCTGTTCTTTGCCCGGGTCCAGAATAAAGCGAGGGGCATTCCGCATCTGACATGCGGCAATCGACATTCCACACTGGCACCTGCACCTTCCTGCCCCTAATCTGCCGGCAACAGGTCAACGCGCCAAACTTTTTTTTTTTTTTTCTATTTTTTCAATTCTGCTGGGTCGATCCTATTTTTTCCTGACATTGTCAATTCTTACCTTTTTTACTCACTTTCCTCCCTCTTCCCTGACTCGACCCGCATCACCTGTACAAGTTCGCAGTACAGCAAGTACCGATTCGCGTCTTTCCGTTCTCTACATCCTTCGCCCATTCTCCTTTCCCTTAATCAATAAACAAACACCCACCTCGTCTCGCCTCACCTCACCCTTTTCAGCTATTACCTGGTGGCACCACCTTAACTGCCATCAGCTACTAACTGATTCCCACTTCCCACCTCTCCATACTACTACCTGCCTACTTCGTACTCTCATAAACTGCCAAGCTCTCCACTCGGGTGATCTCTCGATCTGTCGCGCATTAGGACGGAACACCGTACACCAAACTCGGATTTCTCTGTCCGTATTCGAACACGATCGTGAATCTTCGCCGAGGCAATCAATCAGAGCAGGTTACCAGAACCAGCCATCGAACAGTAGCCTCAGGCAGGCGTCTGTAGCTGTATCCGGATCCAGTTTACCGGGACAGCAACGCTGCTTCCACTCTCCGCGCTGGACGGAAACAGACGTCGTTGACGCTCGAGGCTCATCGGTGACATCGCGTCGCGCGCATAATAACTACCAATCTCTAATCCTTAATCACCCGCCCCTGCTGTCGTGGAGACCCTCTGTTATTGACACCTTCGCCATCTCGCACCATGGCGGACGCAGTCACTCAGTCGCCCACAGCTGGCGCATCGTTGCCTGGTCGCCGGACGACCTCTGCCATGCCCACCTCTCCGCTAGCCTCCCCGATGACCAGACCCGCCAACAGGATCCGAACACAGCTTCCTTATTCGACGCCGAACCAAGTCAACGAAAACGGCAGCTTCGAATCCGACCGTGTCATCAAGGCAGGCTACGTGCAGAAACGCACCCAACGGACCAAGGTATGTGCGAATGTCAGGCGGATGGAGCACGTGTCTGAGTGAACGGATGCTAACCTCGGTCTCTTCTTCTTAACAGGTTTGGAAGTCTGTCTACCTTGTTCTGCGACCCAATGCGCTATCTATTTACAAGACAGATAAAGAAAGCAAGCTTCGACACAAAATCTACCTGTCAGATCTGTCTGCTGTTGCGCCTCTTAACGATCCTAAACAGAAACGAACCCATCTCTTCGGCCTGTTCTCACCTGCCAGAAACTTCCACTTCGAGGCACAGAACAACAAGGATGCACAGGAGTGGTTGGAGCTCATACGTACGCATGCCCGGATTGAAGAGGAGGAGGAAGAGATGTTCTTGGCGAGCCCCATCGTCCGCCGCAACACCTTCGCTCCGATGTCGATGATGCAAGCTATGGATGGTTCCCACGATCAGCCGGCCACCGATCACGAACGGTTTATGTCTAGTTCGCCAGAACCCTTCGTCGATCGATCTCGGTCTAAGTCCGTACAGTCGCGAGCGAGACGTCCGTCCCACCAGGACTACTCTGGACTATCCGCGAACGAGGTCGCCTCACAATCCGACTACTCGGACATGGAGGGACTACGCGCACACGGCACATCTTTTGAAGCTCCCGTCCCATGGGGAGGTGTTTCTGGTGCGCCTACTGACCAGATCGCCAGACTCCGACTTGCGGATGACCAGAACGTCAATCAGCCGAATGCGCCCAATTTGGAGCAGGACCCCGATCGAGTCATTTGGCAGGGTTGGCTTTGGTTCCTCAAGGGAAAGCGTGGAGTGCGCCAGTGGAAGAACTGCTGGGCTGTCCTCCGTCCTAGAAACCTGATTCTCTACAAGGACGAGACGGAGTACACGGCCTCGTTCATTCTTGCGCTCCCTTCGGTTGTTAATGTGGTGGATATCGACCCGATCAGCAAAACCAAGGTGCACTGCTTGCAGATCATCACGGACGAGAAGACGCTTCGCTTCTGCGCTCCCGACGAGGAAACCCTGGTCCAATGCCTTGGCGCCTTCAAGAGTCTTCTATCTCGGAGAAAAGAGTTGGAGGCTTCCGCCGCCCTCTCTGCTCAGGGACCTACTGCGGCGGCTTAATCCTGACCTTTAATCAAACCCGCAGCTTTTCTCCTCCGATTTGCCAAACCGTTTGTTTTTTTCTAAAGATCAGATCGACAGACCCCTGGTATGTTTGACGTGCGTTTTACACGAGGCACTCAACGTTAACCACGAGTTACGAGTTGCGAATTTCAGCTGCATAATTGAATTTGATGTGAACGTTGATAGTTCACTTGTTTTTCACAAACACGGGAGCACCAGATGTATGTACAGGGTTGCTTCGCGGTATGATGATGATGAAAGTATTATACCAAGTTCCTTACTCTCTAATAATCCAGTTCACATGTTCCGGCTTCTCCTTTCTTCCCTCCGAGCAGTGTGAATTCCGGGCTTGTATGTGTTTGTTTGTGGGCTGTGGGAGACGCTCGGATGTTCAATAGTAATGTCGGCCAGCCAAGTGTATGAAAGGGGGTTGACTACCTTGCCAGGGGTGGGCTGTGCAAAGACCTGGCGGCATTAGTTAGTTACACACGAACGCATCTACACATGATAGGGCCCGGTCATCTGCATTGCATGTACACATTGTCGTTTCCAAAATGCCCGATAGGTTCTGTGATCTTCATGGACCGTCTTAATATGCTCGTTGCTATAGGTTCCTCGGGATGCGTGTTATCGCACGAAAATCGAACAACCTAGCAAATCTCCGCGCACGAAGAGGACGTGTTGACAGATGTGGATTCTGTCTGCGATCGATCGCATAGCTGCCTCAAATCGTACGTACATACAAGATTGATCTCTATGGTCTCTAGTGATGATTCCAAGTTGGTGATGCTTGATTCCTATATTCTTACTACTTATCTACAACCGAGTAAGCAACTACCATCCTGTATCCATCATGCCTGCTCACAATACGAGTAGATAGGGGGGTGTTGCGATGCAAAAGAAAGATCGCTTCTCCCTGCCTATAAATACAAGCGAATTTCAACCTGTCAGGCACAGACGGACACCGCATACGAGTTCGGAGGTCGATGATGCATTACCACCTCTCCACACACCGCATTGGAGAAAAGCGATCTGCTGAGTGTCCATCTCACACTCTTTACATTGATTCTTCTTGGCCCCGACCTGAATGACCCGGCCACACCCACGTTGTCTATGGACTGTCATTGGACGACGATCTCCGATCGGTTGAATCCTCATTTCATCATGGCCGAGATCTCGCATGTTCCCCTCTACCTGAACCGACGATAGACCTGGTCTTTCTTCTCTTCATGAATGGACGCGTCCCATCCGGCTAAATATGTTTATTGACATTTGCTTTTTGACTTCGTGTCGGCCCGAGATGCTGCAAAGAGCATCTCCTCCGCGATGCAGTCCCCAGCTCTACCGATTGACTGGAAAGTTGAGTTGAGCTCGGCGCATGCATGAACTCAGTATTAAAAGTGCAGAAATGCCAGATGACGACTATGGGTGTGCTGCCTCCCACCCCGACACGTGCCCTCTTTCTTGTCTCGGACAACATGACAGATCTATGTGTGCTGGCGTATGTTTACCTCTTCTATTTTGCCGTATCATCAGGGTCTCCTCGTCGTTAGTCCACCTGAACAGGGTCGGTCATCTGCTGGATGAGACAACCGGTCACCCTTTTACATTCCTTCCCTTGCTCGCTTTCTTGGCCGGCGTCCTGGGATTTGCCTCTTCACCCATGTCGTTTCTCCCTGGGCCTGATAATAAGTATCTGGCCCGGCCACATCGTGCCGGTGGCGTTGTGAATGTCTTTTTCGATTACCATTTTCTTCGGTTTTCCGGGGCAAAGCACGCGCTCTCTGGATGAACCTATCGTGAAATCCACACATACAGCATTTTCGGTTACATTTTCAACGGCTCGACAGTAACAAGATCCTTCCCGTACCAAGATGAAGCTCATCTCGGTCCTCGCCCTCCTCGGCGTCGCCCTGCCCTCCCTAGCGGTAAAACTCCCCCTCCACACCTCTTCCCGCTGGATCGTCGACACCGACGGTAAGCGCGTAAAACTCCGCTGCGTCAACTGGGCGGGCCACCTCGAGACGAACACGCCCGAGGGCTTGAACAAACAATCGGTAGACTACATCGCCGACTTCGTGGCGGCGCAGGGCTTCAACTGCGTGCGTCTGACCTATTCCATCGACCACGCGCTCAACCCGCACGTGCCGCTCTCCCAGGCCTTCTCGACGGGTGCCACGGCAGCGAAAGTCGATGCCAATGCGATGAAGAATGCGTACACGGCGATGGTGCAGCGGAACCCGTTTGCGGCAACGGGGACGAATAGGGATGCGTATGCGGCGGTCATCGCGGCGTTATGGAAAAGGGGCGTCATGACGATTTTGGATAATCATGTTAGTAAGGCGGGTTGGTGCTGTACGTTTTCTTGCCTACCCCTTTTCTCCTCCAGCTGAGAGAAGACTGACGAAAATAAACACAGGCGGCCTAACCGACGGCAACGGCTGGTGGGACAAAGGCTTCGGCTACACCGCCGCCAACAGCCGCTTCTTCAACACTGACAACTGGCTCAAGGGTATCAAATCCATGGCGGCCTGGGCCTCCACGCAACCCGGCGTCGTCGGCATGGGTCTGCGCAACGAGATCCGCGAGTTTCTCCTCCAGGGTTCGCTGAACGGCCGACAGGACTGGTACAACTACCTCACGCAAGCCGCCAAGAGCGTACATCAGGCGAATCCCAACGTGCTCATTTTGATGGGCGGGACGCAGTCGACGACGGACCTGACGCACGTACGTACACGGAATATTAACTCCGGCGCGTGGGCGGGGAAACATGTGTGGGAATGGCACGCATACGAGTTCACGGTGACCTATGCGCTGGCGAAGGCGAGTTGCGACTTGATGAAGCAGGCGTACGGGCTGTTCGACGGGTTCGTGCTCGTACAGGGGAAGAACTACACGGCGCCGTTGATGTTGACGGAGTTCGGGTTTGGGATGATGGGGGGTCCGCATCAGGGGTTGACGGATGCGGATAATGCGTATTTCAACTGTTTGCGGGAGTATGTGTTGAGTAATGATTCCGAGTGGGCCATTTGGTCGCTTATGGGGTCGTATTATGTCCGTGAGGGTGTGGTTGATCATGATGAGGGCTTTGGGGTGATGGATCATGGTTGGACGGGGTTGAGGAACAAGGCGCTGCCGGGGATGTTGCAGCCTATGATGCAGGTTACGCAGGGGCCAAGATAGATGGTGAGAGTGAGAACAACGGAGTGGATGATATGGGGGTGATGGGGGTATATATCACGAGGGATGTGTATATAAAGCCAGTAAGTCGGGAACCTAGACTGAGCTTCGGGACTTCAGGGGAGGTGTCAAGGCATACCTAGTCTTGCAAATACCATGAACATTACTTTAGTTATAAACACCAACACAATAAGAAATACCGACAATCATAGGTCTGCCGTAAAAGGGGTAGAGTGACTACTTCCACTGAGTTCGATGGTTCCTGTTCAGTCGCCACTCACACGACCTCTGTAATCCGGTCATTGATTCTCCCATTTATCCCTATAACACAAGTAAGTTGAGTAGAGTGAGTTTAAGAGCATGGAACACTGCTTCATGATAACGTACAAGTTGTTATCATCAAACACGTGTCGAATTTATGACAACCGGGGTTGTCGCTCATTAGGAACTGAGGCCGAGCAAACACGACTGTCTCTGCGTTAGTTCTGGGCTTTAAACTGACCTATTTACAGAACACCACTTGCAAACAGACGGGTACGCAGAACAGTTGCTGAACGAGGCCTTAATAGCTATCACATCAAAAATAGCGAAGTGCCTAGGATTTCAGAGATGTATTAAGTTGTATTAATTCTTTCATCGTGAGAATGATAACTAGACCAGACCATACAGCTTCCACACAAGCCCTGTTCCTAATGGCTATATAATGGCTATAAGTGGTCTTTCCAGAGCTCAGCAGAAACCGGCAATATAAAACTCTACCCGTAATGATGTTGGATATTACCTACTGATTAACAGTAAATCCATAAGCCTGGTACTTTTCCTGGCCTTTTCCGGTTCGTAAACAAAGCATGCTCTCAATCTTGACTCCCTGTACCGAATGACGAAAGCTTCTACTGGTGGAAGTATGCGTCGTCGAACTTCGCCATATCGTTGTTGTTATTTCTCATGTTGTCATTGTTGTTGTTGCCGTTGCCGCCAAAGTACATCATGTCGTTGAAAGTGTTGTCAATGCCATCGCCCCCGCCTAAGTCAAACATGCTGTCCCCGCCCTTGCTGGGATCGCCTAGATTGAATAGATCATCCATATTAGAGGCGGGCTTCATCGGTTGCGTAACCTTTCTCCTGGCTACGTTGTTACCCTTGGTGGCATTGGGCATTGGAGGCTGAGGCGTAACGGTCGCCAGGTCGAACTTGGGCATTGGAGCTGGCGGTGCGCCCTTTGGTTTACCTGGCGTGGCGGCAAGCGAGAATTCCATATTCGTGAAGTTTGGGCTACCACTCCCAGTACCCACCGAGGGCATATTGATAGCGGCCGTAGCCGCGGCCGTAGGCGGAAGATCGAGCCTACCGCCTACTGCTTTATCTTGGATCACTTTGGGCGGTACGACTTGGCGCGCGGCCTGAACAGTCTGAGTAACCTGGGCCGCCTTGTGGAGCTGAGGCGATAGCTGAGGCTTGGGCTGGGTTGCGGTATTTGAGGATGGGAACGACTGGAGACGGGGGATCTGTGGCGGGGGAACGGGAGTTACCTTTGCTGGCGGCATCGGCTTCGGAGCAGGTTTAGGAGGAGGCTGCTTCAACATAGATGATGGTGCATTTGAACGGGCTATCGGTTTACCAGCCTGAACCCGAGGAGAGGGCTTCTTTTCCATAGCCGTCAGATCGACCACATCAGTCGACATGCCCACGCCCATGTCTGGAAAGGGTGCTACGGTCCTGGTCTCCATGCTTGGCGGGTATATGGCGGTAGTAGGAGCGATGACAGGGACAGGAATAGTGACAGAAGTGTTCAAGCTATGCGAATGCGCAGCAGAGGAAGGAAGTTCCATCATAGGAGCCGGTGGTGCGGCAGGTTGAGGAAGAGGGATAAGGGGAACAGGAGTCATAGCCACGGCGCCCGAGGCCCGGCCTGCCCGAATATTCTCCAGGTCTCTGAGGAGGACGGACTTGGCCAATATCTGTCACGAGTCAATCATGGTCCCGGGTAAGAAGGCAACAAGCAACATGGATACGGGAGACTTCACGCACGATTTCGCTTTCAATCTGGCTGAGAGCCATATGATACTGACTCAACGCGTCAGCCGATTTGGCCTGGATTCCATCGATGAGACCGCCTGGTCCATCTCTGGCCATCACTCTGAAGTGCTTCCCGGCTTGGATGAGCTGCGAGTGAGACGGCACGTGTTAGTGGAAGGGATGCGGCCGAGAACGAGAGTAGCGAGCTTACAATCTCTTTGTACGATTGATCCATTATCTGGAGTGCCTCGTCTGTTGACACCGACATGGCTGGAGATGGTGGGTGCGCAGACCCAATGCCAGAAGAAAGTGCTATTTATTCCGCAGTTTGAGGCTCGCCGGAATCTTATAACCGTGTATGATTGAAGATCGAGATCGAAATGTGACAAATGGAGACTTGGAGGGGCCCAAGGATCCGGTGGACAAGGGTCAACTATGTTCTATCTCGTACAATGGCAGCAGGGACGGGACCTTATGAAATCTCTGACTGTGCAATTTACGGGAAGAATGGGAAGATGAGATGGTTTACTTGACTCCGTAGAAAAGATGAAGGTAGTGAAGTTCGAAGCAAGATATCATGAACCAGAAGGTATTCTGTAAGTACAAGTCAGGCGTACCTACCAGCTGCATGCACGTTGAGCTGCTTGTGGCTGAAGTGTGGCTGAACACACTACGATACTTCACAAGCAGGTGCATTAGGGGCGGATTACGGATTACCTACCTACGATACGTACCTAACCTACTTACCTCTGGAGAACGTTAAAGGGACTACCTAGGTAGGCAGTTGCGTGCTTCGTGCCTTCGTCATCTAGTAGCGCGTACCGGGTCACTACCAGGCCGATCATCCGTTCATCTACCAAGAGGCCGGTACACATGCCGAGACGGCTGATACATGTTGGGTGATCAAGATATGGGTGAGTCACAGGTAGATTCTCTATTAATCAATGTATCTACGCTACTTGAACTACTGCAGGGTCATAGCTTGTAGTATGGATGGATTACTGTAAGTCGTAGTGGATGAAGCAGGACATTCTCGGAATTCTATGAGAAAGAGTAGCTTCAATTCCGAAGATGTTAGTAAAGCAGCGACCGTAATAATACAGTTGAGTTACTCGTACTAGTTGAAGCCATCTGGAAAGGTCAAGCACAGAGAAGACGGCGGTCAATTGGTTATGTCTGGAGTGTAAGTGGTGGTGGAGAGAACACCTACGCCGTAATTCAGGTGGAACGGTATAGGTATATGTACTCGTAATCCATAATCCGTTGTCCATCCATACGGATTAGATACCTCAGGCAATAAACGGACTAACAACTTACAAGTGCAAGTGATACCATCACCAGGATGCTCCTCCACCGTTGAGAACTCCTGCCTGTAATTCGTACCAATGGAATACTTCGTACTTCATTTGTCTAGCCTGGACCTGGCTAAGATTAGGCGCGAGCTAGGTCGTTCGCGTGCCAAGTTGATACATAACTGTATTCCGCGAGCTGTCCCACTACCGGTAAGTAATCCGTTATCCGTGGAGCGTACCGTAATCCGTAGGTAAATCCGTACTTGTATTACTTTAGGTACCTACCTACCTAAGGTACCTGTATACGCGCCTCGTAGGAGGCAATCCGTACTAACCGTACATACATACATCCATATTCCGTAGCGCACTTGCACTAACTACCTAGACGTACGTTGTAGGCATGTTATGGACCGGACCGAATGTCAGGAAGCACTGCACTACCCCGCCATGTGGCACCTGGACGGTCACTCATACATCCGCGGTACATCCGCTGCCTCCATACCTGGTATGAATGCCTCTCTGCTTCTATACGAGTAGAAATATCTACGGAAACCAAGGCCAATGAGGTGCATGATCGGTAGTATTGATTTGCCCTGACACTCTCCAGCTAGCAGCACCGTCGATCGAGATGGTCGGATTACTTGTAGGTGAGACATTTGCTGAATTGAGGAACCAAATATCTGCTGCGAGCCGTTACCTCAAACAGAAGTTAACACGTGCCAGACCTGGCCATATTATGCCCGGATGTTTCTGCTCACACGATATCTCTACACCGCAAGCAGCAGCTTCTTCCAACGGCCGCTTCGATCTCTTGTTTGCCGGTTGCTGCTGCGTGTGTGTACCGTATTCCGTATGGAAGCATGTACCTTCCCTCCTCGTAACCGTTTCCCTCGCCCAACAGCCCACTTACATAACGCAATAATCCGTAATGCGTACCTACCGACTCCGTACACGCCCGGCATTCAACGCAGTTGCGGGCTGCATCCCTAACGGAGATACGGTTTACATGTGAGGTAAGCAGGATAGCAACATGTACTGAACCGGTGAATATGCACTGAGGAGGTACTTGCTGCTCGGCAGAGCAGACTGGACGCCTGCATGTATCTCTGCAGTTATAGATACTGTACGGAATACCTACATCACATACCACACCAGCCACATCCGGTGTTGGACCTTCCAGCCTGCTGTGACTCTCCACCCAGCTGGTACTTCAATACTTTTGAACCCCGTTGCCATTTTCTGTTTGCTTCGCTTTCCTCTCCTCCCCTCCCATCTCCTGTTGTGCGAAACCGATTTTCAGCGTATCGTCGGTGTCGTGTGTCGAGAATCTGGGGGCCTCCTCATTTTCACAACATTTCCTTTTTTCCTCCTGTCTTGTCTCCTTCCTCTCCCTGCGTCTGTCATCCTTCTCGTCGCTCCTCAGCTTTTCCCCTCTGCCTCGCTTTTTTCTATCGTCATACTCGGTGTCCTTGTGTGTTCGCCTGTAAGTTCAGCGTCTCAGCCGATTTGTACTGTACATCTGGGCATCTCAGCTGCTTGTTTCCGGAATCCTCGACTATCTCCTCCTTTCATCGCTTGCCGCCGCCACCTACGAGCAGCATCACCCTGGATCTGAACCTGAACTTGAACTTGAACAGCTTGCGCTGCCGTCTCCGTCGTGTGTCCATTGCCACTACATAGAGCTTCTACGTACGTTGCCGTCCTTAGATCCCGACGAGATACCCGCGCTGTGTACAATCGATTCGCCTAGCTCTAAGCTCGGGGAACCTCTGTCCTCCCGCTCGCGCGCCGCGGCTTGTCTCGAACCGCTTTGCCGTGCGAACGTCTTGAGCCTCCACATTCCCTATCGCGCATGCGACTGATCTCTTTAGTAGACAAAGCCACCAGCTTCTGAATCCTGCAGAGTTCGTGTCCGCCACTCGACGCGCGACCACTTCTTCTCTTTCTATCGAGTCGTCGACCTCGGCTATCGACCTCGCTCCCAAGCCACTCCAATTCAGGGAGCATCTCAGATTTCAAAACAAAAACCGCCCCTTGAATCTATTATAATGGCAGACACTGGCGCCACTCCCGCTGGGTCCCAGCTACCAGCGCCGCCGCCCCAGCCCAACGCTGGTGCCCCTGGATTCGACAACAACCAGAACGGCCAAGGGAATCCAGCGCACATGCCTCCCCCGCCATTGCACATCCCTCCCAACACCAACCCCATCCCTACAGCGATTACGTCCCCTATGTCCGCCGTTGACAAGAGCTCTGTCCTATCTCCTACGAGCGGAGCCCCTTTCCCCCGTCGAGTTGCTCCCGAACCTAACAAGCGGGCCCTATACGTCGGAGGTCTTGATCCCCGCGTAACCGAGGATGTTTTGCGCCAAATCTTCGAGACAACCGGCCACGTTCAAAATGTGAAAATTATTCCGGACAAGAATGTGAGTCGTTCCTTCCATAGACTGTATTAGTATCCTATACATAACCTTTACCGTCCGCGTTTCTTTTTCACGGCTGTTTCTTCATTGAGACCTGGTGTCAGCTGTAACTGACGTGTCATAGGCCAAGGGATACAACTATGGCTTTGTGGAGTATGATGACCCTGGTGCGGCCGAGCGCGCTATGCAAAACCTGAACGGCCGTCGGGTTTATCAAGCTGTAAGTCACGCCCGCAGTTACTTGGTCTAATGGCGGCTAATAGCTTGAAAGGAGATTCGTGTCAACTGGGCATATCAGTCCAACACCACCAACAAGGAGGACACTTCGTCTCACTTTCACATCTTTGTCGGTGACCTCTCTAATGAAGTCAACGACGAGGTTCTGCTCCAGGCCTTTTCGGCCTTTGGCACCATCTCCGAAGCCCGCGTTATGTGGGATATGAAGACTGGGCGATCCCGTGGATATGGATTTGTTGCTTTCCGGGACCGCAGTGATGCCGAAAAGGCCCTGAGTTCTATGGATGGAGAGTGGCTGGGTTCCCGTGCCATTCGATGCAACTGGGCCAACCAGAAAGGCCAGCCTTCAATTGCCCAGCAGCAGACCATGCAGTCGATGGGCATGACGCCCACTACTCCCTATGGCCATCATCATTTCCCTACACATGGCATCCAGAGCTATGACATGATTGTTAATCAGACGCCTGCCTGGCAGACGACCTGTTATGTGGGCAATCTGACCCCCTATACGACTCAGTCCGACCTTGTTCCGTTGTTTCAGAATTTTGGATATGTGAACGAGTCTCGGTTCCAAGCAGACCGTGGGTTTGCCTTCATCAAAATGGATACACACGAGAATGCCGCCATGGCAATTTGTCAACTGAATGGATACAATGTCAACGGCAGACCTCTGAAGTGTAGCGTAAGTTCAGCCATTTGATCAACATCAGCCAGTTACTAATACATACTGTCGCAGTGGGGAAAGGACAAAACTCCTAGTAACCCCCAGGGGCCTTTTGATCCGTCTCAACAGCAGGCGTTTAGTCCTCAGAGTGCCCAGCCTTCTGCCTATTCTGGTACGCCCTCCACATTCTACCCGCAGTACGGAGGTAAGCTTCACACATAAACCGCGAGAGTATCTCAGAATCGCCACTGACATACATACATAGGACAATACGGAGGCCAGCAGGGATACGGTGGACCTCCGGCCCAGTCGCCGGCCGGCTACGGAGCTCAGCCCATGGGCTACGGTGGGCCGCCGACCGCGGGAGGCTACGGCCGTGGTCAGCAGCCTCCAAGCCAGCAGTGGAGCCAGCCACCTCCGAATCAAAACTTTAGCAATGCCTATCCCAGCTACCAGGGCTAACATAACATCCTTGGTAAAAGATCGCCAAAGGCGAAGGAGCCGATGTTTGTCTTTCTTCACGGAGAGCATAGGAGAAAGGACGTCGCGAATTGCACCGGCGCAATGTCACTGCCGAAGTAGGTTTTGCCACTGATGTTAGCATCAGTGTGGCTGCTTTGTTTGATGGGAAACCAGGGCATTTTCTTTTCTCTTCAGGTTTTTATGTAACCCGTTTCTCCTTGGTGACTTTTCCATTCATTGTCGTTCGAATTTCACCTTTTCATGGCTGTGTGATATTTGCTCTGATTGGGCATTGTGTTGAGCTGTATCATTGCATTGTCACATTGATTGCGTCCCCAAAAGTTTGTTGGCATCTCTCGAAGCACTTCTCTTTGATACCTCCAGGGCGATCGTTGATACAATTGCTGCAATGTTTTCCCATGGGCTCTGGCGAAATCAAGGGGTTCTGCCGCCACCCTTTCCTCCTATTTCAAGGCGGCGAGCGTAGATGTTGGGATATACAAGGGCCAGGGTTCTTGTTTGTGGGAAAAGCAAGTCTCTTTTTTTTTTCAAAAAGTCGAAGGCGAAGACGCTGAGATGTTTGTATTCAGTATGCCGGAACTGCCGATAATACGGGTTTCTCGTAACACGATATTATGCCTCGAACGAAGTCATTCTATAAGTAGCGGCAACGAGCGACTGCAGGAAGTAGAGACGGGTAAAGCTGGTAATGATTCGTGGACGAAGATAAGGATGCCAAATGGAAATGAAAGTCAGGATAATCATCATCAAGAGGTTATCATATAATATCTGCCGATTACCTACCACAAGTGACAGGTCCAGCTCAGGCCTCAATGCAGCTAATCATGTGACGACACATGGCGAAAAAGATACGGGCAGCTTGAGCAGAGGGCCATGATTACGACGGGATGATACAGCGGAATACCAATGTAGGGAGCCCTATCTCTACGCAGTCTACGAGTCTTCTCTGAAGGAACCAGAAGCAGATACTATCACGGGGGAGACGAGACAGTTCAAGCGAACCCTTCCCTCGTCATTTCAGGTGAGACAGTGGCCCGGCTCTCGAGATCACTCGCCCCTCCCTAGGATCCGTGGATGTAACCCTCCAGACCCTGCCAACGTGTGACATGGTTGGGCATGACAAACCCGCTCCATCGGATCAATGCCTGATGGATGGATGGCTCGAACGTTGCTGTGCACACTCTGAAGCTTTCTCGTAGCTGCAACAAGGCCCATCTCAGCTCTGGACAGTATGGCATAGTACTTGTAGTAGGCATCCCGGCAAGAATAACATTCTTGTGAGGTGATTCCGCACGGAATATAAATACTCACTCAAGTTTCTCAAGGCATAAGCTTACATCTGCCAACTGATCAGAGAGTGTGCGCGGTATTACCTCTTCAGAATTACCAGTTATCTGGACCCGAATAGTTCGTATGGGAATGAAGACGCCTCATTGGTAGTTCTTTGACAGACCAAGCGAACGAATCAAAGGACAATGGATCATGATGATGGGAGTGGTGAAAATTTCCAAGAAGACTGGAAAGCTTGATCATGTGTGTTATTCCGTAATTGTACCAGCGATGATGATGATGATAAGGAGTCAACCGCGGGATATTCACTACAGGCATAGAGACCGTACATGCAATTGAACAATATATCCGATCGTGGACTATACGCAGTATAGTAATATAGTCCTCTCAGTAACTTCATACCTATGCGGAACGCCAACAGCGTCTGCAGCTGGAGTGCAGCTGGAGTGCAGGGAAAAGTCTGGGGTTGTTGACCTGCGACCTCACTGTCTGCCTTACCTCGACGGTACCTTGCCTTTCGCTCTCGAGCCAGTGCCTATCACATTCGAGCTCTTGATTGACATGACGATATTTCCATACCACAATGCATCGCATCGTGCTCTCATGCCAATAACCCTTCTTGCGACAGGCTGACTCGGTCACTTAATCGCCCACCAACCGTCATCACCACCGTCATCATCATCAGTATCATCATCATTATTGCCATCACCAGGCCGCCAATCACCAATCACCGATTCTCCTGTTGCCGGAAGAAGCAAGACACATCGTCCTACGGCTACCTATCATCACGACAGTGTTACCGCTAGACCACAGCGAGCAACACCTTGAAGCGACTGTGTCCTACGAATTAATACAGGTTACTTCCAGTGAATAACTGAAGGGCAGTTTAGGCAGTTATCAGCAATTACTTTATGTAGCTAGTGAGGTGGTGTACTTATGGATGATACCAATGTAAACGGTTTCACTACTACCCGACAAGGTGAACAGGTACAAGATAGAAACGTCCATACTTTCCCTAAATGGTAGGGGTTGGGGACGCTAGATAGGCACACTCGGGACCTGTTATCCACCGCTGGCAACTTAATTACAGCGTGTAAAACCCACTGACGGACTGTAAGTTCGCCCTAAGTCTGTACGGGTTAACAGACTACCGTCGCTAACTTACCCAAGTTTACCTGCCTATCGGTACTTATACCGGACCTGAGGTCCAGCCCCGAGCTCTTCTTGCTCTGCCTTCACTAGCAGGTACATAGCTCTTGACCATTGTCTCTCGTCCACTTGGGCATCTCTCTCAACTCCCTCAACCCTCTCAATCCTCTCACGTTCTCTCAAACTCCCACTCCCACTCCCCACCCCACTCTATGTGTCCAGGTTTCTTTTTTCCCTTTTTGTTCCTATCTGTTGCTCCCAACAACGCCCGGTCCGCTCCTTTTTCCCCTCGTGTTTTCATTAGCCCCATCTAGGACCTGTGCACACATCGACAGCTTGATTGCGGCGAACCGTGACAATCACCTCTGATAGTCGGCGGGCAGAGATATCATCGGCCCTGTCCACGTAGCCACCAGGTCCCAATCCCGCAGGGGCCCGGACCGACCCAAAACCAGACCAGACCAGGCAAAACCAGACCCCAGCAGCAAGACCATGCCCGCCCACCTTCGATAAGCGAAGTCTGTCTCCCCAGTCATATTACTGTCTGTCTGTCGGTCTCGATACTTATCATTCCCTGCTTCGGCCAGACAGGAAATCTGCATTTGACTGCCGCCGCCATCGCCGCCGCCGCCGCCGCTGTTACTGTTACTGCTGCTGCTGCTACTGGCGTCAATTCTCGCCAGCCTAGTCTAGACTGTTGGTGCCCCCCGAAACAGCTTGACTTGACCCGGATCTGCCTCAACCGCCCAATATCTCCACTTATCTCATCCACCGCACGCTCTTCGTTGCGCGCTCTTGTGTCGAGGCCGCATCGACTTTTGGGTCTTTTCGTCCGTTCGCCCAGACACCATGGATTCCTGGCAGGGTTATCAGGACGCCGCTGGCGCTTCTAGAAGATACAACGGCACCAGTCAGATGACAGCTCCCCGTGATTACCCTCAGCAGTCTGCTCAAACCCACCCTCCCGCTAGCTTCAAGTACGATCAGTATCCGAGCGCAATGAACTCTCACTCCGCACAGCCTAACGTCGCATCACCCCTCACCACCCCGCGCGATGGCAACGGCGATGTCCCTATGCAAGATGTCCATGACCCTTACAACGTTATGAAATATCCCATGAGGCCCCATCATCAGTCTCATCTCGCTGGCAGCAGCCGGCCGCCTACTCTGCACTCGCCTCCCGAACCTTCGGCCGCTGCTCAGCGATACTCGCCTATGGAGGTCCTTTCGCCTACGTCGCCGTATGGCGCCAATAATAAGGCAACGGCCGGAACTCAGTATCAAACGGTCCACGGCCAGCGCTCATCCCCGTCCAGGTCGGACTACCCGCCGACGAGTCCTTATTACGGTCGCCAGGGTTCGCAGCTCCCTCCGATAGCTCCTTACGTCAATAGCCAGGACGGTTACCAGTCGTCCAATTATGCTGCCCTCGATGGTACTTACGCTAATGATTCCAAATCGCCAAGGAGGCCGCCGCCTGCTCAGATCATACCCGCTGAGAGGAAGCCGGTCCCTCATTTCAGGAAAGTTGAGGCTTCGTTTGATCTGCGGCCGAGAAATAGCTCTCAACCGCCGTTCCGGAGAGCTAATCCGGAAGGAGGTTTCATAAGCGTACGCTCTCATACCCTCGCTGTGTTTGATATTGCGTATTCGCATTGACATCTGCTAAAATGCCGTCCCAGCCCCTCCAAGCGCTCACTATTCATCTCCCTGCGACGTACAGGATCTGCAACCCTAACTTCAAGTACGAATCGTCAAGAAACCCCCGTCGAGTCTTGACAAAGCCCAGCAAGGGGACCAAGAACGATGGATACGACAACGAGGACAGTGACTACATCCTTTACGTCAATGACATATTAGGATCGGAGGAGGCCGGTCATAAGTATGTCTCACTAGCCTTGCCAACGCCCTCAACTGCACTGCTAACATTCGTAGAAACCGATACCTCATTCTTGATGTGCTCGGACAGGGAACGTTCGGACAGGTTGTCAAGTGCCAGAACCTCAAGACACAGGAGGTTGTGGCCGTGAAAGTGATCAAGAACCGAACAGCCTACTTCAACCAGAGTATGATGGAAGTATCAGTACTGGACCTGGTAGGCCCTGTCGACCCTCGTGACTGCGAGTATACCGAGTCTAACCCACAAACAGGTAAATACGAAGCTTGATAAGAATGATGACCATCATCTGCTACGACTCAAGGATACCTTCATACACCGCCAACATCTTTGCTTGGTATTTGAGTTACTGAGTGTCAACCTGTATGAACTAATAAAACAGAACCAGTTCCGTGGTCTCAGCACAACGCTCGTGCGAGTGTTTGCGCAACAACTACTAAACGGCCTGGCCCTTCTTAACAAAGCCCGGTTAATACACTGCGACTTGAAGCCGGAGAACATCTTGCTCAAGAACCTGGAGAGTCCGATCATCAAGATTATCGATTTTGGTTCGGCGTGCGACGAACGACAAACCGTGTACACCTATATACAGTCTCGATTTTACCGATCCCCGGAGGTCTTGTTGGGTCTCCCATATTCGTCTGCCATTGACATGTGGTCTCTTGGCTGCATCGTGGTCGAACTTTTCCTGGGTTTACCGCTATTTCCTGGCTCCTCAGAATACAACCAGGTTTCAAGGATTGTCGAGATGCTGGGCAATCCACCGAATTGGATGATAGAGGTTGGCAAGCAAGCCGGCGACTTTTTCGAGAAGAGACAAGACGAGTACGGCCGAAAAAGTTACCAGTTGAAGGGTATGGAACAGTACTCTAGAGAACGAGGCACGAAAGAGCAGCCGAGTAAGAAGTACTTCCAGGCAAACAGTTTGGCAGAGATCATCAAGTCGTATCCGCTGCCGCGTAAAAACATGAAACCCAGCGAGGTTGAGCGAGGTGAGTTGTCCCGGGCATGCCCTCCTTTGAAGAACCAGCTGATCACTCCGTAGAAATGAACAACCGAACGGCTTTCATTGATTTCGTACGAGGTTTATTAACTATCAGTCCTCTTGAAAGATGGTCGCCTCAACAGGCTAAACTTCACCCATTCATCACACAGCAGAAGTTCACTGGTCCTTTCGTTCCCCCGATGAACCTGAAGTCAAGCTCGCTCAACCGGTCACCAGCGCCAGGCACTCAGCAGCAGCAGCAGGCGGCTGAATTAAGCAAGCAAAGAGAGAGAGCTCAGGCAGCACAAGCGGCTGCTCAGAGCGGTTACTCGATGCCGACCAACCAATACCCCCAATCTTCTCTGACGCAGCCTCCCATCTATGGGAACAACGGCATGTACCCTGCAGGCAATAGCCATGGTGGGGCGCCACCACCTTATGCTGCACAGCAGGCGCAATATGGGCAGATGGTTATGGCTCAACCGCCGGCCCAGATGCCGGCAGCAAGCTATGGGGGCGTCCAACAACCAAACCTGTACCAACAAGCTACAGTTAGAGCCGGTCGCCAGCGAGCGTCTACTATGGACCAACAACAGAGCGGAATCCCTGCAGCGATCCAGAGAGTAGCAAGCCATCTGGATCCAAGCCAACCCATTCGGTTGCAGCCAAGCCCAGCGTATTATCCTCCGCCCGCCGACGGAATGGGACTACCGGATGCTGGGTCTGGTCGAGTTGCTGGTCGACGAGATAGCAGAACCCAAAGGAGTGGCGCCAGAGGCGGCAATCGTGATTTTATTCGGAACTTGGAGGAACGAACCCTCGAGGAAGGATTTAGCGGCCAGAGTCCATGGCATTGAACAGTACAAGCGCAGAGAGCCTAAAGTCGACCAGCGTCCTATGCGGACGTCATCAGACTATTCGTCTTTTCATGATCATGCTCGACCGTTCCCACCAACGTTTGGTCTTGGCTGATTTAACAGATAAGCTGAACTGGAGCTCGTTCTTTGGACTTGGTACCCGCCTCTACGTTTGAAGCGAGAGAATGGAGGGGCAAGTATGCAGAACTTCCTATGAAGCGCCTCGCCGAGTTTGAATGTGCAAGGGAGTCTCGATGCCTTTGACGACTTTTGCTGCACAAAGGGTTGAAAGGGCGTTGCAAATAGGAAGTTCCCAGTCCAGATATCTACTCGAAGGGGCAAGAAAGCGTAGAACCCTATCGTGAGCGAGGGTCATTTACCGAACCAAAAATGATTTCATCCTTGAGTGGCATGCGTTACGGATACATTTCTCTCCGGTGCTGCTTCTGTATTTTGCACTTTCGACTATCTATATTCTGAATCACAATGGATGAGTCAGTAGCGTTAACAAACGCGGCTATAATAGCAGCAGGACGTGCGGGCTTCTGCTTTTTTCGAGTTTTCTGAATCGAGTGGGGAAGAGAAGAACTCGATACGCGCGCGCACACACACACAAGCACACAAAGCTGCCGTAGGACAAAAATCCCAAGCAAGTGCGGGAGTAAAATAAAAAAAAATTCCCGAGTTGCTGCGGTTTAGGAAGGGGGAAATGGTATAGAATGCCGAGAGTGTGTGTCTGTGTGGGTTTGTGTATGCTAGGTCCTATTAACCGTCAGTCAAACCTGGGTTTACCTACCTACCTATTAACAAAGCAGAGCAGATAGCCGCCGTTATGGTGATAAAGAGTAAATAGGAGGCTTGTCTGCATGTCGTTCCTGGAGCTGAACAATTGAAGCGAAATTCTTGACATGGTTCGTTGCCTATACTGCGAGTTTTGAAGACCTTTTGTCGGTATCAATACTACGAGTTGGTATGAATGTTTTATGAGTAAGTGGATTGTGCAGTCGATTCTAGGCAATCCGTGTTTGCTGCGACTTAGACAACGACATCGAGTTGCTCACCATATCCTTCCTTGAACAGCTCCGACTTGCATTAATGCCGGGGCTCCTCGGGCATAGGGGTAATCCCATATCACTTACCAACATTACACAAATCACACACTTGAGTACGCTAGCAATGACTTTCTGACTCTACCTAGTAGTACCTAGTTTACTTCCACTTCCTACCGAATGTACCTAATTCCGTACAGATAAATAAACCGACCATTCGTCCAATACGACGAACCTCGTGTGTATCCCTTTAAGCGCCTCATAAGTATGTCTCGGTCCATAAACTCCCTCATCCATCTGTAAAGGGGAGTAAGACCGAGTGCACCCGATCTTGGGTGGCAATGAAATTATAATACATAGAGGACATCGGATCGCCCTAAATGCACTGACAGACTACAGTAGCACTGACAACATAGGCAAATAGCTGATTCCTCTAGAGCTATACGTTTTGAACGCCGAGAAAAAATGGCGAGAGTTCTGCTCAAGCCAAATCATACTAGTCCTGTTCCGTGTAAAATAGGACGTTAAAGGACCGGTGCATCTAGTCGGCGATGCCTGGTCCCTGCTGGGCTCTGATGGCCCGAGGCTCAGACGGAGGCAGCTCCGTCGCGACAATTGCGTTTGGCTGATCGACAATTAGCACGACTAGGCAACATCTACAAGCTAACCAACCATTCTCATACCTTCGTCCTACCATCCTTGCCATTTGCCGCAGTCAATGCGATAACCCACATGACTGCCATTGTCGCGGCTCGTCGAAACCAATCGGTCACTGTATAGACCTCGATCGGTGTCGTCGTAATCTGCGGGGTCATTAAAGCCCATAGATCCATCGACCAGAACACTGTTATCCCGAAGCCGAGTCTCATGCGTACGCACAGCTCTAGGTGGCGGCGTGTAGCCACCGGGTTTCATGAAGACACTTAAGACTCTGCCGTCGGCCTGTAGTAGATGTATTCTGTCAGAATGTGTCTTATACGGGTCAAGGGGACAGAATAGAATATACACCGGGAACTTACAGTCTGCTGGTCAAATCTCTGTATGACGCGCTCAGCGCCCTCTCTGCTCTCGAATACGATCTCTGCAATAACAATTGGGTGGTTCTTAAGCAACCGACAGCTAATGATGAGACCGCCAATAGGGGTCAATGCACTTTCGATGTCGGCGGCTGTAGTACCGGGGGCGAAATTCTGTGCTAACACAGCGAATGGACCAGCCAAGCCCTTGATGGTGAAGCCGTTGATGTCTTGTGAGTTATGAACGTTAATCTGCTGTTGGGCAGTCGGCAATGCCGAAGTCCGGGTCAGGGCATCCGCCATCTGCTGAAGCTTGCGCACTTGTCGCCGATTCTGAGGTGTTCTCGTCTCCTTAGGGAGGGCCTTGCCGGGCTTGTTGACACGGGCAGCTAGAGAATTGGGGTCAGGCTTCTGTGCGCGGCCTCCCTCGTTGTGAAGATCGTGCGTCCACTCGCCATTGACGTTGCCAGCAGAGACGCGGGCTCCAGATGTACGCTATAAGGAACCATGTCAGACCAGAGAACGAGAGAATGACCCGGATAGGAAGAAACAAGAAGTATCACGGGAGCATCACGGGGGATCTATACCTTCTTGACACCAACACGGCTCGCGAGTGAACCACCCTGGCCGAACTTCGAGGCGGCGGCTGCGGTTTTACGCTGGTTATTCTTGCTAAAGATACGCGCAGCAAGATCCTCGTTGCGCTTGCGCTCGCGACCCTCGTGGATGATCTTCTCGAAGTCGACGGCAGCTTTCGGTTTCGTCATGGCGTCGACTCTTGAACGGAACTGCGGTCGGCGACGGGAGTGTGCAGGGGATGAACGGCCTATCGAGATAGGCAATTGATAGGGGACAGTAGATGGATGGTAGAGCTGTCTATCTAATCAACGAGCAGGGCAGAGTGTGATGTATGTAAAGTGGTTGTGGTTGAGAAGGGACAGGAAGGATGACGGTTGTTTGCGACTTGCAGAAAGAAAGGCTGAGAGACTGAGTGAACAGGTTCGGGTCGGTGCTGGTGTTAATCACGGGCTTGGAGCGCAATGCGCGCGCGTGTATGCCGTAAGGTCGCTCGGGCAGGTACGAGGTACACGGGGCATTAGGTAATTAGCGCCGGTGGCCATCGGCGCATTGGCGGTACCTAAGGTAGGTACCTCTGCACGTGTGGCAAAGCATGTACCTAAGTACACAATTGTGCTAATTAAACGTGGCTCAGCATGTTTTCAGAGAGTTGTGGCTAATGCAGCGCACTGACCACCCGCCACACTCCCCCAGATTAGGGTCAAGCGGCGCCCGCACAAACTAGCGAGACAGGAAAATTGTAGGCCATTGAATTTCGGGGCTTCTCGACTCCAAAAAATCCAAGCTCAACCACCATTCACACCCATCCGCCTCTCAACACCTCGGGTTGAGCACAGTAGACCGGCAAAATGGGTCGCGTTGTAAGTAGAAAGCGCACATCGCCATCAATCTGATGATGGCTTTGATTTCTGAATCCAGACAATGGATGCTATGACGATGGACGACACGACGGATGCTAATCGCGACTCCAGATCCGTAACCAGAGAAAGGGTAACGGCAGTATCTTCAGTAGGTTTGCCTCGAACATTTCCAACTCCATCTCCGGATCGCCTCCGGATTCGCCTCCTCTCAACCGTCATCGTGCTCACTCTGCTCGCTAGCTGCCAACACCCGCCTTCGCAAGGCCCCCGCCAAGTTCCGCAACCTCGACTACGCCGAGCGCCATGGCTACATGCGCGGTGTGATCAAGGAGATCATCCACGAGCCCGGTCGTGGTGCTCCTCTTGCCCGCGTCGTTTTCCGCAGCCCCTACAAGTTCAAGCAGGTCCAAGAGACCTTCATTGCCAACGAGGGCATGTACACCGGCCAGTTCATCTACGCCGGAAAGAACGCCGCCCTGACCATCGGCAACATCCTCCCTCTGTCCTCCATGCCCGAAGGTACCGTCGTCTCCAACGTCGAGGAGAAGGTCGGTGACCGTGGTGTCCTTGGTCGTACCTCCGGAAACTACGTCACCATTGTCGGCCACAACCCCGACGAGGGCAAGACCCGCATCAAGCTCCCCTCCGGTGCCAAGAAGGTTGTCAGCAGCAGTGCCCGTGGTATGATCGGTATCGTTGCTGGTGGTGGCCGTACCGACAAGCCCCTCCTCAAGGCCTCCCGCGCCAAGCACAAGTTCGCTGTCAAGCGCAACTGCTGGCCCAAGACTCGTGGTGTTGCCATGAACCCTGTTGACCATCCTCACGGTGGTGTAAGTTTTGCACTGATGGCTGCTTTTAGAGATGGACTTGAAGATTGGCTGACACAGGCTTCTAGGGTAACCATCAACACATTGGTAAGGCTTCGACCATCTCCAGATACGCCGCCCAGGGTCAGAAGGCGGGTCTCATTGCTGCCAGACGGACAGGTCTGCTCCGTGGTACGCAAAAGACCAAGGAATAAACTGTCTAAGCTGTTTCTCGCGGTCACTGGGTTATCAAGGCGGTTGGAGTTTCATTGTTGCTCTTTGCATCTTCAGGTACTGGCGAGTCGACATGAGATAGGCTCAATGGGAAAGTACCCGGCATCAGATTCCTCATTACAAGCTTCTCGCGGGACTCGTTTACGAAGTGACACGAGGCGTGAATGGATGTCATGGATCGCCCCTTTGTGCAGCAGTCGTAGTCGTAGTGACTGCAACGAGGCCCGTCTTCTTATAAACAGCAAGATAGGCAGACTCGTGACTAGATACACATGCATACAGGCTGGACTGTGTATCCGCTGTAGCTAATGAAAAGAACAAAATGATACCATCCCCCTGAACGAGGCTCGGTTATCCGTCTCTCGGCCCTTTGTTTGAATCGGTGTGCTTTTGACTTGTGTTGCTCCTGAGAAGCGAGACATAATTCGTACGGAAATCTACCTATTTCGTAATTCTTGGGTCATATCCCGTTCACCCTCGAACCCGTTTTGTCGGTGTAAGCCGTAATCCTAACTGTAATCCGAGTCGTGAAAGTCCTAGGAGATAATTCGTGCTCGGTAATGCGTATGTGCAGATAAGCAGACTCGGCGAGAAGTCGCGAACTCGAGCGCTCTTTCTCAGAGGGTCCGTCATTACGGAGTCCGCTATGTAATAAGCATAAAACCCCCACCAATGAGGGTCAATTATTGTGAATGTACAAATTGCATTATTTACAAACTTACCCCTCCATCACGAATTCATCCCACTTTCTCTCTCTCCTTCTCCTTCTCTCTTTCCCTCTAAGAAACATATCAACCTCCCTTTGACTCGTTCTTCAGGTCGTCCTCCAGCTCTCTCCCGCTCAATTCACCCCAATTCACACTCGCCATGGTTGCCACCAAGGAATTCTCCCTTCTCTGCTTGGAGAACCCTCTTCTCGGTAGGTCCCTTCTCCTCATCGTTGCGCGATTCATTGAGCCGGCCTCTCCCGTCTCATTCCCGTCAGCGCAAGCCGTGTAAGCTGAGCAGACGGGATGCCTCGAACATGCCCTCAAGAATGGGATGAATGAACAATCGATACGGGGGTTTCTCCTTCTGGAAGCTTTCTTTTTCGTAATTTTTCATACATTTTTCGGCAGGCCATCCGAGAGAGAGGAGAGCGCAAACTCACTGACAACTCGGCGCACACCACAAACAGACATCCAAGCCGTCGGTAACGAGGATCTACTCAAGAAGTATGACCTGAAGCCCAATGATGCCATCCTGGCCGAGCAGAAGCACATGCCCCTCTACGAGGAGCTCCTGAACGACTACCAGGCGACCCTGATTGCCGGTGGTGCTGCTCAGAACACCGCCCGTGGTGCTCAGTACATCCTTCCTGCCAACAGCGTCGTCTACCTCGGCTGCGTTGGTAACGACAAGTACGCCGATATCCTCCGTGAGGCCGTTAAGCAGGTCGGTCTCCGCGTCGAGTACCGTGTCGACCCCGAGGTCCCCACCGGCCGCTGCGGTGCCATCATCACCGGCCACAACCGATCCCTCTGCACCGAGCTCGGCGCTGCCAACCTCTACAACATTGAGCACCTCAAGAGCCCCGAGATCTGGAAGCTTGCTGAGAACGCCGACTTCTACTACGTCGGTGGTTTCCACTTCACTGGTATGTGAACTCGTCCCGTACCAGGGTCCAAGCTCCAAGCTAATTGAGCTCTTTACAGTCTGCCCCCCTGCCATCATGGCTCTCGCTGAGGAGGCCGCCGCCAAGAACAAGGTCTTCATTGTGAACCTTTCGGCTCCCTTCATTCCCGAGTTCTTCAAGGACCCTCTTGACGCCTCTTCCCCGTACTGGGACTACGTCATCTGCAACGAGACCGAGGCCGCCGCTTACGCTAAGTCGCACGGCCTTGCTGACATTGCTGAGGACGTCCCCGCCATCGCCAAGGCCCTGGCCAACCTCCCCAAGAAGAACACCGAGCGCCCCCGTATCGTTGTCATCACCCAGGGCACCAAGCCTACCATCGTCGCCTTCCAGGGCCAGGCTGAGGTCCAGGAGTTCCCCGTCCACGACATTGGTGCCGCCAAGATCAACGACACCAACGGTGCTGGTGATGCCTTCGCCGGTGGCTTCGTTGCTGGTCTCGTCCAGGGCAAGGACATCAAGACTGCTGTCGACATGGGTCAGTGGCTCGCCGCTCTGAGCATCCAGGAGCTCGGTCCTTCGTAAGTTACCCCTTTTCTTACGTCATCAATGATCACCGTGAAGTCTTCAGTGCATGCATGTCCACATCAACAACGACACAGTCAACGATAGCTTTGTCTGTCCATTCATATCTAGCTATCGGCTTTGAGTCTGTGAATCTCGACCATTTGCAAACAGCTATGATACTGCGATAACACATTCTTCTCTGTCTGCTCAACAACACTCCCTCCACATCAGTTCTTCCACTCCCCTAACACAAACCCTCCCTGTCCATCTCGTCTCAATTGACTGGAATCTAACATCCTTGCCTTCAATAGCTACCCCTTCCCCAAGCAGACCTACCAGCCCTCCGCCTAAATCAATCAACTACCTAAAGCTGCTTGATCTCGCGGGAGAGAAGGATGAGAGAGAGAGAGAGAGAGAGAGAAAGAAGAAACAAAACGAGAGAGACAAAGACGAAAGCAGCAGAATTTCAGCATAGGTACCGTTTCCACCTGGTACACTTTGGCGTTCACTCAACTTTTACGCAAAAGGGGCCGGCGTTTTTTCTAGAAGAATTAAGGGCAAAAGGGTTGTGATTTGGGTTGTTGTTGGGGGCCTTGGTTGGCTGGCTGGCTTCGAAGAGAGCAATTGTGTGCATTTGCAATGGTCGTGAAAAAAAGAGACGATTTAGAGATGATGTGAAAAAAGAAGCCCTTTTTTTTCTCTTTCTCTCTTTCTCTGGTTGTGTGTATACGGTTATATCTCTTTTGTTGGGGTTTCAACAACAGGAAAGAAAAAAGAAGAAGAAAAAGAAGACTTCCGATAAAATTCTCATTTAAACCCACACGGGAAAAGAACACTTTCAATTGAAGTACTGTTCGCCGTGATAGCAGGGCTAGCTGGTGTAGCGCGATTCCATAGAGCCCCTGAAGGCTTCATCCGTCCATTTTCTGAATGAATGGAAGTCGCAGTTGGATTGTTGGCTCAAGATCAAATGACCTGAAGTGCCATATCTTCTGCATCAATGGATCGTCGTGTCCCAGCATCTTCTCATGAGCATTTGACAGACCCACTACTCCGGAGATGGATTATATCCTTCGTCAACATAATGAGTGACCGACTTTCTTCAATGAGTGAGTGAGCACCGGCGTCAATTTGGCTGTCTGTGTTGAAATATAGTGACTGTCTCAGTCGACTGTGAGCGATCAACACTTCGAGCGCGGATTGCGGCTGTTATGCGACATCGATGCGTGTAGGAATTGTTGATCGTAGGAGCTCTCAGAAGAGCCTCCGGTGGTCGGCTTGGGCTGGTTGCCGAAAGGAGTGAGATCTGCTCCGTTGTTAAAGGCATCACCCAATGGACTGAAAGGGGTTGTGTCATTATAGTAGCGACCATTCAGAGCGACATGGTTCGCCGGCGCCGCGGCGGACACAGCGCCTGGGGTACCGGTGATCAAGCTGCTAGGGTGTGAGAAAGCAAGGGATGAGCCGGTGGTCGGTAGCATAGATGGCCAAGGCGACTGCTGTTGACGATAATCGGGTAATCCTTGACCCCAAATGTTTTGAGCGTCAAAGCTACTTGAGAAGCGATTAGTGCCTGAGCTTAACGGGCCTTGACCTAGTACTGGTCTGCCTTGGCCTGGGAGGCCAAGCACACCCGGCGGTTGCATCGCAAAAGCATGACGGTCGCCCGAACCTTCAATATAGGTGCTGGCACTGGTGTGCTTATATTCTGAGGCTTGCTCAGAGTCTCCCATCTGATGATATTGATGTTCAACGCCTCCATTCTGCTGTCCCCACAATGGGGCAGTCTGTGGAGCATTCAGGTTACCTCCTGACGAGCCGTTACGGACGAGACCATGCTGCGCGAGCAAGGCCGATGCTAAGCTGTCGAGGACAGCATTGCGCGAACCTTCTAAGGTATTCATTCCGTAGTCTCTTCGAGGCAACGCAGGGCTTGACGCAGTTGGCATGGGTGAGTTGTGCAGATATCCCGGATTTGGTCTAGGAGACATAGATGACTGGTTATAGGATGCACTGAGGTTTTCGAGATAGGGTGACGATGAGAGTCGATCGAACTGGCCGGTAGTGCCTCTGGGTATGCTATGACTAATAGGGCTCAATTGGTTCTGTTCCTGACTCTTGGATTGGCGAGGAGCAGGATCGTAGAAATAATTCCATGGAAGGTTTGGGATAGTTCTTGACACAGGCGATGGTTGAATATGGCCATTCTCAACATTGCCAAATATCTCATTTGCTGTGGCCGAATGCATGCCGTAGCTCGACTCCATGTGGGCGTGGCCCGAACCCGGACGATCATCCTCTTCAGGATCTACAAGCTTGTTGACCATGTTGACCATCTCATCATCTTGACTCAAATCTGAGTCGGGATCTACCGTTGGTGGTAATTTTACCGTTGATGGTGCGACGGGACGCTGGTCTTTACTAGGTGCTTTGTCCAGTTGGGTCGTATCTGTCTTCGAAGCGATCTCTGGAGTCGGAATGTGGCTATCGGTTGTTTCCTGTGGCTGCGACTTGGTGGTTTCTACCTCTTTGTTATTCTCCTGGTTGCCTTTGATATCTCCGAACTTGAGTTTAGTCATAAGACGAGACAAGGTGTTCTCGTTAGAAGAGATCGCGTTTGTCGCATCTCCCCTCAATACCCATGTCTCAATGTCATGGCCATTCTCATTGCGAGTCGTCAAGGCCAGGGGAAACTTCGCGCTTCCAGCCAGAAGCGCACCGCAGCAAATGATGTCTCGGATGCGCCAAACAGCCTCCGTCTCCTCCTTGAATCGGCGGCCAAAGACGTTTTGCTGAGACTTTCGTATCTTGACGCGCTTTGGTGGATTTGAGCTCTGTTGCTCTTCTACGCGAAGAAATAAGGGCAGTCGTCGATCGTTGAGTGGTCGAAGGCCCTGGGCCTCTGTGTCTTCTAGGAGAAGATACATTGACGGAACAGTACTCGTAGCTGGTGCAATGCAGAGATTAAGAGATGTAAGTACATCTGCGAGTAAACTGTAGAGCTCCTTGTTGAATGGTTCGAGGTACTCTTGGTACTGCATGAGATCAGCCCGGGTAACATATGTCCAGGCAAGATAGAGGCGGAAAAGCGGTAATAGCTTCAATAGCGCTGGTGCGAAAGATACGCAGCTTTCGCCATCCTTGGCTTCACTGTCAGAGCCTGTAGTTATGACGTCCTCGTCACGCAACGCGTTGTCAAGTGCCCGGACCACAGTCAACATTGTTCGCATGTTGAATCGCAGCAAAAACTGACACGATTGCGAGCCTTCCATGGTCCATGCAGATTTAACCCTCTCGGTCGAAATGTCATAGGCGGCTATGTTGACAAGAATCATCTTCAGCAATAGCGTGTTATCAGAGCCCCCGTCTTTCAACGCAAGCTCGACGCGATGCAACACTTCCGTCTCCAGCTCAGACTGTTGAGAGAAATGCTTTCCGTGGAAAAAGAACGCATGGAGGCGCACAAACCAGGTTAGCATGGCCTGCGATGGGTCCTTTGCTGCTCCTCTTCTCGTCTGGGAAGAGCTCTCGGGACTCTTGAATTCTACTTCCAGATTCTTGAGCGCCAACTCGTGCGCCTTGGAGATAGCAATAGCCCGGTGGAAATGATAGACGATGTCGAAATGCTGGCCCACGAGTTTGTGCAGTACTGCCAACTGATGATGAGCGGAACCATCGTCGGGATCAAGACTGTTCGCCAATCCATAGTAGTCCAAGGCCGTCTTGAAGATCGTCTCGGAGACATGGTCGGACAGCTGGCATCGGTACCGAGCCAGGTCGCCCAAACGAATTAGAGTCATGCGGCATGACTTCAGAACCATAGAGCGCAAGGGCGCGGCCGGGGAAACACTCTCGACTGTGGCCTTGGCGGGCGGCGGCTGTTTCCCTTTGTAGGCGATCTGCTGGAGCTCCGGAATGGTGAAGCGATTGGAGAGTTGCTGTATGTAAACGAAATAAAACTGTTCGGATGTCCTTAGAAACGTTCGATAGAGCTTGTCTAGCTTGCGTCTCTGCACGGCTTGGTTTGAGGTAGTAAGACGGCCCAAAGATTTGCGATACTCGCCGTTCAGGTAGGTATGGCATTGCCAGAGAGACTGCTCTACCTTTTTCTCCACTGCATACTCGAAATCATGGAAGATGACTGTCATACAAGCCAGGCGAAATCTGCGAATCGTGTAAGCCAGACCTTCGCTCGAGTCGTCACTAGTAAGAGGTGTCATGCGTACTGGGCCATGGTCTCATCAGCTTCCTCGAATCGAGTGGTATAGCTGGAGCTGCCATGCTCTTTCTTCACCTTGCCTAGAATTTCGGCGCGAACTTTTTGGGCTTGACTAGAAGGTGAGTGTTAGTAAAGCCGACGGCAATGAGAGTGAGAGTCTGAGACTCCGGCGCGCTTGGGCAGATTCAAGAAGGGCCCGCGACTCAACAACACAACATACCCCCAGTGCATTCTTGCTATATCTCGTTGGCCCGCCATGGTGACTGACAAGGTCGGAGACAATTCGGCCGTGCGGATGGTCTAGTTCGAAGGGAACCGTGTAAATAGTGTAAAGACGAAAATGCACCCTGCTCTGGTGGGTGCGGCGCAAAGACTTGAGGTTTTGCCGAGAAACGACGGCAGCACGTGGCTCACAGCCAGGGTATTGGATCACACAAACTGAACTTGGCGTTGACAAAACATAGGAGGTCCATAGCTTTGCTGATGGGGCGATCGGGGGTTGGAGCGCGCTGCGGTCGAGGGGTTGACGTAGATAGCAATGTCTTCCGAGGCAGATTTGGGGGACATTTGGCGTACGGGTGCAGGAAAAGAAGAGGCAGAAGGAAGAGAGAGCGGGAGACGGAGATGGAGATGGAGAGGAGGAGGGTGGAGGAGAAGAAGAGGAGGAAGAAGACTGCCCGGACCACTACTTATAGGATTGCGGCGCGCAGAAGAGTCAGAATCACGAACAGAGCCGGTCATCTGCAGCTGCGAGGGACCGAACCTTGAAATGTGTTGAACGTGCGGCAGACGCAGAGGCAGAGGACAAATGTGAATGGGACGGAGTCGGGAGGAGGACAGGGACTCATTATCATTCCATGCAGTGTGCTGCTCCGGGGCTTTCGTTCTTCTTGTGCCGGGTCTAATCCGTGGTCCCGCTCTGGCTGGACTTCGCTGCCTTACGGAACAAGTAGCCCTCAAAAAGAAGAAAAGTAGAACAGGTCCAGCACAGCTTCGCACCTGAGTTTGTTCCGGTAGGCAGAGGAAGATAAGGTTAAGGGATTATAGCGAGGCTGCACAACCGTCGTAGTGAATAAAGTGCCTTGAATGATCTGCCCTTGCTTTGCTTTGCCTTGGTCCCCAGGACGATGTTTTTTTTAGCTTGATTACGAAGTCGCGAATGTGTAGCTGTACTTATGAAACAAGTATCGCCAGCACCAGAAAAAACACGCCATATACATACAAATTACGTACCGATACGTTTCATGTTCGAGCGGTTGCCAGCTACCCCACCTCCGCGATTGGCTAGCCCACACCTACGAATATGTACCTAAGGCAGTCAACCCTAACAAATTAGTACGATTAGGTACCACCCATTCGGTGCTTACGTTTGCGATTCGATGAGGTCAAGTGAAGAGTGACTGAAGAGTTCTGCATTCATCATTGCAGAGATCTTTTCGATACCTTATAATACCTATGGTATGTAACTTATAAGTTGAAAGAACGTGGTCGTAATACTGTCACACGCGATATTTCAACAACCCGGGAAACCCAGACGTAATCAACGATCAATCCTCGTGAGTGTTGGCAGGCATGGGCTGATGATATAAATTGACCTGTTACCCAGGCAATTCGTAGGTATTTATGTGCTAACTGACAACACATACCCACATGGCCACAGTCACTCATTACCTGCGGATTACCGGCCTACGATGAGGGGTACTTGTGAATTTATTCCTTACAGGTGCTAGCTGGAGGCATCGCGTTCCAATTCACTAATGAGAGTACCGAATCTAAGCCATGTGGTTTCGATGTCGACCCTCACGACGGGTAAATAGGTACCTAATTGTCGATGATGAATTCCCATGTACGAAGTACCTACCTACCTTTAGCTGCCTTATACGCCGAGCCGATGCTTGACGGGACCTTATGATGTAAGAAGTGCGGATGCGAGCGGCACTTCCTACTGGCTCTCCACGTGTTACGCGACCGGCGCAGCTCCAAACTCCAAACTCCAAACTGCTCCCCGCCGCCTATCAGTTGGGCACATATCGACGGGATTGGTAATGCCAACGTCTCAAAACATTCTAACCTCGACTTTCATCTTCTGCTTCTAAAGTCCCGATTTACCATTTCATTTTCGATGCTCGTCCAAAATTACATCTAATTAAATCATCTTCTGAATCTAGCCCACTGGGTACTAGTTTGTCTTCTAGTTTTCCCCAAGGCAAACAGACAGGCAAACCAGTGTCTCAGAGAGTACATTTGGTAACAAAAGGTATTACGGAAGAGGTACTCGTACCCAACTCATTGCCACATCACCAGGGTAACGAGAAGACGGTCGCTGCTCATACGAGATTCAACAACAGTGGAAAAGGGGGGAAGAAGCAAAAGAAAAGAACTTACAGTTAATGTAATACACCCCATTCCAAGCTTTCCATCGCCTCACACAAGAGAGTATGAAGCGCTCACGCGAGCTTGAAGAAGAAGAAGAAGGCGACTTCTCCGAGGACGCCATCGGCAGTTCCGACGAGCAGCAGCGATTGGGAGACGCGGCCACACGACCCGCCACCAAGATCGCAGAGCTCGACGAATCAGCCGTCGAGACGGGCGCAGCGGCAGACGTCGCCGCCATGCGATGCTCGCTGCCGCCGCATCCAGAGACGTTGACGTTCTCGACGTACGCGGACTACGAGAGCCACTACGCGCAGACGCACACAAACCGGTGCGCGCAGTGTCACAAGAATTTCCCTTCGGAGCATTTTCTGAATATTCACTTCGAGGACTGCCATGATGCCTTTGTGGCTGTGAAGAGGGATAGGGGCGAGAGGACGGTGAGTCTCGTGACGCGTCATAGAATTTATCTTGATTCCATGTTTTTGATTATTATTATTATTATTATTATTTTTTACTTCATTTTACTACTTCATTTTACTGATGTTTAAAGCAGTACTCTTGTTTTGTCGAGGGGTGTGCCCGAAAATGTCGGACCCCCTTTAAGAGGCGCAATCACCTCATCGACAAACACATGTTTCCCAAAAATTACTTCTTCGCACTCACGAGGGACGGCATTGACGGGAGACATTCCCTCCTATTAGATGGTGGTCATCGAAACAGGAGGCGATCCTCCACTGCCACTGTCACGAACAGTCCGGCTAAGGCATCTGAACGAAAACAGAGTCACAACTCCGCAGAAACGTCCAAACCGCTTGCTGAAGATGAGCAAATGGACACGAAGGAACCAGTTACAATAGACGAGCCGTCGGAGAAACCCAGTCCGGGTGGAGCCCCTGATGTCGACATGGATTGTATAACAAATGCCATGTCGGCTTTACAGTTTGTTCCTGCGTCCGTGCGATTTGGTCGGAGCAAGGGGAAAACGGGATTTGCCAAAAGATAATACTTTTATGATCTGAACGATACACGAGCATGATGACACTCAGCCCCTTTATGAGGCTACACTGCGAAATACGGAATACGTCACGACGACATGATGGGAATATGAAATGGCGGTGATATAAATGGGATACCAAGTCCACGTCTCACCGTGGACCCAAACAATATGACTTTTCAATTTTCGTACCCCGATTTTGCCGATGGAATTGGTGATGATCAGAAGATAGAGCGCCAAAGCCAGTGTTCCCCAATGCCATCCATGCCACCCCTGAAAATATATGTATGAGAAACTCCTTAACGCCGTAATTTTCTGGGGGTATTCCGTGATCAATAACAGTTTCCCAATTTTCCCTCTATTAATCGCTCGACGCGCATCCCCTACAGCCACAGTTGACACATTGTACGTCCTGTTCATCCTTCAGCTGCGCTTTTGGCACGCGGCATATGCAGGTCGACTGGAAGTTTGTCTCCTTTGTTTGTATACACCGTAAACAGCATAACTAGATGAGAGAGGAGCATTCGTTAGCCTTATCTTCTCATGACGACGAACATTCCAACCTAGTCCCCAACAACCTGGGCAATCATATCTGCCCAGCCAACCGCCGATAATCGGCCCAACGAAGGAACGGCCCTTGTCCCTTCCAACGCCGCCCAACAAACAAACACTCATCTCGACTCACCTTCTCATATCCCTGCTTCTTCCACTTAGCGATCAAGATGGCGTCAGCATAGCCGTTCTTAAGCAGCCACTCGTAGAGCTGTTTGCTGATGGCTTCTTTCTCGTAGTAGAGCTCGTAGATGTAGCGGCTGCGCTGGTGCGCAATCTGGAACACGGGCCACTGCGCCTGGTGCTTGGGCACGTTGTTCGTCGGCGTGTTCTGCGCGTCCTTCATCTTGATCGCGAAGATCTCGAGGTCGTCCCGGATGTCGTCGAAGCCCGCCGGCGGCTTCTTGCCTCGCGCGGCGTGTGTGCGGATGGCGGGCATGGCGGCTTTGATTTTATGTATGTGTGAAGGGACTCTTTCTCGGGCTTCTTTTCCTGTGGCGGACAGGAAACGCGTTGCAGAGACTGTCTGTCTGCAGTCTTTGCCCTGGGGATTTCGAAGGAGGGATCAGATGATCGCGTGAGTCGGCGCTTGGCTTTGGGATGCGTAGGCCAAGGCTATGCGATTCATACCAGGGGGACTTTTATATCGTAGGGAATTGTCCGAATTGTCTAGGGGATCCCATCACTAGTCATGCAGTGAGCGTATGAAGTCTTGCGTAGCACGAAATGTCGAGGCGGTACGTATCGACGGAGAGATGCGCGCTATTTCATATATAGATTAGCTCGGTCTTAATTGATGCGGCGCGATTCGAATGCTTGCGCCACACGTTATGGGGTGCTGATGACTAGCCAGGCTGTGGCTTGTGCGGCCCCTACTAATCCAAGCTTGACGTCGGTTGAATGTTGAACGGGCCGACCTCAGGCTACGTCGATACAGTTGAGATCACAAAGATGGCGGTAACTCCCACGCAATTTGCGCGCGTGGCGCGCCAGTGTCAGTGTATCATGTCTACCGATTACTCGAGCATCTAAGCTAATTCAAGTCGCAGCGGCCAACTGGGCTGACGCAAAGCACCGAGTGCTAGCCGCCTACCGCGAGTGGCTCCGAGCCGTACGTCGTCCCCGTTCTCCCCGATGACGGTCTATGTTTCGCGCAGAGCATTCTTTTTGAGTCCGTTGAAGTCGGAAGAGCATAGGCTTATCTGTGTTGGAACTCTTGGCAGGCTCCCGAGATCCAGAAGATGTACTCCGTCCCGTTCCCCGTCTCTACCATCCGCACCCGCATGCGACAGGAGTTCGAGCGACACCGGTTCGTCAACAAGCTGCCCGTCGTCGACGTGCTGCTCACCCAGAACAACGCCGAGTACCAGGTCCGTTAGCATCCTTATGTCTCAAATATCTACCCCCGAACATACCCCGCTATCAGAGCTAGACGATATCGAGAGAATGGATCATGTACGAAATACGATTAGCTGACGATTGATCGCGCAGGAAATGATGAACTTCTGGAAGCAGACGGCGCACGTCATGTCATACTTTGAGTCCGAGAACTTCCGTGGATCGGACCGGTTACCGAAGAACTTCATGCAGGGTTTCTTAGAGGCAAGACGAACAAGTTCACTTTTATGCACAGATAAACAGACGTCACTAACAGTTTTTCCTTCAGGGTCGCAACTAGAGTATGGGTATCATGAATTCCCCGGTGTATTGTACATAGCAGAATGAGAAGGTTGATTGCTCCCTGAGAAAAAATGTGGTTAATCCTACGCCCAAACGCCGCATTATGCTAGTTTCCCTATCAGCCTTTTCTGTCCCTCATCAAAGCCTAGGTGCCCCTTTTTTCAAACCCTGACAGTTCAATGTCAACTTGAAATGTTTATTCCTTTGTGGACATGAACACTTCGCGCTGAGCCCAGAACTCGTGGGACACAACGTCACAGAGGTCCTCAAGGTCCTGAAGACCCTTTTCTAAGGCCGCAGTGGCGGTTGTTGTGTCTATGAAGTCACGTTAGTCAGATTGTCGCCTATGGCAATCAAACTTCATGGAGAAACCTACCATAGGTCTGAATTCTGAGGTTCATCTTCTCCTCAGAGGGATGAGGGATGGCATAGGCACAGAACTCAACATCAGGGCTAATACAACGGTCAGCTCAGACTCATATAAAGAGTACCCTGTCGTTTACTCACTTCTTCATGATGATGTAGCGCAACGCGTTCCCGAGAGTGTGTCCCTCTCTAAGGAACTCAAAGGAAGCGGCTGTGCTTGTGGATCCAGGCAGCTGATACCCTCGTTAATATGGTGTCCGTTGAATCTCATTCATAGAACCCGTGATACTCACAATGCGAACTCTCTGGGGTTCCTCTTCCTCTTCCTCGACGGCTCCGTTGGCTTCCTCATCTTCCTCCATGGGTTCACCAGCCTCTTGGCTGTCGACGGGCTTCTGAGCGGACGGAGGAATATCCTCCATCTCAGTGTCCTCTGTTCTGGCAGGCATGATGTCTGTGTAGATCTGCTCTTATCGTGATGAAGACAAGAATCCCTCTTATCAGCAATGCGCCGATAACTTAATCAACAACAGATCTCTGAATAATTCAGAACCACTCGTGTACCCTGATCAAGGGAATAAAATTTGGCGGGGCTGAAAGTACGGCGAGGCTTCCAAACCGTACGAGTCGCGAAATATGCGTCGGTATACAAAGGGGATCGCGGATTGCGTTGCGTTTCGCCAACGACGATTTTTTTTCTGGGTCCCCTCGCGGAATAATTTGATAAGGCCGTAAAGCACTTTCTTTGGCCCGTCTCTTCCCGGGGGTTCCAGTCTTGCGCTTGCGCGCCTTGCCCGCCCGCCAAAACCCCGCTACAGCTGGCACCAGCTGGCATTAAAACTTGAGCATGATCATTACCCGCATAGGTAGGTCTAACGCTGCTTAGCGGATTTTGCCGTGGAGATGCCGTTTACTACCTACAGTGTGTGCGTGTGTGTGTGTGCACTCCCTCGTTCAATGAGGTCCTCTCGGCTGGCGTGATAATCGACCGGGTTGGTAATAAGATCATCACTTTCTCTCGATTCAATAGCAGTCTGTGTGAGCGTTTACGATATTAGGCCGGGCGAGGGATCTACATTCACTAAGACTACGGAACGCATGACATTGAATATCCGTATATAGCAGCACATTTGTTTTTTCGTTAATTCTATGGACACATCATATATCAGATCGAAAGCTGGGGAACCGCGCGATCGATGGGCGTTTCCGTACTCGTAATATTCAGGGCGGTATTCCGTCGTGTTGACCTCTGGTCAATGAAACACGAGGGAAAATCTCATTGAAATGCGTCTGCAATTACGGAATGAAGTGCCTTGGTTCAATTTATTACCTAGACGTTATGCTGACTAGCCATGATGTAATTCACGACCGTTCGCTAAACTCGTATAGGCATCACTATCCAGAAAGCGTTAATCTGCACCTCTATTAATGAAGGCGGCTTTTACCGCTTGCGATTTTTTTGCTTCTTGTACGGATTACACCTGCATGTACGAAGTACCTACCCGTACCTTCCCTACGGCGGCACCACGGGCTGTGCAGTCTGCCTGCAGCAGCAGCAGCAGCAGCAGCAGCAGCAAGCGCAGTGCTGCACACGCTAAAAAGCCTACCTATGCGTCCATATTGGTTTTTTTTATTCCCCCAGCAAGCAAGCGAAATCCTGATCTCCAATCTCGCTACCTTTGCTTCTTGTGGCCTCGAAAAAGTCCACTGTAAGATCGAATCAATTCAATACTTTTTCCCAGACAACCTGGACTGGTCCTTTTTTCTTGCTGATACCTTCCTAACATAGACCTAGTTGTAGTTTCTTTCCGGGGGAACTTTTTTTTCAATATGGGATCATTTATAAGTTGTTGGTCGAAGTGGGAACTATTTCGTCCGGAGCGCGGTAGAAAGTTGCACCGACTACGAGTTGTTGTGAACCTGGGATTCCAACACGTGGATTAACTGTGCCATTGCATTACCGGACTGTTTCATAGGGACAGCGGTGGTGGTTACGGTGACGGTGACGGTACGGAATATCTATTTGAGATTTCTCGCGGTGAGGTCTGTATGGAGGAAAAGGGAAAGAAATGCCGCCGAACAACCACGATGCAGTGTGCCGCGCTCACGTCAGCAGCCTGAGACATGGCATCACGAATGCGACGATGAGGGGACGCTATAGAGGGTCGATAGATGAGGGTTGTGAAACACACGTTACCCATAACTGGGGACTGCAGCAGCAGCAGCAGCAGCAGCAGCAGCAGCAGCACGGATTACACCCTCCATTTACGGACTACAGCAATATATATAACGGTAATAAAGCGAAATGGCAAATCGATGAATGGGATCGACATCGTGATCGCCTAACGATGGTCGTATCGTATGCATTGGGAGGTGGTCAGGACTCAAGCCGTACCAGTACCAGGTAAAGGCGAGTCGGGCGAGAGGATGTGGATGTTGTGGATGTGAGTGGATTGGATGGATGGATGGATGACATTGGGTAGGTATTGGATCATCGTGAATGGGCATCAGCATCGGCATCAGCATCGACATCAAGCAAGCAAGCAGCAGCGAAGCAAGCAGCAAGCATTGTTTCAAAGGGTCGGCGGCTTAGGGCATCTGAAAATGGGGATTGGTCACCATGCATCCATCATCGTCAAATTGCGATGCCAAGTGTCCACTCGAGTGGCTGCTGCTTAAGCCGTTTCCGGACTGATCAGTCTATAAAAAAAGAGAAGAGAGGCCGGCCATCCAGTCCAGGCAGGAATCCATTATCCATCCCAAGCAGGTTCTAGGCACACCCATTCCGTACCGGCCCGGTATGGATCCAGGACAGACGACTAGAAGTCGAAGTAGGTACGAGTAGGTATTTACCGCGTATGTCATGTCATGTACGAGTGAGTAAATGCACGCATTACGACTTGCCCTGTTGGATGGGAATGCTTCCAGGCTCCCGCAGCCCTTCTTTTATGCGGCACCGAGTTCGCGTCCCGAATTGACACCATTTTGGTTCTGTATAAGTGAGAAGTATAACGTCTCAAGAGCAGGTCGTATACGATAGAGAGTCAGGTGTCTCCTCTCCGGGACGGTAAGTCGAGGAGCCGTGACTACGGATCAAAGTAATCCGGGAAAAGGAGTAATGTAATAGGTCGGCCCAGGCCGGGCGAGAAGCGCAGAGATGGTGAGAGTACAGATACATTGTCCCTTTTTTTTTCTAGTGATGACACGACTCCTCTCCCATGGTCTCCTTCGTCTCCATGGTACCCATCCGCACTCCGTAGGTGTGAGATTCAGGCGTGGATAGGGAAATATATCCGCCACCTTAGCGGCGCGAGAACTGGCCCCGAGCAACGGGCCTCGGCTTTCCACTCCGTCCCTGACTCCCTCCCTTTAAGCCGTAGTGTGGTCGAGAAAGAGTTACATGGTGCATCTGCGGACTACTTCGACGGACTCTACCTACGCCATCTCCCCCGAACGACGTATGGGGGCATTCCACCGTTATCTACGGATTGCCCTTCGTATCTACTCTGATTCCGGCCCCATCGTACCCATTTTCATATGACTACGAACGACGGAAGAGGCATCCGTATGAGAAGCTAAGGTGTATCAGGACGAGCTTGCGGGTAGCCACTATTATTGTTAGTGGCGACGAAATCAACTCGGACCGGTTTCCGTATGCTACCTCTGTCTATCGTACGTCTACCTATACCACTACCTACTTTTAATACACTGACAATGACAATGACATCCACCAGTTTCCGTAGTTCTGCTAGCAAGAACGGAAGTATGTGTCCTCAACCGGCTTGCAAGCTGGCAGGTGTTTAGTCGAAAGGTCAGTGTCTTCCGTTATACCGGACTGTCCTGCTACCGTGGGTAATGACATAGTAAGACGCACGGGAAGCGGAATTCATGCTTGACCTTGCTTACCGGATCACCGCCAAGGCTTTTGGTCCCCTCTATCGACGGAACATGCTACCCACCAATGCTCGTAGGGCACCTATTAAACTGCGTAATGGGCGTAAGTCGTGATGGTTGTACGCAAGCTGGAGTGTCATGTACTCGTACAGCTACCTACCCCGTGATGGCTCTTGTACTTCGTACTTGATGCTCCGTATTCCGTGCACCACGGGGCATGCTGTGAGTGTGAGCAGGAGAATGCCATGCAAGTACCGGAGAGTACTCGGAACACGTGTAGTTGGGAGAGATCGACAGGGACATCAAACAGTTTATGAAACCCCGCCACCAAGGAGTATATTACACTCGTTACACTAGTGAGGGTAGTTCAGTCCTTGCTTGGCCTGGCAGTCCTGGTCCTGGTCCTGGTCCTGGTCCTGGCCCGTCCTTCAACCCGACACGAAGACGATGCCTATTTTTATATCCTCCTTCACACCTCTCGTCGTAATAAGTAGATTGGATCTCCGTGGAAATAACCAGGAACAACAATTCTTTGTGTTCTCCTGAAACCGGTCCCTTCTTCTCTCCAGACAGATGATGCTGACGATGATGGGACTGTACGAGTAGGTAGCTACTAGGTAGCATACGACAAGTACCGGGTAGGTCAGGGTAGGTCAGGCAATCTCGATGCATCCCTCGGAGTCTCCACTGGAATAAACGGATTACCTCTTCGTACACTAATTGATCTGACAGACTTGCTAGACCTTCGCGACCTGGGGCCGATGATGGGCTGGATTTCAGTGGACCTCGAGTCTTGCGAGCACGCTTGCAGTTTTAGTGACCGCACTTACAAGAGCTCCAATGGGCTTATGGAGGTCCAACCTATTCATAGGTTCGAGTCGGAACAGGGAGAAGATGTAGAAGTACTAGAGGACCTACACACGAACGTTTTTATTATGTATTCACGCTACGGAACACCAACTGGTTCTACACTAGCAGTACGTATTAGAGAAGCAACACCAAGAGTTGAGAAGACTACCTACTCGTAGGTAGGAGTCTAGAGACTAGGAGTCTGCCTAAGGAGTTTACCTAAGGTGTCCAGGTCTCCTTACGGACTACGGATTACCTACGAGTACTCGTAGACTATTCGAGGTAATCAGAGTGTGCAGCTACGTAATGGAGGACGTCGATGGGCGGGAAGAAGAAGGTGATGCGGTGGGAGTGTGTTAAGAGGGTGTGGTATAGGTAGGGGAGAGTCCGGACGAGCTCATCATCATGAAGCTGTACTCCGTACTTGTAAGTGACTTGTAAGTGGAAGGTAAGTAAGTGAACGAATGAACGTCGTTATCACTCACGACCTGCAAGTATTCATACTTAAGAGAGCTCTTATTATTATTATTTATTCTCGGATGACATATAGCCAGGCCGTAGCTATATGACTACTGTTACTACAGCTTAGCTCTCGCCAGGCTCTTCCCAGATACGCACCCGATCCAGAGACTATTGAATTTCGAAATAATGAAAAAAGGGCCCCCATTGGCGCCTTCGAAATCCCTCGAACGTTTTTGCGCGGTGCTATTGCTGCTGCTGCTGCTGCTGCTGCTGGCGCTGCTGGCGCTGCTGGCGCTGTCCAACGCCAGGTCGCAAATCCGTAGGTACCTAGGTAATCCGTAATCCGCACTTCCTTCATTCGTCCAACAATGTACGAGTAAGAGCAAAACGGGCACTCGTAATTTGTAAAACAGGTCAAACAGCCTGTGGAGTCGCCTCGTATACTCGTACCTACTTCGTACACCTTCCCGTACCTTTCAGGCATTGACGTGCTCGAGCAACTCGAAACCCGCCTGAGGCCCACCTGAACCACCTGTGCTAACCCAAAGCTCTCTCCCTCTGGACTCTGCTGGGCAGCTCTTGCTTGCTCTTGGGCAATTCTTGGGCAATTACGGAATAAGGTGGGCCTGTACGAAGTCACTCCGTACCGGCTTCAGGTGAGATCAGGCGAGACTTATTGGAATTCAGAGAAAGCGCGGCAGGGACTAGGTAGTACATAGGTAGAACGCACTGTGACCTTGGTTATGTGGAAGGTACCTAAGGTACGGATTACGGAATACCTCCAGCTACCTACCTACCTATTCCGTACCTACACGGTACTCGTACATCCCAGAGGTACCGGTACTTCCCGTCCGTACCTTACATGCTGTTGAGTCTAGGTCGGCGCTCTTGAGTCTGGGGTTCCCTTCTCCCCCCTTGGATGACTCGCCCGAATTGCTGTTTTTCACCTGATAGTCGGGAGTTGTCGTGAATCTAAAGTGCACCCCAGAGAAGGGATGACGCCTTTCCGCGTCTCAAACGAGGCACAATGGGAAGAGGTTTTCACTATACATATGCACAAGGTAGGTACGCGGCATGAGTGAATCTTCAGCAGATAACCGGATGGACGTAAGAAGAAAAAATAGAAAAACCTTACCTAGACTTTGCAAACCTGTAACACTAGTGCGGTTCGGGTAGTCGTACTGGCCTCCTGATCTCCTCCAAAGCCCCTTCCAATTGTCGCTTTGGGCCACTGTGAGTGACGGGCTTGCTAGGCGTGCCAGGCTTGCTCGACACGCCGTTGACTTTTAACCAGGCGGGACCCATCCGGGCCACCCTCGCACCAATCAGCGCGCAACGCCCCGCCAAGTCAAGTCCAAGTCCAAGTCCGGCCCTTCGGTGCCTCGGGGAGACCAGCCCACTGAGACTTACTTTACCCACTGAGCAACCCTAGCGTAAATCAGCGAAAATGTACCTACGCTAGTGTGCTTTAGGTATGCTGCAGATAACCTTACTACTCGTAAGTACTTCGTACCTTAGGTACCTAGGCAGAGACGGCATGCCATAGGTAGACGCTACCATAGGTTTAGGCTATAAACCGCCTGCCTTGCCCACCTGGGTTAGGCCTGGGTTACAAGCGTGTTCCGTACCCATCGTACCTACCTAGGTAATGGACAGGTATCGCTACAGGCAGCGCTACAGGCACAGGTACAGGTACGAATACACTCCGACGGGACACACCATGAGGAAGGTTAGGTTGGCTTGACGCCAATCAACCCTGCCCCTCTTCCTCTCTCTCAAAACATCTTTTTCTAATCATTGCATTGTCTGCGGCGCACCCTGTTCAGTTCTTGTGCTCGCTCTCATCAAAGCGTGCCTATCAGTAGCCTGCATCTGCATTCCCATTGTTGCTTGCAACTTGCCCGTCTTGTTCTTCGCAGAAGCCCAAAGCCAAAGCCCGCCCTCTTCACGCTTCGTCACGCCCATCACCGTGTTCTCCTCCCCCTTTGCATCTCCAGCTGCAACTGGTTCTGAGTCTGACTGGGCCACCTTTTTGTCCGATCTGCCTTTGCTCTCACTCTTGCTACCGATACTACTTGGACCTTGACCGTTACTCTTTTCTCCGTCAACCGTTTGTCCTTGTCCTCCTTTCTCTCACCCTCACCTCTCTTCACCTCTCCTCTCCTCTCGGGCCACTACATAATAAAACCTGCCTTATGTCTGGGTAGAAGAGGCGCTGTCGAGCGACCGGGTGTACAATACAGACAGGCATACAGGCTTACCGGCACCGTGACAAGCACGCAAGCACGTTCGGTTGCACTGCAATTGTATGTATACGAGTGCAGGTCCCCTTATCCAGAGCCTGCTCTCGCAATTTCCTCTTCGCGCGCGTGTGCCGTTCCGGCAAATCGTAATCCTCGGCCCTCCCTCCTGTCTGCTGCTCGCTGCCACTAGCTGCTGGCTACTTGCTGCCACTGCTACCTACTATACATCGACCGATCAGAGACATCCCCCATCTCGGCGGCTTGTCCAGTCGTGTAACAGCTTATACCAGCATCTTGCATTCGCCTTTGCCATTACGGTGCAACCCAACGCCAACGAAGTCTAGAAGAAGCGGAACGCGGATTCTCGCCCTTGCCAGTCTGACTAGCTAAGAAAAGCGAGTCAAACACGATATACCGTCCGGGCACCGAACGCGACCTATCCCCCTCTAGCTTTGTGTCTTGAGTCTTTCCTGAAGTCTCGCTCGTCTTCTTATACGAGGACGTCTACTTGGACAGACCAGGTCAGCATAATACGCATTAAAACGACGAATAGTGCCCGAGATAGCATCCGATCGGCAGGGTACCGCTTCATTGCCGCACCATCACCACCGCATACGAATCCCAGCCCGAGCCCGAGCCCTCCCAGGCCATTTTCCATTTCCCTTTTTTTTCAAGACCCGGCAATACTAAACCCGTTAATACCAAGCTGACTGCCGAACGTCACCAATCCAAACTGAAGCCGACTTCTTTTTTGGGGCGAAAGGGGCTTGCGAGTGTGCGACAGCCAGTGCCTTATCGCTTGCTCCCACGTTTCTGCTGTTCCTCACTGCCGGCATTCGTGTCGACTGAAGATCATAGGATTCGAGACTTCATTGGCCCAATCAGCTACCAACGAATTTGCAGAACGAATTACACGAATAGGGGCCATAATCAGCGGGCACTATTAACGCAACCCGAAGCTTAAAGACCGGTGATATTCATCCACTCGGCCTTTTGCACTGGCGTTTCCCCCCGTACTCTCTATTTTCTCCTTGCTCGCCCACGAGACAAGACAGCCTGGAAAACAAACCACCCGGTTGCTGACTGGTTTTGTCTTTTGACCTTATGCCACTTCTTGGCCAGCTCGACGATTTGGAAAGACACTTCTCCCCTTCTTCGTCTCGGGACTAGGAACCCCTGGTCTTTCTACTGCACGATCCCGACCTGCTCTTCGTGTTGGCAGTGCGTAAAATCATTCAGCCGGTAATTCAGCCGTAGTGACCAGGGCAAAGGTCCAGCGAACGCGCCTGGTATAAAAGTGGAAAATAAAGTCAGCTTTTCTAGGAAGTCAGAAGCCCGAGGTCACCGTGGCTCAACCATTGTCCACCATGAGTACTGCACTTGCGATGGCCCCATCCCCGGCGCCTTACGACCGATCAGGGTATTCCGAATTGGCACCCTCGACAAGCGCAGCTGCAAATGGCTCCGTGCCAGCCACCGCTACCGCTGCTGCTGCTGCCAGTTCATCCCCATCGGCCCCGCGTAAAGTGCACCTCCAGACCATCACCACCAGCACTTCCCCGACTCAGCGGTCATCGAGTCAAAGTCCCACTCAACAGCAAAAGTCGTCTCCGCCAAGCGCGTAAGTCGCTTTCGTCCTTCTACTGCATCTCGCTTTGCTTTTACGCCTGACCCTCATCACTTTGACTGTATCTCGTCATGACTGTGTTGTTCTTGGGGTAACCGTCAGCTAATTTACCGTGTTTTCTAGCCTCCGCAACCCTTCGAGTAACTCGGGACCAAAAATCATCGTGAAGAAAGAACCAGGTTCTCCTGAGATTCAGGCAACTCGGCATCGCCCGCGGAGATTGGACCTTTCCAAGAATACCCTCACTGGGTCTGGCGCAGCAACAGCGCGACCAGCTCTCGGCGGAAGAGACGGCCTCGGCATTCAAGAAGTTGGGCTAGCTTGTCTTTCACCTGGTTTTGTAACACAAGATCCCGTCATGAAAGAGCACCTACAGCAGAGTATGAATGTTAGGGAGCAGCAGCGGCGTATAATTGAGGCCAGGCTGCAACAACAATCCGCTAAGGGAGATGGACCCGGACTTGGACTCGGCTCGGACAGCATTAAGGATAAGGATCCCGTTAGTCAGTTCGCGGCTAAGACCCCTGGTATGTCGAGACGAGGCAAAGCACCGCCGGGATTGAGCATCGTTGCACCGTCTCACGATCAGTTTGCCCACGAGAGGGTCATTCAATCTGCACCCCTTGGTCAAACCTTCACCGGTCGCCACAACCCCCATCCATTGACTCGACAAGTCGCAAACCAGCCCTCGAATTTGTCGAGTACCTCACATATTCACCATGTCCCGGCCACTCAGACGAATAACCGTTTGCCTCCGATCTCAGACGTGTTTGCGAACCAAGGTCTACCTCAACACAACGAGCCGAGTCGCCCGGCACTTTATCCTGGCTCAAGTCACCCGCCACTAACCTCACCAGCTCACCCGCCTCCTCCTCTAACGCACTCACAAGGGCCCATGTCGGCCCGACCAAGAGACTATAAGTCCGCAGAAGAGGTACAACATGAACTAGCTGGTGGAAGGCCAGAGCTTCTGCCGAAGATTGTGCACTACAGTGGTCATCAGCCACCAACGCCCCCGTCTCCCCGGAACGGAGTCTCTATTCAACAGGACGGGAGCTCAAGCTCCAGCAGACGACGAACACGATCCGAATACGAGGAGGGAGGTAGCCCGCCTCTTGGTCATGGACCGTCGGCCACCCGACGAGGACCTTTTGGTGCTGGGAGGGATAGTCCTGAGACGCAACGAGAAAAGCGTGCAGAATTTCTGCGCCTTTGTGAAAGAGCTTGGGACCTCTTTCATTCGTGAGTGTGAGGTTGAATACAGATGAAGTATCGCACTCTTCGTGTGCGAGGATTGCGACATGAACGAACGAAGACCCGACCGACGACATTTGGAACTGTTCTCATCGACCGGAAGACGAGCCGAAACCAATGCGCCAAAATAGTACGTCTATCCGGGCTCTTAATATTTCGACTAAAGCCGCCTGTATCACAAAGCACTGGTTGTTGCATTGCATTGTTTGGTACCGCCGATTACCGCACGAGAATTTTGGCAAACGGATTGCATTTACTCCAAGATCGCGTTCTTGAGCTACAATATGACGGATAATTCAGGTGGGATTATTTATGAGTAAAAGGATCATTGGACAGCTCGAGGGCTGGGTTTTTTTAGAAACCAATTGGTGGAGATGGGTATGGGGGTAGCAGGCCACATTTCCTTTTATTCTCCTTTTGCCTTTTGCAAGGAAAGAAAGCCGGCGAAACATTTGATGACCTCTTTGTATGGGTGATTCTCAGATTGGAGAATCACAACTATATTTCACTTGGGTGGAATGGAAAGCATCATGTAGATGGAGAGATGATGAGCACACAAGTCACCGTCAAAGGGAAGGACGACTCTGGATGGATAGTGATCTCCAGTTGCTGCTATCATCAGGATAGGAGAAAAGGGCCGGGCCAAGAGTGTGTGTTGTTATTTGAAAGAACAGGGTTTTTGTCCCTTTTTTCTTTTGAGGGAAGAGATGAAGTTTATCAAGGGAAAGAAGAAAACTCCTAATAAGCCTTGATAACTAAATGACGTGGTTGGGAACAAGTTCTGTGTGTGTTGTGTTGGTTCTTCTTCCAGGAAGGCTAGCTTGGCAAGCCCGGCAGAGCAAAGCAAAGCAAAGCATGGTTTTCTCTTTTTATTGTGTCACGCATATAATACGAAGACTTTGTTGTCGGAATACGTTATATACCAATCTGATTTTTATTCCCTTTGCTGAGTTTGGTTGAGTTCGGATGTGATGTGAAGACTTGTGTTTCTCCTGAGTGGCCGGGGATCATGGCTTGGTCACTGGCCACCCCCATCAGACTGAAAAGACTGCGCAATCAAGATCCAAGTGCTGCAGGCGTGATGTTCATAACTCGACAACCTATACCTGTGACTGACACATGCGCAGTGTCCGGCTCTCGAGGGGATAAAGATCATCCGGGGAAGCTGTCTCCACGACTGCCCGGAGACCACAGTTCGGTCACCACACCACCACACCGAAACAAGCACTCACCCATCCAAACTCACCACACCCAATAACGCACACTTATCTATGTACTCATCAACAGTTTTATTACAGCTTTATACCCCCGGATCCAGCTCTCCGGTACTCGTTCTACTCGTTTGTTTCCGATCTCGTGTTCTCAAACCAGGGGTGTCCACACCCCAAACATCCCTCCGTCTCGCCATCCCGCGGTGGGTGTCTCACGATCTCCGTTGCCATATTTAGCACAAGATCTCTTTTTCGTGCCTCTTTCCCTCCTTCCGGTCTTCGTGTCTGTTTATAGAATTGCGCACGGAAAGAAGATCAGGTATGTGGATGGATGGGTGGGTGTGTGGGTGAACGTTCAGGGAGAAGGTGGTCTGTACCAGGTATGTAATGCGCCAAGGAAATACGATAAACTGCGCCCTGTCTACGTCTTCGACATAGCCTTGGAATCGTGAATCATGGTACGATGATGTAGCTTTGGGCGTGTGAGATTATGAACGAGAGTTGTTGATATGTAATCTGGTGTATTGCAAATACAGATGAGTCGGTAGATGGGTTGGTTAGGTAGATATACAGCAACGAAGCTCAGACTTCTCGGGTTGAATCAAGCGACCGACTGGCCCAGACTCATCTCCAAGCACCTAAGTACGAAACTCCGGTTTCCTCCCTCTACGGCTTCCCTATCCATCCGCTCATCCGTATTCCGGTCTATAACAAACAATCGACACGAAAGCAAATCATATAAACAACGTATTTCAACTCAACTACCTCTCAAACGTACATCATATATCCATACACTCCCCCTCTTTCATCATCGCAAAGTCTAGAATAGATAGATATGTGCAGCGAAAAAGAAAAGGAAAAAAAGTAATCACCCCTTTCTCCCCTCCCCCCTCCCCCTTTGGCCGCGACACCTTCCCCCCGAATCTAGGTACCCCTTTATGGAATATTTGTACAAGCCGAATCGTTTTCGTTTCGTTTGCGCCCTCCATGATGCAGCCCGTTTCGCCCCGTGTTTTCGAAATGATGATGCGTTTTCCCCTCATCCCCTATCTTCCCACGCCCGAGGTAAGAATGAAATCTTGGTCTCTTATAAATGAAATCGCGTCATGAAAGTGTTTGCTTGTTTGCCTTGTACGCCAAACGAGAGGTTCGGTTCGCAAAGCAAGCAAGCAAGGGCGTAGGTAAGAGAAACCGGAAAGAAAGGGATATCAGGGAAGATAAAAAAGCGCCAGAAAACTCCCTGCAAGAAAAAGTATGTGATAGAAAAAAGTATTCTCTAAGAAGATAAAAATCGTGTTTGCTGTTCTCTCTTTCTCTCTCTTGTAAGAGCTCTCTGCCAGTGTGGCTCTCTCCCTCTTTGCCCCCCCTTTTTCTTTCCCTCGTGATCATCATGATGGACTTGAAAAAATAGGTATAAAAAGGGGGCCCAACATGGGGAACAGAAAAAAGAAGGAAGCATTTTCCTCGATTACACAGAAAAATGTTGGCCTAACACCTAGGTAGAACAAGGCCTATTAAGCAAATTTCTTTTTTTGGTTCGAAGAATTAGATAGAAAAGGGAGGTAGGCGTAAGTCATGTCATTAATCTTTTTTGTTTTTGTTCTTTTTTTCATAGACCCTCTTCGCCAGCCTTACACAGTTTGATTTCCCGTCCCCACTCGGATTTGAGGACTTGCGAGGCTGTTATTCGTCTCGAAGGATTTGGATCGAGTATCGAGTAGATGACGTTACGACACCGTGCCTACATTAACGCGCTCACATAAGTATATCATAACGATAGAATAAACGAGAACGGATGGGATGGAACATGATTTCCATTTCTTTCCTTTCTTTCTTTTTTCTTTTTTTTCCTTCTGCTGGGGAAGCGGAAAGGGACAAAAAGGACTTACACGATGTAAAGATTCAATGGGACCGTAGCCTCCCTCGTCGCGACGACCTTCGAGGTATCTTTGGTAAAATTCATCTTCGTCCTTCTTGGCAAGACGCCATAAATGCCTTCCCGTGCGCATGGCCATGTAAATAACACCACATGCCCACACATCTACTGCACGGGCATCGAATTCCTTGTCGACGTATTCTTCAGGGGCGATATACGGCGCGGAACCGCAGAGACCGGAAACCATGTGTGCGCTGTTCTCCCAAGCCATCCGGAAGCATTCACCGTTGCCAAAATCTGTAATCTTAAGCGCGCCGTGGGACGTGAGTAGCAGGTTTTCGGGCTTCAAATCGCGATGCGCCACTCCCATTTCGTGCATGTATTCGACACCGCGCATCATCTGCTTGAAGTAGCAGTCGGCTTCCAAAACCTCTAGTTTACCGGCGCTGAGGACTAGCGTGTAGAGATCGCCACCGGAGCAATATTCCATTACCTCGCAAAAGTCGCCCTTCTGATCCTTAAGGAGATCCAGTGTATGGATAACGTTCGGATGCCGCAGGGACGACGATATACAAAACTCGGCTGTTAACCGTTTGCTGTACTTTTTCTCGCTCTCGTCGGGCCGCCGGCAGAACTCCTTGACGGCGAATAGTTTTTCTCCGTTCTCGACCTTCTTATGCGATATCCTTACGATACCGAAAGCACCACGACCGACTATTTCTTGGCATTTTCCATATTTCTCAACAAGGGTACCAGTGTGGTTCTTTTTTGCGGCTAGCGCATCCTTTTCGCTCTGGACAGTGTCCACCCAACTCGACACAAGCGAGAGATCCGCTTCGGGCGCCTCCTGTTTCCTTCCCAGTAGCATCTTCCACATGCTAGACAATTTCTCCTGTCGCTTGCTGGCCTTGAGGTGATGCTCATGCCCGCCGGGGACATTGGGGTTAGTGACATATCGAGCCTGTTGCGCGGGCTTTGCTGCCGCCGGCGCATCGGCGCTGGAAGTGCGCGACGGGACCGCTGGTTTTGACGGTGTATTAGTGCCAGGAGTAGGGGGCGCACTGTCGTCGTTGGCGGCAAAAAAGATCCTGGTAAAGCGGCTTTTGATGGACGGCTTCTCGGCTGGCTTCGGTTGGCCGTCCGGCCCCGCCAAGACGCCGTTCACGGACTGCAGCTTGCCATTGTTGTTGGGCTGCGTCTTGACACTGGAGGCGCTCGAGGGGACATCGACTGATTTAATAGACGATTGCCTCGAGGCCGTGGGCGAAATGGTTCGCTCTGAAGCGCTCGACATTTCGCAGGCCGACAAGGGGGTGGCAGCCAGATCGCGCACGAGAGCTGATAGGTCGGATTGGGGGGGAATTGTCCACTGCGCTTGGCTTGGCGGCACGGAAAACAGCGGGGGTCTGATGAATCTTGGGCCTTGGCTGAGTGGCGGTATAAAAGGTCCTGGTTGGGACGTGGCGGCGACCAATGTCGTCGCCTTTTGGAGGGTGGGCTGGGCCCAGGGGATGGCGACACAGGGCAAGTTGCCGGACAGCAATGGGCGGCGATGGGCAAGGGGCTCTGCACCGACAGCGAGTTGGGAAATAAAAGAAAAGAGGGAGAAAAGAAGAGAGGAGAGGAAACCAGGCAAGAGGCAAGACAGCGAGAGCAGGCAATTTTGTAGGGCTAATTCAAGGCGCAAATGTAAGTAAGAGATACCTATAGGGTGTATCCATCTGCTGTGGCTGCTGTGGCTGCTCCGACTGCTGCTGCTGGCTGCTGCTGGCTGCTCCTGCTGCTCAGCGCTGACAGAAAAGACTTGGCCTCGGGTTGGTCTCGCTCTAGCGCGCACTTGGCACCCCTAGGTTGCTAGGTTGCTAGGTCGCGACGCAGTGGGAGTTCCCAGTCGGGCACAGTGGGTGCTGCGTGGGTTGGTGGGCAAGCACGTAGCGCGGGTACTTAAGGCGGTGCAGCTGCTGGCGGTAGGTACGGCCCTAGCGCAGTACCCGGGGACTAATGGGGCACAGTCTGGTTTACTGTAGTGGGTTTGGTGCCACGACTCAGTGGGGAGGCGATGGAGGGCGGGCTTCGGATGGCGGTCTTCTGCACAGTAACCGGTAACTAGCGCCTGTTGGTGCAGGCAATCGCTTCAATTGGCTTGGAAGGACGCACGCAGGCAAGGAAGGCACGGTAGGCACACGAGTTGGTGGTAGGAAGGAAAGTGGCACCCACGGCTTGATGAGATTCAACGAAATACCTCTAGGGAGACCCGTTAAATTCATTTTCCTTGATCCGGTACCGAGAGTATGTATTTACCTAGGGAGATCCGTATAATTCCGTTCGGAAAGTACGGATTAGCTCAAGGGATAACTTGGGCAAGAACAGTAGGTAGGTACTATTACGTCCTCTTTTTGTGCACAAATTCCCGTCTCAGACGGCCTGTCCGGAGGTTTCTAACTCGACAAGAATCTCAAGCGAGAAAAGAAAGCAACAACCTCAGGCAGGAAGCGGGCCGATGATGATGATGAGCGTGCTTCCTCTGATCGACGCTGCAGGACGCGTGCAAAGCGCAGCGCAACGCAACGGAATTAAATAGGGTTTGCAGACAGCGTGCGCCGAGCGATTGTGTGTGGCTCGCTAGTCAGTAGTCTTGCTAGCCACCGCCCAAGTCTCTCGAGTCCGAGCCGCTAGAGGTGTTGAGAGGTAGGGGGGAGCAGAAGAATAATAATTACCGAGCAGCGACTAGGCAGGCAGGGCAAGGCAATCGATTCAGATCGTCCAATAACAGATCGGGGGTGGTGCTATGGAGAGGGTTGCTTCGACGACAAACACGCAAATATATACGGAACTCGGTGAGGAACTCGGGGAGTTGTCAGAAGTTGTTGTCAGTCGCCGTGGTGCAAACCTCACGAGAAAAGGGCTTCAGTGCGTGTTAATGGCGGGACAAACGACAGATTGTGGAACTTGTGAAACTGCCAGCGATTTTCGATATGGAGACGGTCATCATCGTCAGGAGGATGTCGTGCATGCTAAGTCTGCGCAGGGAGAAACCAGGGAGCTGGGAAACAAGGGATGGCGGTCCACGTGCGCGGCCGGGACGACACACAGCTAATAGAGACTGTACTGGTACTGGTACAGTTACTGATACTGGTAGGGGGAGTATGTGCAGACAGCGAGGGAGTGTTGCCATATAACAAGAGACGGTTGATCCGTGGATTCCGTTGAGTTAAGTTGAGAAAGCACGAGAAGGTCAGGTTACCAATCTGTGGACGCAACTGAGTAATAGGAATGGGTAATCCGTCGTGTAGGCAGGAGGCGAGACAGAGACAGATACGCAGATAGACAGATAGGTAGTCTAGAGGTATAAAAATAAGAGATAAAATCAATTCTGGCGGCAGAACGTCGAGAAAATATGAAACAACGAGAAGCAGACAAGAGACTCTCTACTCTAGCGTGAGGGGACTCTAGCGGGATATTTGTATGTATGTACGAAGTATCGTACAGGTTGTATTCCGTGGTAGGTAGCTACGAGTACGAGAGTGGTAGGTATTATTCAGGACGGGTTGAGATTCTGGAGGGAATAGCGCGCACAGTCAAGTGACAGATGGAGTGCCTGCAGGTGGCCAGAAGAACAAGAGGTCAAAGAGCCCGCTTGAGGCAGGTCTTATTACTTCGTATGTGCATACATAACTGTCTTTGGTTCCTATCGCGCGCCACATCTGCTTCAGGTTCAAGCACATGTGCCGCAGCCTGTAAGCCGCCTGTAAGTCGTTTGTAGGCTGCGACTCCGCTGCGCAGACAATGCCATGGCAATAAGCAGGTACATGCATCCTTCGTAAACCGTATGTGACTTCCACTGTTGTTCTGGGGAGTGATCTTACGAGTAGAAAAAGCACAGCATGTTAATCCGTGCCAGCTTAGGCCGCTCCGTAGGTATCCCGTAGGCATGTGTGATGAATATACGGAATAATATGTGTCTATTGAGGTGACTTCCACGAGTGCCTTTGATGGATGCCTTTGCGACGGACCTGGTTAGCTAGCGCAGGAATGTAAGTGTACCTACTCGTAATAAAGTGCAGCGTTAGGACCTCGGTAGGCATTTCGTACGGTGCTGGCTGGTGCTGGCTGGTGCTGGCCAATGGTGAGCTTCGGTCTGCTAGCGTGAGATGGACGGAGCAGATACTACGGTAGCTTTCACCACTAACCGGGACGACGTTATTTCTGTACTTCGTAATCCGTGGCACTTTAATCCGTACTTAACTCTCTCAGTTGCAAACGGTATGTACATACTTACACAACCCTTAAGACATCGAATTATCTTTTATTTCTGATTAGTTTGCATGTGGTAACACAGAAACGTCAAGAGTGACACCTGTGATCTACATATGAGAAGCGTTTCTACCAGACGGCGACCCGTGGATTCGGCCTATAACAAGAAGGGGAGTCCCGGGTTTCCTGCGCAGAGGCTGGGTTGGGATATGTACGTAACTTAAGCCTCGTGAACGAGACCCTATGCACCCGCCCTGAAACCCTGCAGCATGCATTCCGCGTGAGTGGGGAGGGGGGAGGGTATAGTGTAGAGATGCAGGAATATTATAGGATACACCTGCGAAATAGCTAGCACCATTTTCGGTAAGAAAGCAGAGAATACCACCTGTAAGCGACGCTTCTCAACGACATGTCTACCGTAAGGAGAAGGCACGCGCACGAATCTCGGTGTTGCTGTCCCAGACTCACATAGCCGTGAAGACTTCTGGTTGAGATCATAGGCTTGAAGCACGATTCTCTGCGACTTGTTGTCTTGTTAGAATCGAGTACGGATTAGGTCTTGAGTCCTTCCTTGGCTTGGCTTGTGTAAGTTACGGGTGTTTGACCGACTTGTACGAGTACTAAGTGAGTGAGTGAGTGTTAATTCATTAGGTACACCTTCGCCCTTCTCGGCCGGTGAATTGTTAGCCGGCGGTCTGGTTGCGTCCGCGCAGCTAATTAGGGTACTAGGCACCGTTAATTACACGCCGGGCCGTACTAGATGCGACGTTTCCGTTTCTCGGTGCGGTAATCCGTACGGTAATCCGTAACGATGTATTCACAACTGCTTTATAAGCATCCTGGAGACTGCTCTCGAATTGAATTCATTTCGACTTTCAAAAAAAAAAAAAAACATGTGCTCATTTCACGTACGGACTCCAGTCCTTGTAAGTGAAGTGCCCAGTCAGGTCTGCATCTTGTAGGGGTGATTCATAACGAATCACAGGCTCGAACACGCTCAGAATTGCCGAGACTACCACATTTAGTGCACGCTAACTAGCACTTAGCGACGAGTCATTTTTGCTTTTTACGTCTCTCTTTTTTTTTCTCTCAGCTCTTGGTAATCCGTGATTTTCACTGATGATTTTGCATTGAGATGATTTTCACAGAAGACCTGATTTCTCAGGGCCGTTCTTTCTTCCATCTGGCTCGACCGTTTTCTGGTTCCGTGATCTCCCCCTACGGAATAATTCATACGGTAGGTACCTCCAGCTATGGACAAGGGCCGCTATAGACAGCCTCGCTGCTGCTAGGGACGTGGCCGTAACATGGTACGGAGAGGGTGTGCATCGTGGTTTACACCCCAGTGGCGCGCAGAGGCACACTCGCTAAAGCCTGGTCAAAGTAACGGTTCCATCTAATCATCGCGATTGATTACCCGTATGCGCGTTGCACCCATCGATATTCCCTACGCATCGTACATACTTGTACAGATTACGGATCACCCGTACGGATTACGGCGCTGTGTTCCTCTCTGTGCTACGAGCACGGAATGCATGCCCACCGCAATGAGATATCCCCGCCCGTTGGTACGGATTAGTCCGGTCCAGGTGAGGTCTGCATGTATGCGGGTATATGTACATGTACGATGCGGGTGTATGTATTTAGCCAGAATATGTAATAACGTATGAGCATGAGCCTAGCGTGCGCAGTGGGAATCCATTCGTATTTCCCGCTCACTATGAGGCATTTCTTGCTCCTGCTCTCGACGCCCGTCTCCCTCCTCTCTCCACTTATTCTTTCTAGGTTGTTGTTGGAGACGAATACCTATCATGGGGCACAAGTCGGCAACCCTTCCGTCAGCAGTACCTATCGTCCGTGTCCATGCATGGCAGGGAAGGGAGAGCAAAAAATAGCAGCAACTTACACGCTTACAGGCACTTACAGGGCACTTACACATGTACGGCCGTGTAACTAATTTCTGTAAATCTGCAACTTGTGGAATTTCTCGTCGCGGGTAGGTACGCCTTGTTTACGGAGCCCCCCGGCTCGATGTACAGGATCGGCGCATCTCACCTGTCGTGGTGACTTGTGGCGTCTAACAAACTGTACCTACTGCGTACTTGCGCTCTTCTTGTACAGAAACAGAACCGGCTCGCTCACCGCTCCAGCACCATCCGGTTCTGTCAAAAGAGCTGCCCAAGACGGTATTCGTTTGTCCGTTCGTACATCTGCCGTTATTCAGAATCTCACCTTCAGATTCCTCCAACATGTCGTGACTGTGGCGAAGCTGGTCATGATCTCCTGTTCGGGCATCGTTCGGAGACTTGCACACACGCGACGATCTCCTTCTCCTCTCTCTCTCCTCCTCCTCCTCCTCTTTCGCTTCAGTCTCCTTCGCATGAGCAGTCCGCTTTCTTGGAGGGCAGTGCCAATTCGCTTAGTGCTCCATCCTCCTTGTTCCATATTGATCGTCAATATGTAGGTATGTATGTAGGTTAATAAGAGCTCCAACCGAAAGGAAAAGATGCGCGGCACATGTCATGAGTGACTCCTCAGCAGGCATGCGCTTCTGACCTGTGATTCCGAGCCAGTCAACCACAAATCCTGTGCCAAGCGAACCTGAAATCCCGTCCTTACATTGCCGGGAGGCCTCGTTCGCAACTCCACCAGAGCCTTTTTGCACCTATTCTCGCGTCCATAATATCTCTCTGCCATATCACGGGATCACGAATCCGGTAATCCGTGACGTTGTGTAAGTTGGTAGGTAATGATAGTGCTCGTTTGATGATAGTATCGTCAGTAAGCAGACCAAAAAAAAAAGAAACAACGCCCGTTTCGCTTATTTTCCTGAGCTACACAAGCAAGGCCCTGATCGGCAGAGATCAGTATTCCGTACGATATTAGCAAACGAGACTAATTAAGGGTAGTAGATAGGCAGTGTTGCGCGAGGGGGACCCAGCAGTCTGGGATGCTTTGCTGCAGGAAGGGTGGCCATATCATCGGCCAATGTGATTTCGACGTCGCATTCCCTCTCGTTACCGGAATGCCTATTCCAGTCGAACCTCTCAAGTCACCAACTTTCTTTTCTTCTCTTTCTTTCTTCTTTCTTTCTCATCAACGACGCTAGTGCGCGTATACCTTCTTGTATAGGAGAGCCAAGAGAATAAGCACTTTATACCACTAAGAATAGCCGTAATTCCTACACTATATTAGTAGAGAGGTTCTCAATTTTTCAAGCCTTCCCAACAACCCGACGACTCGTCAGGTGTTTGGTTCGATGGAGGAAGATGGAAGAAGTACAAGCGTTGACGCAGGTTGATCTACAAAACCGGTGACAACGTCATTCCGTCATCGCACAATATTCCGTAAATGGTGCTGTGTTAGTGCGCTTCTCTAGACAGATCACACACGTGTAGGCAGCTGTGCCTTAGATGCGGTGGAGAGGCTAAAACCTGCACCTCCCAAGCTGGCGAGATGGAATTATCGAGAGACAGAATTGGTAGATGCAGTGACGTCATGTGAGTCCGTGTAAGTCGGTATTTTAGCCGCTTTCCTCTAGATGCATGTGGTGTGGACTTGTAGGCCTTGCGCAGCGCCAGTGAGGTGGTGTCGTTCACTGGTGCGACCGAGATTTGCATTTATATTTGGCGATACCTAGTAGGTATCTCTGGACTCCGATGACTGACCGCAAAGTGGCAAGACAGGCGTATTATCTGCGTATGACCGCTGACAACTTGCTCCCTGACCATCCAATGCACGTCGTCAGATAAGCTGCACGCAGAGGCAGCTCAGGTCGTTCATGGGAAGCACAGACTGAAACAGGCAGCGATAAAGCCACGCCGGTAATGAGAGAGTGAACGAGTGAGCGGATATAAATGCACCCGAACGAACGCCTGAGAATCTCAAATACTTCATGATGCTCCGGCTCGGCGTATTTGTCATGTCATGGAGCCTCACATTTGCTGCGATCTTGTGTACTCGTATGCTCTCAAGAAAGAGAAGAAGGATATTGGCCAGCTCGAGCGAGTTCATGCCGGCCGTGGCACCCTTCCATTGGCTGCTCCTTCTCGTCCCAAGCAGCGCAAATGTTTCATGAGGGTTACTACTATAAAAGCCAGAAGGCGCCGGCCAGAGAAGGTTCAAGACCTTATTTTGGTGGCAGGCGCGAGTCTAGGCCTAGTGTCGTGCGCGAGTCGCTGCACCGACGTTATGACGTTATTGCCCTACCCATTCCGTAGACAAGGTCGGACAGACCATACGGATTGAGCACACCGGCCATCGGAGGAAGGAGCCACCACTCAGGAATCTCGTCCTAAGGAAACCGTTGACGAGATGTGCTCCGTTTATAGCAGTTACCTACTCGTACATGCTGCTAACCTAGGACTTCCCCGGCAATCTCAGTCCGAAAATCTGGGGGCAGAGATAGAACCGTGGGGTTCAGGGCACTTTCCCAACTTCCCTTTCCCTCGTTACCGAGCTGTCCCTGCTCTGTCCTTCCTGCCCTTTCCTACACCGGAAGGTCTTTCCTGGAGACTCCTTCTAGTTTAGTCCTGGTCCTTCGTAGTGTCGATGCTACTGCTAGGTAGCAGGTAATCCGTAGGTAGCAAGTACTCGTAGTACGAAGGTATATTCCGAAGTCGTAGCTCCCCTTTAATCCGTAATCCGTACCTTCGGAATTCTCTCATGTCTCAAGTCCGGCTCTTCTCTTCAGCTCTTCAAGTTTAGTCCTCAGCTCTCGTCCATCGTCCATACCTATCTCAACTCAACTGCATAATCTCAACTTCATGCCTTATCTCGTACGTGACCTGTTGAGAGGCTTTTTCTTTTTGGGGCCAACGCCAACACTGCCTCCGCCAATGACCTAGTTGAGGGGTATCGAGAGAGGAGTAAAATCACATGAGACGAGGCCAACGCAGGTCGGATAGCCAAAGCGACCCTACCCTAGCATCGGACCCCCTTCGAAATCGCGCAAAAAAAAAAATATTTCCAACGCCCGCCTACAATAAAGTACTCGTAGGTACTTACTCCACGCCGGACGGGGCTAGAGTCGCATCGGCGCCAAATCAAGACCTTCGTTGGGTCCCTGATCGATCATCGCTGTGCTGTCATTGACGCTAAAAAGGGGACTTGCGTGCGTACCGTACAGTAGGTATCTGCTCGTACATCCTACCGTTGCTACCATCGTGTACGGACTGCGGATTCAGACACACGATGCACCTAAGACTGAGCACGTACATAAACTCGCCGGCCCTAAGGAATAGCGGCGCAGACTTAAGTAGAGCAGGAGCGGCGAGTAAGGACTAGAGGGTGCGGTCATGCAACAGATGCAGCAGCAGCAGCAGCAGCAGGATCTCATCTGAGACTGATCCTCGCGTCATCGTCACTCGCTCGCCAAACCAACTCCTTCATTGACGAACGTGATCGATGCTCCGCAGCTGTGTCAAGTGTCATCGCTTCCTTTTGTTGTCGATCCGAAGTCAGGTACCGCAGTGACCAGTTCAGCTGCAATGCAACTCCTTTCCTTATTAGCAGTTTACTTAAAGCATGCTAGCTTAGACGTCTCTCGACGACCACGCGGCGTATCACCACCTATCAACGTACTCCGTACATACATATGTGATCCGTATAACGGTCCGGTATCGTCAGCCCATCAGAATGAAGCCCGTTTATCGATGCACGTAGCGCAATAGGGCAGATCTGTCAGATCTCTCTTACAAATCTGCCATTTACATACTCGTAGGCCTCACGATGCCTACGCCACAGCATGCAAGGGCGGAGGGCAGAATCTGGTGGTATCCGATGAAAAAATCCGCCTAAATGAATGTGAAACCAACCACCCAAACCAAACCAGGCGGGAACGGCGATGCCGGGCACGTTGGGGCAATGCTAATGAACGACGATCTCACGTGACGCCCTTTCACGTGACTCTACTACGCTAAACCATCGTATTCCGCAACTTACGCGTTCGCTGCTCTGCGCCTCTCCTTGTGTGGGATAACTTCATAAGGGAAGCTTTACCGGTTTCAGTGCGACAAGGACCTTGTAGTGTAGACCGGGGATCTTTTTTGTATGGATGAGGTATGGAATATTTATTTCGTATTTCGTACCAATTATTGATAGGGGCGTTTCTTGGTATTCGGCATATATTTCCGTTTCTTCGCTCTGGCTTTGCTTGCGGCGACTTGGCGTGGCTGGTTGCGTTGTGGCTAGTCTCGTCAACACACCCCTATTAAGTGAACAAGACTTAATAAGAATACATACCACATTCTTCATAATATAAAATTCATAATCGAATAACAGGACTGAAAGGAGGGCTCATAATGGCATGAATTGTAATCAAACAAGAGAACCTCGCGTATCGTGCGGGATGCATGCATGACTCCAGGAGGCGTCGCTTGCTTCGATTTAACGACGCTTTCCAGGGGAGTAATCAAATCAAATCAGAGCAATATCAAATACAATCATTCATCGATCCTCAGATCGGCATTACTGTGAATCACGAAGATCTCGATTATGCCTCGTCATAGCATCGGGTAATCTCCCATCGTAGGACGCCTCTGGGTTAACCTTGGATCTAGAATCAGTCGATAAACATGACTTAGAGAATGCATATATGGATCAATGTTCTGCATACGACGGGGGTGTGTTACACTCGTTTCGGGAGAATCCAACTTGATGATAATGACCCATGCTATCATATGATGGACATTTCTTGGCCCTATTCACTTGGCCCAGCGGTGCGGTGGGACGGATGGGTGCCGATGAATCCGGCTTCCGGCTCGGCGTGCTTTGTTGCGTGTCTGGGTAGACCGGCTTGGATCTCTGCCCGGATAACACACCCATTGGGCTGAAACCTTCGACACACCACCGCTAGACTACAAGATCAGCGGCTTAGGTATGGGCGTGGGAGATAGATTGAATGGTGATAAATGTGAGAGGACGATCTTGGTCGTCTGAGCTGTGATTCATATCATATCGACCACAGGACTTGGTGATATCAATTGATGGTGTCTTCGGCCAAGAAAAGGTCCCAATACCAAGACTGAGGAGCGAGGCCGACTACCGATCACACCCATCTTTATCGCTAGGAATGATGTTCATGCCGATCGCGACTTGGCGGATGATCCAGAGCGAATTGCCACGAGCAATGTCAAGGGTTATTGTAGGATAAAGTGGCTGATGGTGTGAGTATGCCTCGAGGGATCTGAGTGTTGTTTGCCTGGTCACGGGAGGCGAGTAGAAGAATCATGTCTGTCAGTGACGAGAGGCGAAAAACAAGTTGATGCCTTCATGGGAACTTGCCATGCAATCTCGCATCTGACCTGTGATACCGACGGTGACCCCGGATGAAGATCGTCAAGTCTCGTCAAGCGAATAGTCGTCAAACTATGGTTATCTGTTCTAGTTATACATATCGGTGATGAGGCCAGTTACGCGAAACACGACTTGAAGCCCGACTGCTCTCATTCTGTTTGAATAGAACAAGCCCTATCTCCCCTTCCCCTGAATTGCGAAAGAGTGACGAAGAACCGTACATCTATTTATATATATATATCGTGTCGTGCTTTTATTTCCGATCTCTCATTCAAACAGTTAGACAATAGTATTATTTCGTAGGGAGCGCAACACTACAAACTGCCGCTCAAATGCTACCAGCACACGCTGTGATATCTTGGTCTCTTTTTTTTCTTATCATAGAACTGAAATGCCCGCTTGCTAAACTATGCTGCTTTGCAATCCCTGGTGTCATGATAGGAATACCAATAAAGCAAACCATCCGAAGTCACAGAACCAGAATACAAATGTAGGGAGTGGGCCGAATGCTTGGTAGTTTGGGTGGACGTGATGCATAATGTTTTGAAACCGGCCTGACTTTGATCAGGCCGGGGCCTTGAGACTGAAATTCCTCCCTCGGGTTGTTCTTATAGTCCTCTTCATCATTCATGTTCATCTTCTGCTACTAGAGGGTTTTCCGGGATCCAGAATCATGCATTCGTCCTCGGTGTACTTACGCCTCTCTTTCTCACCAACCAATCTCGTCAAGTAAGTCCTAGTCCGGCTGCTCTTAGTGTCCGATCGGATTCGCTGCATTTCGGTCTCGAAAGCCCGGTCGTAGATGTCAAAATCAATACCTGTAGGGGACTCCGCAACGATATTGGCCGGCTCCTCCGAGGTCTCATCGTGTCCACCCAAGCCTACTCCGAGGAACTGCTGAGCATTGCTATCGGAGCACTCAGCTTTTAGAGCGGCTCCTGGTTCCGAGCCAGTAGTTCTTAAGGGAAGACCTAGCCGTAGGTAAGCTTTACGTTGTTCAACGAGTTCAGCGGCTTCTTTAGCAACGGACTTCTGGCGAGTTGGCTCGGCCTTCTTAGGGAACTGCTCTAATGACGAGGAACTAGCCACCAACCGTCCGCGGTTTGTTTCTCTTCGGGGTGGGGGCGTCGATGGGGTCGTACTCCGACTTGGCGAGCCGAGACTCTTGAATCGTTGAATTGCTCTCAACTTTCAACATCTTTAGTGGCGTCAACACAACAGAAAATTTTGGTGAGGCTTCTTACGACACACATGAGGTGATCCATCTTTCGAGTAAAAGCATGGTTAACCTCCTGCTCACTAGGCGTTTCTACCATATCAGAGCAATTTTCCTCTTCGGAAAGGAGAGGATCCGTCCCATTGCTCGTTACCCAGGGGTGTTCCTAGTACAAGTTAACACAGCTTGTATATGTAGTCGTGTTCGCCAAAAGAAACTTACGCGAATCTCAGGCATCGTGATTCTGGTGTTGCTATCCTTGTCAAGGATGCGGGTGATAAGGTCTACGAAAGCGGGATCTTCTCCTTCGGGGAGATGGAACGGTTGCTCTCGAATGGCCTTGTACATATCCAAGGGGTGCTCGCCGTCAAACGGCAGTTTCCCGTATTTCAAGCAGTAGAGCGTCACACCCATTGACCAGATATCCGCAGCTTTTCCAGAAACATCGCCGTGGTTCGCTTGGCAGAGCTCTGGTGGTAAGAATGCCGGAGAACCAGCAGATTTGTTCGTCATCATCTCGTTAGACTTCTCGAACATTTCCGAGACTCCGAAATCAACGATCTTAAGCACATCGTCCTCAGTTAAGAGAAGGTTGTCAGGCTTAATGTCACGGTGAATGATGCCTTGAGCATGAACTAGTATGTGTAAGAAGTATGAGCTGATCCGAGAGTGGTGAGAGCCTCCGACTCACGATATTCAATGCCAAGAATGAGGTCGCGAAACCAAGTCCGGCAGAGTTCGTTCTTATATGGTACGGCCGGTTGGTCGAGATCAATCTTCATGACAACGCCCTTTTTGCACATTTCCAAAACCATGTAAAGAGAATCATCGTCAGGGTCGTCGAGCACCTCAATGAGGGCCACGAGATTGGGATGATTGAGTTTCTTCATGATGGCAATTTCGGCGCGAATCAAGTACAGGGCGTCCTTGGCCTCGGCATTCTCCTGGCGACCAAAGAGTTTCCTGTTGAAGTTGTTCAAGCTCTGACCGGGTGAAAGCCGTTGCGGCCTGCCAGGCCCAGGATATCTCAGGATATGAGACTGCGCTCGCTTCCGCAGACGAGACTTTGAGAACTCCTTGACGGCCTATGAGAGAGAATATAAGCACTTTGCCTGCTGCACTTGAACTTGCTCCCCTTACATATTCGTTGCCGAACTGATCTTTAGCAAGATGTACAGCGCCGAAGGATCCTCGGCCAATCTCTTCGCCAATGACATACTGATTGACGGTGGATAGCGATTTGCCGTCAATCTCATCATTCGTGTACTTTGCATTGAGTGTCTCCTATAAGACGACAATGCGATTCTTCGGTTAGCCTACCTAGTCTTTGAGAAAGGACTGGCTGACTGGCGCAATGAGCAGCAAGCAGTGAGTGAATCCTTACTTTGACTTCACGATGCTGAGAGGGGGTCCTCTTGTGATGTCGCATGGGACTCAGCGGAGCACGGGACAGCGGTCTGACATACGCGTGTCTTAGATCAACCTAGCGTTATACTGGACAAGGGGCAGCGCCTCCTCGAGGCGTAAGATGGATGGCAAAACCCCGACTTACAAAGGAACTGCTGGGCTGGGAAGAATTACGTCATCAGCAGTCTGCTCGATGCTGATATGGGGTTGCGACGTGAACACGGGCGGACTCTGAAGCATGTTCATGCCGGGCGTCGCAACCACGTCGTCGGGCGCTGCCGGCGAGGGAGCCGTCGGTGGTTGAAACATTGGGCCGGGAGGGGCGTCGATCCGGGAACGAGAGAGGCAATGTAATTCCGTAAGAGCACGAATCTACTTTCTAACAGTGACTAAATTGTAAAAAGAAGCTCAGAAGCCAGCTAGTAAGGGAGACATCAAGCCGTTGTACTCGTACTGGTGAATGAAGACTCCCACAGCTCGGCTTGCAGATGACGACAGAGAGTGAAGAGGGGGAAAAGTGAGGTTTCCAGGGCAGCACGATAATTAGGTAACGCGTTGATGAAAAGCAGGGATCGCACCTGCCCACCCTCCCTGTACCGGGTAGGTAGGTACGGGGGACGGTGATATGTAATTAGGGGTAGCTATGTACATACGAGGTACCTCTAAATATAGGCACAGGCTACAGCTGGAGGTCCCGTCAGATCCAAGGAGATCAGCCCTACTAAAACGCCTTCCTGGTTCGGGACCCCACGATGCACTACCGGTAGGTATCGTATCTTCTCGTAGGTACCTACCCGGTCAGTTCTTCACGCCTTCAAGTCTTCGTGATGTACTTACCCAACTGACTGGTAAGACAGTCCTGAGGCTGTCAGCCATTTATGTGAGATGTACGGAATGATGCGGATGAAAGCTTGCAGAAAGCCTGTACTTTGTAGATACATAATGATGTCTGTAACTGGATATGTATTGGATCCATGCATTATGTACGAACGCAGCATTATGCAATAACGTAGGTAGTGAGTCTGCCACTGTCCACCCGCCAACATTACGTACCTAGCAAGCAACCCTTCCATTCAAACAACCCTTAGATTCCGTTAACAAACACGACTCCGTCATCGCATACGAACGCGTCTCCAATTATCACGGGCATGTAACCGCTCTGCCTCCAGTCCGAGGTAGAGAAGCCAGCGCCGGCGTCATGCCTGTCCAATTTTACTCCTTATACATCTTTGACCGCCACAGTAAGTCAACCCTCCAGTCAGACCCGTTGTCAGCCAACACTTCGCTCGCGATGTGTACTGTGCGCCCGTAGCTCTGAGAACCCCGTCAACACTCTTCATGTTCTAATGAGCCCTCCTCTGCCTCGCAGCCGAGTGCATCTACTCAAAACAATGGCTCCCAACCGCCGCGCCCACGGCCCCGACGCTCACCTCGGCCCCGTCCGACCCCTCGCAGCCGCACCATCAGCAACAGCAGCACGCGGCACCCGCTGCTGACCAGCAGCAACAAGCGCCCGCAAAACAGCGGCGGAACAAGAGTTCCGACGACGCGAAGCTGATCTTTGGCACGATATTCAGTCTGCGGAACATGGTGCGCAAGCTGGGCGGCGAAGACGACGCTTTCATCTCTTTCCGCACGGCCCAGTATAAACTGCATTACTACGAGACGCCGACGAATCTGCGCTTTGCTCTGTTGACGGATCCTGGCGCGTTCAGTATGCGCAGTGTGCTGCATCAGATTTATATCAATCTTTGGGTCGAATATGGTGAGTCTGGCTCATGCGCGCTGGCATATCTCATCTTTTAACTGGTCTCTTAGTGGTCAAGAATCCCCTTTCGCCTGTTGAGCATAAAGGGGGTGAGGGCGTACGTAATGAGATGTTTGAGCTTGGCCTTGATAAGTTTATTCGTGGGATGATGTGAGAAGCAATGAAACGAGATACCACATCGCATCTCACATGAGACGAGGGCTGGTTATGAGCTACTCTACTTATGCTCCATTCCCATCGACGCGCCATGAGTTGGAGAGAGGGCGTCGTTCACTAGAACGAGCTGAATGGCTTATCAACCCAAACGAAACGGAGTAAGAGCTGCGAAGCCCGATTATGAGTTCTCAAGAAAGAGTTCTGGCAGGGCAACTAATCACGCATTTGTCACATCTGACTGTACGAAATTCGAGCTCAGATGAGAGCTAGCGGTGTATTCAAGGGATGATCAGGTTCGGGATACGATAGACAACACGGATTACCTAGATATCTGTGTTTGTTCGCTCACACAAGGGCGAGACTCGGGTTCGACCAAGATACCCACATTGGTTATAGAAAAGGGGGGATTTGTCACGATGAACAGGCAGCATATTCAAAGCTGTTAGCTTACACATAGTAATTAGACACTATCACGCACGAATTGTTCTTCGGTTCATGGGAATGGGATGTCGTCTGTTCTCTTCATAACCATGGTAATTACAAATAAATAACTAACAGCAACGCAAAACTAGAAAATAAATGCGCATGCACACACACGTTTTGATAACCGGAATGTTCCCCAAGCAAAAAGCCATCTCTAACTTACTAATAAAAAAAGGATATGAACGTGTATACAACCGAAAAAGAATAAAAGAAGAAAAAAAAAAAACAAGCCGGCGCGCGCGTTCTTCTGTTTCGTCACTCGTAGGTATTAATCCGGTCGTGTCTATTGTACAGACGGACTAGAAGGTCCCCCCTACCACCCAGCCAGCGCCCGCCCGTCTCCTTTGTTTTTCTCAAAATCTGATGAAAAGGGGAGAGAAAAAGAAGATAGAATAATCCCGAAATAAAAAAGTCCTTCGTTTAGTTTTCCTGTATTTTCCACTCCCCCTTTTTTTTCTGTAGCCATAAGTCTCCTGGAGCGAAAGATGGCCCCTGATAACTCTAGCGTTGAAGTCACGACGTACAGCAAGTAATTGGCTTGCGAATAGCAACTGTGACATGCTCACTGTGAAGAGCCCACGGCCTTCTCCCATGCGCTCTCAAACGAGCTGTGCGGATCCACCACGACAAGGCTCTCCTCTGGCATCGGCGGCTTCAACATCATCGGCGAAGTGCGATTCTGGTGGTAATGCGCGTGATCATCTACATGTCCCGATGTGGAGACGGCATCACGAGCGTCACGTGTGGCGGCGACGAGTTCCTCGTCCTGTGGGATCTCGTTTTCCCAGTTACTCGAATAGACGACGGCGGCGAAGGCTTCAAGATCCCGGGCCTGCTCCATCTCCTGCAGGTACTCGTTGGGCATGCCGTTGCCGATGGAATGGGCCTGTCGCGTCAGTACGGATAAGATCTTGGGTAAGAGGACAGCGCGTTTCGTGAGGTCGACGTTGTCGGGCTCTGGGGGCTCGGAGCTAGCACTGGCGGCTCGCGGGTCGAGAGCGAAGGCGCCTGTCATCAACTTCTTGTTCAAGAGGACGGAGAACCCGGAATCGAGAAGTAGGGTCAACACATGACAGAAGGCGGGCGATTCGATTAGATCGGATGTCTCATCGAGGAGACGGCGCAGTGCCGGTGTTATGGCGGTTGTATTCGAGCCATGCATAGCCAGGGCGCTATCGCCGATGACACCCGATTCCCTCAATACGAAGTCCTCCGTTCCTGGTGGTGGCAGGAGGAAGGGCAACCACTGAGCGCCGGGTCTCTCCGATTCCGTAGTGCCCTCGATTTTCTTGCGGAGTTCGAACGTCAACTGAGAGAAGACGTCCAGACTCAGGAGATCACGGGGGCTCAGATGGCCGAATACTTCGCGCACGGCGCCTTCGACCTTTTCCATCACATGAGCCCATCCCCGATTCAACAACCACCAACTGAAAGTTAGATATTTCCGGTTGGTTTCGAAATCACTGCCGTACGCCTGATCCGGGTTGTCGTCGTCGTTGTTTTCGAGGCTGATCGTGGTTTGTGCTGCGCCAGTCGCCAGGGATATTACACTAGATAGATAGCTCCTCCGACCTAAGAGATTCAATTGGATTCTAGTGAGCATAGTCAGAAGCGCCAGGGTGTACAGAAGAGTAAAGGCTCGCGTTATAGCTGAATACACAGGTTAGTCGAGGAGTTCGTTTGAGTCGACGACGGTGCGCCAGGCATGTCATGCTCACCGCTTATCGTCAAGTCATCCCATAGTCGTCGCTTCGTCTTCCGGGATCTAGGTGGTGGTGGTGCCTGGGCACTCTCTTGTCCGCTATCCCCTGCGCTGGAGCCAGGGGGTAAAGTCAACTGGCTCGTGTGAACAACACTCTCGCTCTGTACACTGATGGTGCTCTTGCCCTCTTCTTCGGTCATCGTGGTATCGGCGATACTCGGTGCGACGCCGGACTCGCCGCTACGCGCGCTCCTGGAGCCGCTCTTCATCGATTGAATCTCTAGTGTAATCTGTTCAGTGTTCATCGCTTCGAGGATGTGCGTAGTCGCCGTGGGAAGGAGCGCAAGGACCGTGAATGTGCAGTCTTCCTGGTTTTGTTCGAATCGTCGGCGCAAGCTGTACGGTGGTTAGTACTCCGTATCCCCCTGGGAGCCGCGCATAGTCGACTGGACTCGGTGTTGGGGGTGCTGAGCTCACTTCTCCTTGGCAATACGATCGCTGCTCATACGCTCGCGGGCGTCATTCAGCCTCCTGACGACATACTGGGTGGCCAGATAGCCGGCACCGACAATACCGACGCCTGCGGCGATCGGATTGCGATGGCGACGAAACCATTGTCGTGTAGAAGACAACATGTCGAAGTGACGACAGGGAGGATTCCGTAGCCGCAGGGAGTAGCCGCAAGAGCCCGCAGGATCGCGATCGCCCCCTTTAAGTCCGACTGAAGGTTGCCCGAGACGATTGTTGATGCGACATGAAGCTCACGTAAGGCGTCGAAATGGAATCGCAGCTGGTATTATCTCGCAGATTACGGCTAAAAAGGACCCCACTGGTGGAAAATGTATGCATGCGCTTATTCGGGCTGTTCGGCGGTGGTCGAGATGTCCATCAATGATTGACTGAATTAAAAGGTGCAGCTTGACAGGACTAATAATCCATTAGGTAGAGATTCCCAGATAGGACTGGACGTGTTGTGCCTCGGCATGGTGCGACTAGCAGTAGGGAGTGGGCCGTTTCCGCTAGTGCCATACGGAATACTTTGCCGGTAGGGGAATAAACTTACAGGGGCAAAGTACGCTTATGTACTTGTACACATGTGCGTGCGCATATCGCGCACATCGCACCACGGGCAGTCCGTACAGTACGCAGGCGGTACTTCGCGTGCTCGACCGTACGGTATGTCTGCCCACATCCGGCTACCGTCTCCTCATCGTCTGTGGATGCACCGCCACGCGTGGCTGAAATGACGCATGGACGCATATTTTCGACCGATGACCCCGCCATTCTCCAGCGACCGTCCGAGCTAAACCAACTCGTAACTCCTACATAATGCCTACCTACATGCCGCGTAGCCAGAGTACCTCTTACGTAGTGCATTTGTACATATAAGTACAAGTCGTTTGTTCAGCAAGGCCAGAACTGCAAGTCCCGACTGACAACACCGACAACTCTCCCACTCTCACGATCGCCTCATCGAGGTAGCATGTCCCGATCACCTCCTTTCCTGCCATTTGACAAACAAACGCACACACGCACGCCAGCATGGAGGAGCGGAGACCGCAAGAGTTCATATTAGAGGCTTTCGCCGACCCAGCGTCCGTACGGGACGTCGTCCGAGGTAAGACGCGCCAGCCATGCTCCCTCTCCTATTCACTCCCGAAAACGAACATTAGCTGCTCCGCATTTTCACCGTCACTTCGGCGTGATCCGGAATTTCATTCCATCGATTGTGCATAACATTGGCGATCCAGACATCTCATCCATAGATTTGCTTAATTAATAAATATAAATAGGCATCCTCCACACGATCTTCTTCCACCGATTCTTCCCGTCCATGAAGCCGCGCTCGCGCGAAGTCCTCGACATCACCCTCCCCTTCGTCGAAGATGCTGAGCTCGTCACCATGATCGAGAAGCGGGCTGCCGAACTCGCGCGTGAACTCGACGCCGAGCGGACGCATACTAATTCATCAAGTCCCAGCGCTCCGGCTCACTACTCCCTACCACAGCAGCGCGGCGAAGCCGTTGTGACTACGGCCGCTGGCGGCAATGGCGGCCGCGGCAACATATCCGTCCAGTTCTTTGAGAAGAAGCGCCGCAAGGCATGGTATATGCGCGCGGCCTATGGTGGTGGCGATGAGGAGGTCTGCTGGGAGTCTTGGACCATTAAGGTGACGGTGGCCGAGCCGAGAACAGAGAGTGGTAAGAACCACTTTTTTACCCCTGCCCCTTTTTTTTCAGCCGTTATTCCTACGCGATGCCCAGCTGGATGAAAATAAAATTGGTCTCCCAATCAAGTATGATCCAAACGATGTCAATCCTTGCTAACATGTTCGATGCCATGCAGAGCGAGCAAAAGTTCGCAGAGCAATGGAGCAGACGCTCTTTACGACAGCCATGAAAATCGTGACCTACGTAAACTCAAACAAGGATCACATCCCGCCGATCACGAACAGCGAGACGAATCCTTTCCCTTACCAGATCAGCGTCAATCAGAAGGATGCCGGCTGGGCTACGCGCATGGGCATCTACTAATTAATTCCTTGAGGCTGATGTAACGAGACGGCCCGACGAGTCGCTTTGCTTTTTCATATTGCCCCCCAAAGTCTCACGAAAACCCCGCTTTGCCTTTTGAGGATGTATTCCCTGCTGCTATGTTGTAAACACAGATTTCCCCTGCCGGCCTGACTATTGTGACCTGGGCCTTGGGACTGGCGCTACTGGCGTTTCATGGAGTTTTGATAAAGAGAGGACGATCTGGAATAGACATGGTTGTGTTCACGGACACGTTAGGTTAGAAACTCCAGGCTGAGTGAGAGGCTCGATCAATTTTCAATGTCAAGATACCCATTTCCAGACCCATTGGCATCCGAAAAGCGTTCTCTCGTCTGACCGACTGCCGCTCAGTAATGCTACCACTAGTAACCATATAAACCGGCAATTGGAGCTGCCGCGCGTGACTTGTTAGCCAATTGCTAACCCATTCCATTGCCTCAGCTCACAGTCCTGAGACATGATGCTCCCGACCCATTCCCAACGCCGAACCCATTCACATACATAGTTTAACCCCGTGCCACCTTTCCGCCTGGGGTCCATGGAAGAAGAGTAGGTATCTAACCGAGTGTTCGTTTGTCGCATGAGCTTTTGGTTTTCACGTGTCCCATACAACAAGCCCCTTCCGTTCTCTGTTTGTATAACGCCTTCGCAATCCATCGAAATCGTCGCCCTTTTGCTGCACAGTTATCCTGACAGCCGTCATGCAATTCCCCAACGCCATCGCCATACTCGAACTCAACTCAACCGTGGCAGCTGGTCGGCAACCTGGAATCTTTTCAACAAACCCAATAACAAAGCTCCGAATGTAAAGTTTCTCGTGTGGGCTGAACAGGAACAGTTATTCGCCCGAAAAAACGTGATTTCATTACAACGTATGAAAATTAGTCGACAATAAAGCCGTGAGGCAAGAGAGGGGCACAGCGTGCAGTCTAGAAGTGCATCTTGTCGAAAGAGGTCGCAGGTAGCCGATGTATCAATGCCGTTGAGTCATCATCTTCGTAAATGTCACCGGTCTGCGATGAAGACGGGTGACGCAGATGAGAACTTATGCTCATCAATGTTGTGTGGTGTAGGTTTGTGTTGAGTCGGCGTTCGAGTCTTTCCAACAGTCAATGGCACTGCCGTCGCCGATCTTCTCAAAGCCTTGTGCAATGTCCAGAAAGATTTCTGACTCCTCTGGGAAATCTGCACCAAAGTTAGTTGGCAGGTCCTGCCAATCGTTGTCGTTGTCGTTTGTAACGCCTCCTAGATCGAGTTTAGGGGCAGCCGAGTTTGAGTGTTGGTAGACCTTGCTGGGCGACGACATCCCATCAAACGCCTTGCTAGGGGATTCATAGGCCAAGGCAGACGTGGGACTGGGGGCCCCTAGAAAGGGAACAGATCCGAGCGATCTTCGAGTAGCAGAATTAGTGATATCGCCCAGTGCACTAGTGGACTGCGATCGATCTGATCGTGGCCTTTTTGCTGACCTTTTGACGGGCGAGGGCTCCAGGGGGACCGAGAGGTCCAACGCCACATCATCGAAAAAACTGAAGTCATTACCCCCGTAAGTGCCGTAATAATCAAGTCCGTAGATGGGAATCTCAGCCGATGGATCGTCAAGGAACGAAGGACTCCACGGGGGCATGTTGGCAATGCTGTTAGATATATTGCTGACACGGCGCAGGGGAGACTCAAACATCGACGACACGTGATCGCGATGTGCTTGGAGATTCGTATTAGGCGAGACCGACGCGGTTGGCATTGGGGGAGGCCTCATCTTCACCACCGGAGTCAAAGGAGGCGGCATCTGTTTTTGATTGGTACGGCGCGAAGGCGAAGACGACGGTGGCAGAGGCTGTGAGCGGTTTTTAGTTGGACTGTCGTACGATGAATGGCGCAGACGTCGAATTTCATCCTCAGCCCGTCCTCGCCCTCCCTTAACGTGACGATGTCGAGTTCCAGAACTGTAGAAGGGGTTGGGCTGCTGGCGAAGGACTGATGATTCGAGCGATGAAATATAACCGCTATCATCTACCGTGGCTGAAGCGTCAATCGATGAATGTTTACGTTTCTGGGAACGTTTCTGGGAACCCGAGAGCATCGTGGGAACAGAAGGTGGCGTGTTGTTTTGTGGCTTCGTATAGCGAGGCATGGGGGGTGAAGAGAGGATATCTGGTGGAAGTGGAGACGAGAGCGAAGCTGGATTGGGGCCATCCACTTTCTGAGGTTTGTCCATGAAATCCTCTGCATAGGCATTGTCGGATAGAGGAATGGTAGCGTCAGACGAAAGTTCGGCTGCTGGAACGCCTTGAGTATGCGACATAACCGGAACGTATTGTGCAGCTTGGGTTGGAGGCGCCGGAGGCAGCGACGGAAGTCCATCTTGGACAAAAGGACTTTCGAATTGCGGATAGTCGACACGCGGCGCCATTGACATGATGTGGACATTCTCTATTCCCGCTGCGGATTTCCTACTCGGCTTCTCCTTGATGAACTGTTGTTCCATGCCTGGTTCGATGGCCCAGTAATTGCCTTTGCCCGGATCATCCTTTGGGCGTTCCTGCTTGATAAAGGCCTTATTGAGACTCAAATTGTGCCGAATGCTGTTCTGCCAGCCCGCATCATTCGCATTGTAGAATTTGTAAGTATCGGAGATCCACTTGTATATCTGCGCGAGTGTGAGCTTTTTCTGGGGCGCACGAAGAATTGCCATTCCAATTAGTTGTGCATAGCTGTGTCCGGGCTTAGTTCCGTCATCGTGAATCGGCGGGAAGGCGGTCGGATCTGGACACGTGGAGTCATCGAGCTTGACTTTCTTGCAAGGTCTCGTTTCGGTGATAGGAGCGGCTTCGAGGAGGGTGCGTGAACTTGCTTGAGCCGGGTAATACTCCTCGACATTGATGGGGTATGGGGCAGGATACAGCGTTGGGTGCACATTTTCCTTGTCAATAGTCGCATGTCTAGCGTTGACCGTCTTGAATGTGGACATCGGGGGTTTCTTCGGTACAGAACTTGTAGATCGCGCGTGTGATTTGGGATGGGCTGTGTTTGTCGCACCCATCTTATAACTCTGCGACAACTCAACAGGGCTTGTGGCGGGTTGACCGGCAGCATTGTAGGGCGAATGGTGCTTTCTGTGAACATTGGGGGGATTGAAAGCCAGGTTGCTGGTCGAGTTCTGCAATGGGCGGCGTGGAGAGGACTGCTTTCCGACAGAGGGCATCGGCGCTCGGCTTATCGACGGCACGGCTGGCTGTGCGCACTTCTCCTCCTGATACTCATCTTGGAAAATATGTAGCGGCTCGTTTGAGGCCGCGAAGCGAGTTGGTCTGGCCATCACTGGCCTGGTAGAATGAACACGGAATGCTGATAATGGCGGCTAATGCCTGATTATGTAAGTTAATGGAATGGGAATGCGCCGACGACGGTAGTGGGAAAGCAGAGCAGTCGTTCCGGTATCACGACTATATGAAGCAGCGGGGATGGCATGACGACAGAGTGATGTGACGGAAGGCAACAGTCGAGACTCACCTTGGTTAGAATTGGCTCAGCAAAGAGCCGTGGAGACGCAAAGCCAGGGTGGGTTGACCGTCAGGGTTGTGGATAAGTATCGCCTAAGGGCAGGATTTTCATTCAGCAAGCGGGTTCGCGTGCAAGGGACCAGTTCGACGGCGCTAGCTATGCGGAGCGGAATATTGGCGAAGTGGTCGAGAAGGAACTCTGCTTTTCTCCAAGGGAGAGTTAGTAACACGAATGGGTAAAGATGAACAGACGATGAATAGCCAAGGGTGGGTGGAGGTGGGAGACGAAAGGGAGGGGGAGCTGGATCGTCAAGGTCTGGGGGAAGAATGTGCGAATGCGACAGACAGCAGGTACATGGATAATAACGTAGGCAGGTTAAGGGAAAGACCGGTATGCAGCGTACAGTAGCGCGTACAGTACGACTCACATTAGCAGGTACCCGGTACGGAATGAGGGGCAGGCATGGAAAGAACGGCCGAGTATACATACAGTTGGAGCGCATGATGCACACTGGGCACATGTGATGTACCGATACGCACTGCAAGCCCAGAAGGCACGCTAGCACCAAGCTGAGCACACTAGACAGACGACCTAGTAGGGCTTAGTCCGCCAACTCAGCAGTGGGACAAGAGTGGACCGAAGAAGAAGCGATGTGGGGACCTTTATGGAGTCAGATTCCCGGCAGAAGAAGCACCATGCGACAGGAGATTGGCTCAGGGAGCTCTCGGCTGAGACGATAGTGGCAAGGAAGATAGGTAGCAGGGGCCATGGATCAGGCAGCGGGACAGATAGGTAACATCGGTAGACGGGATGCAGTGTATTGTATCCGTGGGTGGCACGAGAGTATACGGGCGGTAGGAAATAGGTTGGTGTCGTAGAGACAGTGTACGCGTGCAACAGCGGGTGTGGGATAGAGGACAGGCAGATATGTAGACAGATGGATCGATAGCAGATCAGGTAGGTACTTCGTACAATACAGTCACTGGGCAGTGGGCTCTGGTGCGTGGGAGGGTGTGATTGTGTGCAGTTCACGTCAAAAAGACCATGATCCCGCATGGGAGATCTATGGAGAAAAAAACCTACCTACCTTACTTCTCTGCCCTGGTGAATTCAAGCTTTAGACGCGAGCTTCTTCCAGCTGTGCGATGGCGCAATCCGGAGTCGTTTGCAGAGACTGGGGGTTCAGAGAGAGAAGGAACCGAACAGTGAACGGCGATTGAGAATCCCTCGAAACCGAAGTGCTGGGACTCAAATGCTGACCGGTGGCCTCTGATTGATCGAACGACGATAGGTAGGTCGGTTGATAACTTGTGCGCAGCACAGATTGATTGATAGGTAGCCAGTGCTGTGTTGAAGAGCCGTTGGTCAAGGCGACAGCCTGCGGAGATGGCGTTGGAGACTGGACTCGAGACAAGAACTGGGTCAGTCACATCCTCGTTGCTCTACCTTCTCCTTGACTGTCCCTTCCGTTCGTTCCCGTTTTCTTTTCCTACGGTCTTCGCGTACAGTTCCGTTTGTCGTGCGATCCAGTGTGCAACCAGAAAATGCAATTCGTACGAGGAGCAAGAAAGCCGTCGGGTCAGGGATTAATGGATTAATGAACTGAACAGAAGCGATTGGACGTCCAAGGGGGCGCGTAGAGTGACTCCAGATTGGTTGGAAAGGGTACGAAGTAGGTATGGATAAATTCAGAGAGGGGGCGTCATTGATCGAGACGCGTCTTACCTATTGTTTTCGAATGCCCACCCACGTGTCCAGCCAATCAGAGAGCCCGAGACGCGGGATGTACCTAGGTACATACCTCAAGTATCGACGAACGTTCTCTGCACGCACTTTGCCTTCCCCTCCAAACTTCCCGAGGACGCACTAGTATCTGACACTAACCTAAAAAAGAGGCAGTCATTTTCACTGCCACCCACCACATTGCTGCCGTAGAAGTACTTCGTACTTCGTACCAGGTACGAAAATAGGTACCTAGGACACGGAATATAAGGTAGGAAGCGGGGGTTGGGGCGGTGATACCGGGTTGGAGGATTCTGACAGGCGCAGACTAAACGCAATGAGCGATAGGACTACTGACCAATCAGAGCCGGGACTACGATCGTCGACAGAGTCCGAGTTGGAGTTGTCAAGCGTACCAGTACGGTTTACATACCTAAGGTACCATTGTCCGCAGGTCGGAAATACCTAACAGACCATGTAATCCGTAGGAAGAACGAGCGTGAATTACAGATATTTTCCGTACGCGAGATATAAGCTATGAAGACTGAGGCTGATGTCGACAGTTTGAACGGTGAACCTGGTAGAGCATTTTGCAGAGCCTCTGAGGTCAATATCACGGCCTTGCACTCACTTAGCTTGTGCCTGGGGTACGTATCGTTCTGTGCAAGTTTTCAGTGGAAGAGGTCAGACCCAAACCCATGGCACTTGTTACGAAGTAGGTAGGTCTGATGCTTTTCCGTCTCATCGATGACACATAGATCCGTATTTCGTACTGGTAGATGCTGCGACGGGGTAGGTATTCTACATGTTCGCGGCCAAGACCTGTCTTAACTCATCAGTCCCAGACGACATAGAGACACGAAACCTCAGGGTCCATTCAGTGAAAGTCCGAAGCGCCGAGTCCTATCGTGGAAGCACTTGACTTTGAAATGACAACATACCAACGTGGCCTAGGTCTCGAACGTACGGGAATACCAAGAAGCCCTCAATGAAAATTGACCAGTGATACCTACCGTCTGCATTGATCCTCCTGATCTCCGCAAATTTCCTAAATGCGCCGGTTTTCAGACTCGCGGGGTCGGGGAAGCCAAGTTGTTACTGGCGCACCTCTTAGCGAAGTTCTCGAGCGTGGCTTGCCGACTAGTCGCTATCGAGGGTGTTCGATTCTCGGGCGGCTTGCAGTGAAGCCATTTGAAGGGCAATACCTACCTAGTACGAAGTAGGTATTGCGACGACTCATTAGCTACGGATTGGTCTAGCAAGTGCTAGAAAGACGTCATCCGAGGCCGTCCGGGAAATCCCTTGGAAGAGCCCAGCTCTCGGTCGCATTCTCAATACATACCTGCATTCGACTTCAGTTGAGGGGAATCAAGGAGGTTAAAGAAGACTAAGACCTTTGTCTGTCGCAATTTCAGAGCATTGTTGAGTGTCCTATATATGGAATAGTACTCCATACGAGGTGGTCTAAAGACAATAGCATTCCGTTGAAGATTTGTTTCGTATCGTAAATTTGATTTTGTTAAGACTATTACCACAGTTAACGTCGCAACCATGAAGATGACTTCGATGTCGACCTATCTATCGTACTTGGTACCCATCTCAGATTATCGGGTCAGAACATGTACGACCATTCATGTATGAATCCGTTTGTGCAAGGGAAACATACCGACTTGAATTTGCTCCGTGCGAATCACCAAAGTGGGTGGCACGCTAACATGTTCCTAGGGCCGCCAGCAGAAAAGCAGAAAAGAATGTTCCCACTTTTGGCCCAACCCAACCCACAACTAACAACCGACGAAGCGCGAAATAAAAAAAGAAGTGAAAAAGATGTGAATGAGGCAAATACAATGCGAATTTGCACTCCTTTGTCTCAACCAAATCCAATCCGGTCTGCCCGGTTAGCTCAATCGGTAGAGCGTGAGACTCTTAATCTCAAGGTTGCGGGTAAGTCTCATATTCGAAGCACAAATGTGCCAGAACACCTCTCAGCCAGATATTCTAACAGTCTCTCCATAGGTTCGACCCCCGCATCGGGCTCAATTCCTGATGCTCCCTAGTCAACTAGGGATAGCAGCCAACCATCAATTTTTTGGGATTTTTTTTGTTCTTTTCTTTCTTTCTTTCTTTCTTTTTTTTCTGTTGACAGTTTAGACAATCGTTCCTATGCGCATTGGTCGCGATCCCACAAGCTTGAACTCGACAGCTTCGTAGATGCTTGTCGCAACCGAGCTGGCTTGGACCCTTTTGCGTGCCCCAAAAAGAAGAACTGGGTGACGTTGGGCATGAAAGTCAAGTCCGAAACACTTTGCCGAATTTCTTTTGCGACACCTTTACAGGGAAGGTGACGATTTCGCCGTGGTCTTACATTCAAGTGGATCATGGGCTGAGCGAGCATTGGGTGCGTCGGCGCAACTCCACTATGCAAGGCCTCTTTAATGCAAGACACAATTAGAACGAACCTGCGAAGTCCTGCGTATGATGTACCGTCGTGAATCGGTACGTTCGTACAATACCTGCAGACGGTTAACGTATCTAATCCGTACTTGTACACCGTTAGTGTACCAGAAAATTGAATCAATTGTGTGATGAATGAAATTTGCGCCGTTCAACTTCATTTGCCAAAACCCTGGGAGACTTCTCAAGGGCGGATTCTCTTCACAACTTCCGTCCGGAGGGACGATAATAGGTAACTCCGCCTTTCATTTGGTAGGTTGCCGTTGCGGCGTTGCCAAGTGATATTGGACTGATGCCTAAAGCCCCTGCAACAAAAAGATCAACTTTCCAGAGCATGTTCGACTTCGGTTGGACAGTGAGGTCAAGGAAAACTTCTTGTTCTCGTAAGTCATTCGATGTCCTCCTCGTCAATTTTGCAGACCGTATGGATGATGCCTCCTGCGTATTCTGTACAGTGTACGGCAGGTCGTCATCGCGACCCACAAAAGACGGCCGTTGGCCCGTGGCGCCATGCCTTAGTTACGGGGTTGATCGGCGCAGGGGACGGGATCCCGGGGCTATGCATTCCGCATTCCGTGCAAATGCACAAATACCATTCCGTATATTCCGGACCTACACTGCTCACGGGATATATTGATGAATGTTCTGCGCCGTCTGTTCCAGATTGTAGTATGTAAGCACCTGCCCAGTTGATATATCAGGTTGGAATTACGGAGTCATGCGTACACCTACATATGTGCCAGGGGTCATGCGCTGGAGAGTTCAGAAGCGAACTGGATGTCATGTCGAATCAACTTCCAGATCTGAGTGTGCATACATGGAGTATTACTCCAATTCAAAACATCTCGACCGTAAGCCGATCTCACGGTTTGTCTGCCTCTCTATCCAGTTGGTGAAGCTCGAGCCTAGCCTGGAGAACTTGACTCTATGATAGCGATGCGTGACATGAATGGCCTGTTGCAACCCCTGCAGGGCTTGGAATCTCGTATGTGTGGAAGTGAATATGTAATCCGTGTGCCGAACGATCTTCCAAGTATGAGTTCGCTGAGTACGCCAGCCAGAAGCTCACGAGGGTGATGCTGCGGGGTCAGCCTCTCATTCGGCAATGCGTCCACGGATCCTGTACGAAATAACATGTGCTTGACAGCGATGAGTACCAGAAGGTGATGATACTTTATTGTACAGAGACACCCAATCTTCTCCGTCGGAGCAGAGTAATAGCGGGTGTGGTTCCCTTGTAGGGTCCGTTATTTCATTGACATTACATTGACGTGGATCGTGGATGTGCCTATGGAATAATAACGGTGCTCCAAGGGTTCTCAAGGTCCTTCAGGGGGCTAATTGCTCATTTCCAAAACCACATTTTTTATTCGAGTGGAAGAAACGGATTAAGGAAGGTACAGTCGGGCAACCTTTACCTCAGATTGTCCATGCAGAATTGGCAGGCGTATTCAGGCTCGGCTTTCCTGTCTCCTGCCTCGTGACATGCGCGAAGTTCCACGAAGCTGCCCTGCTTGACACATGGCCCTTGCCCCCTTTTTCTTTTTCCATGCTGCTCCTTCTCTGCTTAGCCAGCAACGTGTGCACCGCGGCTTCCTTTAGACGGTAATTGTCGCGTAGGAGATAAATGAGCCAACCATCTCTCTTGATTGCTGCTATCATTGTGACGTAAAGAAACCTAAAACCAAATGCAAAGATCGAATGAGGAAACAGCACCTTTGCTTCCTGCCTTACATTCGTAGACTCGAGGTTTTTATGATGCGCCAATTAACGAAGGCGTGGGCACGGGGGGCTGCACGGGGGGCCGCCTATATGAGCGGGAGTCTTCCTAGCAACCTGTTCTACCCAAAGTCATCTAGACAATCCTTTGGGATTTATACGGCGGAATCTCGGTATAGACATAGACTGCGCCCAAGTCGTAGAGGCATACAACGGAAGACAGCAATGGATCTCTCTACACCCTTCTCTGCCACGCGCAAGACCGCCATCAAGGGGTTGGTTGACGTCCTGGCCCCGATGGCCAGAGACGGCACGCAGTCTGATTCACCCCCAGCGTCACCAGTCACCCCTGACTATGAGGAGGTCCTCGCGGCCATGCGGCGTCTCGCTCAGACGCTTATTCCCGAACGGCCACTCTACACCATATTCCATGATGGTGAAGTTCATGACCCATTGGGAGGTGGCAGCTATGCCTTCCAGAAAGACATTGCCGAGCCTGTTCTCCGTGCCCTTGTTCAAGATGAAGATCTTTGCAAGGCATTCAATCTAACTCCGACCCCTGGCGAAGCTTTAAATCCCAACCGACTGCCAACTCGACCGATTGTCATTCATGCCGGCCTGCAGCCCAATAACTCGCCCCATGTGGGAACTCTCGTTGTATTTTGCTATGCATTCTCATTCGCTCGGGTGATTCGTGATCGGATGGCTGAGGTCGCTCAGGAAGGGGACGCTTTACCCTCAGTCAAAGTCTTGATCACGTTTGTCGATACCGCTCCGGTAAAGGGTCAGGGGACCGACATCGACGGAGTCCAGTATCAAAAGTCTCACAGGGATGTCCCGGAGGCCCTGTATAAATATATGGGTGATTACCGGGAGGTGCTTCGGTTTCTGTCAACCTGGTCCGACATTCCAGTGGAAGAAGCCTACCAGTCGGATCTCTTTTCTGATCCTGCTATGCCCTTTTTGCTCAATTACATGTTTTCTCAGGAGGCAACCCTTGGACCTCAACTCTCGCCGAAGTATGGTTCGCTCGCACTCCGTTCATCATGTCCGGTACCAAACTGTGGGCTGGCCGAGAAACATGGTCGGTTCAACACGTACACCCTACATAGCGAACGTGAGAGTGGTGCTGTCACGTTCCATTGCCCAAATCACGGCCCCCATACCGTTCGCCTCTCTCATCCTGAAGAGGTTGCTCGCATCGAAGCGAACACGCCGACGCGAAATCTGCTTCGCAGCATGACACACTTGCTCGACATCAAGCATCACCACATTCGCGTCACAGGCTCTGATTATACAGGCATGTACCAGGAGACACTCCTTTACCGCCCTCTTGCCACCTGGTCGGCCATCACCGGTCTAGCCAGGGGCCGTACACCTCACATTCTGTATGCACCCTTGATTACAGACTGGAGCGGTGCGAAGCTGTCGAAGTCACTTTACGTGCGCGATAACGCGTATGCTATCATGAAGCTGTTTGGAACCGAGGGATTCTGTAGCTACGCGAAATTGAGGGACCAATTCGGCGGTGATGGTGCAGTAGGATTGCGTAGGATTTGGGACGAGGTGCAGAACTGGGTTGCCGACCCACGGAAGCTGTTCCGAACATTTTCAGTAGCTTACATGCAGGGAGTCGTCATGAAGGAGGAATGGGCGTGACCTGGTTTGAGAATAGTTAGAATTAAGAATTACCTAGTTGCTACGATGAGCCTGCCCACATGACTGGGTAATATTTCCCCGTTCGCCAATATGGGATGCATAATGAAAAAAACGAAGCAGTGCAATGGTCATGAAGCGTGTCGTTTCAAAAGATCTTCTTGACCTTTTCATCCCGATCCTCCACATTCTCTCCCCATCTGTCCATCCACAGGTCCTGGGTCAGATAGCGCCAGCCCATCGGAGCGCCACCAAGTCCCCACGTGTTCTTCATCTCGGTAAGGGTCACCGGGTTGACTAGCTCGTAGAGTTCGAGGATTGGGTAGCCATACTTGGACACCTTGAGGCCGGCGTTGAAGTCCGCGTTGCCGATGCCGAAGGGTTCTTCAGGGACTGTGCCGGGTGTGCGGCGAATGGAGTCCGGAATCACGGCGATGTGTCTGTTATACTTGTCAGTGAATCGTGTACCATCTTTTCATGGGAGCAAATGATGTGGTGTATGAATTAACTGTAAAGGAGATAAGTCATGAAATGCTTGGTGAGATAAAAAAAACGCACGTGATGGACGTCTTGCCGCCGTCCAACGCGGTCTCGTACAACCAGAGACGCTCGACGCCATTGCGAAGTCGGTACTTGCGGTACTCGTGGTTCTTGTTGCGCTCTACGATGCGCTTGAGGTGGATGGCGTGGATGGAGAGCAGGACATCGGTCTTCACGGCCTTCTCGGTACTGCTGCTGCTAATCTTTGTTGTTGTCTTTGCAGCTGTGGCGGGCTTTGATGGCTTGGACGGCTTGGTGATGCGGTGAGTGGTGTTTGTGGATGAGGCGGAGAGTGGCGCGGATGCAGACTTCTTCTTCTTCTCCGAGCGGGTTGTCGGGGCGAAGTAGGATAGTATTGTTGCTGAAGGCATCGTGATGTGCGCGTCGTGATGATGATGTTCTGGATGATGAGTAAAGTTACAAAATCGCTGTTGCTGAATGGATTGTACTCGTGATAAGAGATGCAGTTGGGGGGGGGGGGGGGGGGGGTTGCATTGTTGACGCGTCTTGATGGACGGAGAACTTGTAGGTGTAAGTGCAGACGTGTAGCAGCCGTATGAGGTAAGAGGGTGCTAGAGGGAGAAATACGATTGGCTGCTTGGGGGGTGTAATCACCTGGATGCACGGTACCTCGCAGCAGGAGTCTACATACCTAGGTATGCAGGTTCGTGGTGGTCGACCAATTATGATTGAAATTCCTATGCCACGAATGCATGCGTTTCCACGCCGCCGGTATGATTTCGTTCGATATTGTTTTTCCTGAATTTGGACTCGACATCGGGAACAATGCCGCCAGTTGATGTTGAATACGAGTGACGGTAGGTACGAGTTCAGTTCACCCTTGTTCCTTCTCCATGTAGGTAGGTGCCTAGTTGTCTGGTCTCTGCCGGAAAACACGCCAACTGCGGAAATGGCGCTACGGTTTGCACTAATGCACCCGAAAGACATCAACTGATGTGCGCTATGCCTGGATAGGTAAGCACCACACGTGTTTAGTGCACGCTAGGCAGCCAAGGTTGCAACCTGCACCAGGTAATACAAGCCGGCTTGTAACCTGCCGATCGGTAGCACCTGCTCTGAGATCCATATGGACCCTTAAACTTGTATGTAGCTTGCACATGCGAGAGCTTCAACAGCCATAGCAACACTCACTGCAGAAACCGCAGACTTACCTACATGGCAGGTGGGTCCACGTAGGAAGCATGTATGTACCTATCTACAGAAATATAGTGCCGAGGTACTTGGCAGAAATCATAATCGCGACTACCTCGAAGGTCAATGCGCGGGACGTCCTTCTCTGCAATCAACCTGCACTCTCACCTCCAGGTGGTTAAACTTCTCCGGTAAATCCTAACCTTGAGAAGAGGGAATGCGCAACGTAGACCTGTTGACCCAACTTACGTCTGAGGTAAGTACTTAACCTCGCAGTCCCCAACCCCGCTCTCTTCCCATTTAGATGTCCAAGCACAGCCAACTTCGATGGTAAGCGAACTTGACGAGCATCTCCAGCATCATCGGAAATATCTTTCGCGTAGGCCTCACAACCAACAACACCCAGCCTTCAATGGGCCCTTGAGTTGCGACCAGAAGCACCACAAGTACTCATTTTCGTTCTAAGAACTTGCGTCAAGTCTTCACTTCCGAGAATTTCGCGACCGAGTCCATCTGCCGACAAGAAGATCCGGCCCACAGATGGGCATGAGGGCCATGGCCCCAAACGAAACAAACCATTGCGAGAACGAGGAAGAGGCTAACTCGGCAGAGCCCAAAGTCCGCACGATTCGCGGTCAGGGTATGTTGAGACGCCAGGGTTGCCCCAAACCACTCTCCCCGGACTGTTGCATCCTGTTGAAAAAGATTACCGAGATGGAAACATGCCAGCTCCAGACAGCAATTCTCGAGATGCGGGAAATCTTGCAGCATAAGAACAGTTTCGCAGCTGTCGTCACCAATGTCATCATGACGGCAGTGGACTACGATATCACAAAGGGCATGCCTGCCTATCGACTGATAGAATTCGATGTCCTCTGGGATGTTGGCGCACCGTGCACATTCGTCACCAGAGACATTCTGGGCGAAGAGTTCACCGAGCACCTCGACGCCGCCGTTCACGACCCGTATAGAGACCCACGCGGTGTCCGCATCCAGGTGTCCTTTGCCATCGACTTTACCAACGTCACATTCGGTCTTAATACAATCGCATGGGTCGTTGATAAGGAGGAACTTCCCAATGCCCCGACGGGCATCATCATAGGCCAAGACAGTGTTAAGAGGATGGAGTACATCTCGATTCCACGATCGGCCATCTTGGCCAAGGAGCAGCCTATCGACGACTGCCACTGGGGCGACGTCTTTCTGTGTGGATTCCTCAGCCTAAGAGGCGTGCATAAAAAAATTGAGCCGGTCAGACCCAACTAGGACGATTGGTGAGGCCATGGAGTTGGCATTGGTATTGCGATAAGACTCTGCGCATTGCGCAGCTGATGGAACGATCTAACGCGAACAATGAGGGATTGTCGTCGCATCCAAGAATCACGTGAGACGACAATGTTTTAGGCACAGAATACGGAGGAGTTTCGTGGCAAGTCAGGAACAAGGTGTAGGAGATTGAATGAGCTATGGCTATCATGAGAGATGACTTTGAGATAGAGGAAGGTATTGATGAGGTATGAAAGATAATCACAGTGTCTGTTATAACTCATGGTAGCAATGAACGAGAGAAATCAATGTCAATGAATCCTACAAAACGGTGTCGAGAGAAAGGAGTGTGGAGGAGGGAGAACCACGAGTCTTGTTTTTTACCTAAAGATGCTGGAATGGCTCGGTCCCTTTTTAAATATGTAAAGTCTTTGCCCGCATGCAATCGATAACAGCGGCACAGTGGCGTCATTTCTCAAACAGCCCCCGGCGTCCCCACCTGAGAGACGGAGCTAGCGCAGTGACCGCAGGCCTGGCACCCGACGCTACGGGTACATTAGCGCAACGGTTACACTACTAGCGGGGCGTCTTAGTGCCGAATTGCGTGCAACTCAGTCCCCCATGCCGACGCTAACGGCCCATGAACTCACTCACTAAACAAAATTTTTCATGTCGGCCTCACTTCGACGCGAAAAGAAGAAAATTTTTTTCATTCAGTTCGCGCTCTACATAACACTCCATACGACGGCCGGAATCCAACAACAAGCAAGACCGGCTTCGTGGCCCAATGGCAAGGCGTCTGACTACGAGTCAGGTAGGGACTTCAAATCCTTATCTAACATCAGCCATCAGGAGATTCTGGGTTCGACCCCCAGCGAGGTCAGTTGCGAGTGAGATTCTTTCTCACTTGCAATCATTGCAGTGGTTTCGTGGCCCAATGGCAAGGCGTCTGACTACGAGTCAGGTGAGGACTTCAAAATTCTCATCTCACATCAGCCATCAGGAGATTCTGGGTTCGACCCCCAGCGAGATCACATCCCTTTCTTTCTTTCACGGTTTCGTGGCCCAATGGCAAGGCGTCTGACTACGACCGAGGAGCAATCCTCTGAGTTATCAGGAGATTCTGGGTTCGACCCCCAGCGAGATCATCTTTTTGCTTGTTCGGAGCATGAATGTCGTATGTGGAATTTGTTTCTCTATTTTTTTGCTGTTTGACCGGCCCTGGCTTTGGTACGGAATACAAGCAGCGGGCCGTTGATGTCATTCGTCTGTCTGTACGGAATACCAAAAACTTGACTGCATTATGTACCTAAGACAAGCTTCAGCATGCTGCATTCAATCTCTCAACATCATGCACGCAGTTCATTGTTTTTTCTGTTTACTTCGTAGGAGCTTAATATCGACAGCTTGCGTAAACAATTGTGCCTGCTGTCTAGCAACTCAGTAGAATCACGTACAATTCACAGATTGGCGCTGCTTGTAAGCGCCCCTGCCGAGGTACCTACGTACTTAACCATAGAGCGCAGGTGAGGTTGGGTAGCGTCGTAATTACGTAGGTAGGTAGGTAGGTGCTTTCCAATCAACCTGCATACCTACGGATTACCTACAGAAGGATTCAGATCACAGGCAGCTTGGTCGTTGAGAACCCCGCCATTCATTCTCACCTTCTCCAACCCAGCCGAAACATAACACATATCATAACACTGTTCTTTTACCGAGTCCCTTCTTTTGTTTACTTGTTAATCATCTTTTCACTCATTCAGTACTACATCCTGTTTAATTATGCAGAGTGCTTCTCTTCCATTTTACACGATAGTACTATTCCCATGAGTTCACATCGACTACAGGCAACGATGCCCGATTGGCGATCCGATTACCTGTCCTCGTTGGAAGACTCCGAGCGCAATAACCCCGTCAATAGGGGCCTGGTTGAGACCTGTAAGCTATCTTGCTCTCCTCATCGCATCAGGCCGACATTCATGCATCCATCATCGGCATCCATCTATTTATATCAAAACCCGCATCGACACCTACAAGCCATTTATGTTTCTTTTCCGAATGCCCAATCTCAGCTAACAACGCCCCCTTTTCCCCTCACCCCAGGCTCCCAACTCGCCGACCGCATCGCAGCCCTCGAGGCCGAAAAGGCCGCCTGGATCGCCAGTTCGCCGGCTTCTCCCGCCAAGGCGACCGCATCGTCCTCGTCGAAACCCACGCCCGCAGTAGTTGACCCCGCAGATGGCTCCGCTCAGCTCCGTCTCGATCTCGCCGAGGCCTTCCGCGCCACCGGCCAGGCGCAAGCCCGCGTGAAGGCCGCCGAGGCCGAGCTCGCGACACTGAAAGCGAAGACGTCGGCCGATACGAAACGGATTAGCGATTTGACGGCCGAGCGGAACGTGCTGAAAGGTAGGGTCCGGGATCTCAACGAGGAGCTTGAGAAGAAGAGGAAGTTCTTGAAGGTATGTGGGATGAAAATAAAGGGGCGAGTTCACGATGAGCGTATATTTAAAGGAAAAGACATGGATTGCTCGTTTTGTCTAAATCTGCTGAGAGGAGATCTTCCGTCCAAGCCGACTGCTGACCGTTGTTGTTCCCTTTCTCTAGGACGTACAAGACGAAAACCTCACGCTGAACATGGAATTAAATATGACGACGCAGAAGGCGGCGAAAGTGCAGGCCGAGAACAAAGAGCTTGTTGATCGTTGGATGAGAAGGATCGGTCGTGAGGCCGACGCCTTGAATCTTCAGAATGAAGCACCACACCGCCATAGATGATGTACGCCGGCGACGCAGACCACCTGATAAAAGGACCGTCCCATCATCATTACTACACTTGGTATCGTCTACAGCTGCATCCTCTAGGTATGCTGTGAGTATCTAATGCGCACTCGTGCGCCCCCCCAGTCCCACCCCAGTCAACCCTTCCCCCCCTTCTTCCCGCAGGCCATGCAACCGTGGAATCCTGTAGAAAGGATACGTTTCTATATGTACAAGTACAAGCTACAATAACTGACGTCTGAATTTCAGACAGAGAAAGCAATTCTTCTGTGGCGATGCCATCTAAGCAGGACTTATTTCCGGGTAGAGATGAAGTACTCGCCGTCGGATCCGGTCCAACTCACCCAGTTTTCGTGATAACGGTAATGTTCGACGTCGAGAATACTCGTGGCAACGTCGTTGATGGCTGTTTTGTTTTCATGTACAAAGGATTTGAGGGATATGATCTTGCATCCCTTCTTCAGATCAAGAAACATGTTGATGAGGGAGTCGTTGAGAGTGGATGTGAACGCCTTATTATTGACGAGCACAACATCGGCCTCTTTCAGTTTCTCAAGGATCTTTGCGTTCATGCGGAAGTCACCACGCTCGAGGTGAACCATTCCTGGGGAGACACCCCAGAGCATACACCGAGACCTGAACTCAATTTCTTGTGCTTCAGCCAGGTTGCATGCATTCTCCATCATCTCGCACCCGTAACTGCGACATCCGATCTCAAGGGCCGCCTGGAGCACGACATTGCCGACCCCCGAGCCGAGATCGATGAAGATCTGGTCGGATGTCATCTTAGTCTGCTCTACCAGGATTCTGGTGACGAATGGATGTAATAATTCACCGTAAACGTTATCGCTTCCGGCATCGTACTTTGTGAGCATCTCGACTTTTGGGGCGACGGTGCGATCATAGACCTGGGTCAGGATCAAGGAAACAAGGCTCGATGGCAGATGATGAATTCTGTCCAGGTTTTTGGCGACGGTGCCGTTCTTTACTAACTCGAGGAGTTTTGTATTGTAACTGTCGAGAGCTGCTCGAAATGCGGGTACATCTCGGTACTTTTCACTTATGGCTCGCTCCATCTGCCTCTTGTAGCTTGTGTTGTGATCAATGAAAGGCTTTGACTCGTCGTCGGTGAGGTAGGTCTCAGCCACGTTGTCGATGATGGCAAGTATGTCCTTGACGGCATCGATCTTATCTTTTTGCCATACTAGTTCATATCTTGAAAATTTGACAACACTCGTTAGTACTGTACCATTTATCACATTCATCATCTCGATGAGGGTCCCAACTCACTTCTCCCTCGCGCAATGTGACGGGTATTGCACGCTAATGGCGACTTCGTGGTCCTTCGCACCAGGGATCGAGGGACACTTCGTAGCACGTGAGGCGATGTCAGCCGCGTGGATAATACCGGGTCTCCTGACCTCGTCTCCGAAAGCCTTCTTGCGGCGCAACTTGCGGTTCAAGTCGGTTGGCCGGTATTCGTTTGGTCGCATGCGCTTTCGAAAGGGATCGCCATCCTCCTCCTCGGACTCAGTGTCGTTGCCGAAGACAGGCGAATCGCGGGGCGTACTCGTGACGGCCTTGCGCTTCCGCTCGAGCCGCCGCTCGTCAGACGAGGAGGGGTATGGAGATGCGCTTTTCGTCCGCGGTGTTTGCGACTTTGACAGTAGTTTAGTAGACGGGTGATGAGCGGGCGACGCGCGCGTGCTCTTGGAGGCCACGTGGCCGGGTCGGGCCTGGCTGGGCACGACGACCTTCTCCACGCGCAACATAGGCGGCGGTGCCTTCAACTTAGATTTCTGGCCGAAGAGCCCCATCGTTGGCCACGGACGTCCGAATTCCCCGCGCGAGGATGCAGTGTATTAGGCTTAATTGGGTTCTATAGAGACTTCGATAGTTCAAACAGAAGAGCCTTGACTAGGCTCATAGCATTGCACGAGCGTACAGAAGAGGAGGGGCTGGTCGGGCGAGGCTCCCGTGGGCAGTCAGAAGGAGCGTGACGCACCGAGAGAGGACTGGTGTGTGCTGGGAACAATGAGGTAGTCGGGCCTGGAGGGGCGCAGAGACAGGAAAAAAGGAGTGTAACAATAGTGGAAGAATCGGGCGACCAATACAAGCAGCGACTGCTCACAACATGCAGAGGTGGTGGTGGTGTATGGTACACGGAAAGACTCGCGAGGGACGAGGGCTGTGACGGGCGTGCAAAGATGCAGCATGGGTTTCTGGCGTGCTCGGGCCCGCTTTTTATTTATACGCTAAGTGGCGACACTTACCTTATGTAAGGCTGATGGGGCGACGGGGCGCGCTTTCTTTCACAAGGTACGAGTAGGTATACCTATCTCCAGTATTCAGGCAGGCACGTCGTCATAGGCACCAACAGGGGAGTCACGATTGGAGATAGGTTCTGGTAGGCAGCCAGTGCCTTGTAACAGTTTTGTTGCGCTGCGCCTTTGACTGTTCTTCTTCTTTGCTTTGACTTCAAGTGTGCATTCTCCTAAGACCGTCCTGTGTCTGTTGGTGCCGCACTTCATTCAGCTCGTCTTTTTTCGCCCTGTTTCGGGGATCACTCTGCACGCACCGTAGCGTGGCTTGACGGGGCACGTTGCTCGCGATTCTACGGAATAATCCGTTCGGAATACGGAATACGGATTACCGAGTGTCGACGTATGGATTATGTAGGAGGAGGTAATCCGTCCTTTAAGTTGCTGATCGTCACGAACTTGCCTCGCTTGCCAGGCAAAAACGGGCCGGAGAGCGCGGAAATAAGCTTGAGAATCCGTTTATGCCGGTATTCGGGAGATATGCATGCTAATGCACGTTTATGTGTCTAAACATGACCAAACCTCCACAGTGCCCTACGGAATACTGCATATGCAGCCGACTCTGCCATAATCTTCCGAAGATCCGTTTCTCATGGCAGGTTTCCAGGATCCTGATTTTTCTTTCCAATTTTTCTTACTTTAAAATGAACAGAGGTTTTGTTCGTATTCAGCATGGAGGGAACCCCTTCAAAGGTATCACGACAAACGGTAGTTGGCATGAAGGTCATTCGCCTGGAATCATGAAAATACATCATGATATTGATCAAGTTCATACTGCTTCCTCGAGCGGCCAGTGGGTGAACGAATCAACAAACAGCCGAATGGATAGTGAGCGCTTCAGCAGCACCAGGGACAACAGGCGACGTCGTTATGGTAGCTTTGCGCACACATGGCTTCTCATGCATCATCACGATTGCATGTGGCTAGCCCTTTCAACGATATGGCTTTTCAAGCCACACAGGTCGATAACGATCGAAGAAAGGGTGGAGGACAATCATTGAGCTTATGAGGTCCTTACTGCCACTGGTTTGCCTCAGAGACTGATTAATAGCTGTGTGAGATTCTAGGCCGATATGCTTGGTATGCGTCTACTCGTTTGTCTCAGAAGAGGCAAATAGAGGCATCCAAGAATCAGATCTATGACTCCATAGGAGGCTTTGTGCAAATGCTGACCGGATTAGGAACTCATCTCATAATGAGCTTCACACTTGCTTTGACATTGTTGCTAATTTGTGGTGCTGAGCTGACACAATCGATCGACTCTTTATGAGAGCCCATACTAATATGTGCAATCAGTGGACGGAATATCATCCAAGCATATGCGCAAGCTTATGGAAGCTATCTTCTTGACGACAACTACGCCCTGATTCGTCATCGATTCATACCAGTCGTCGACATGATAAAGTGGAAAACCAGCGGCTTGCTTGCTACGTTGGGCCTTGCCGCACGGTTTGCCCATGGGCAACTCGAATCCGATTGCAATCCTCTCCATGCCGATTGCCCTGCAAAAAAGGCTTGGCCACACGATGACTACTTCATAGACTTTACGAAAGAGACGGGACAACCAGAAAGCTGGATTATTGCTAGCGATGAGGTTGTCAAGTTCACTCCCAAGGGGGCCGAGTTCACCTATGCGAAGAAAGGCGACGCGCCGAACATGTGGACAGACTTTTACATGCTCGGCGGTCGATACGACGTGGAGATGCAGCTCGCACCAGGGCAAGGAGTGATCAGCAACTCAATTTTATGGTCGGATATTCAGGATGAGATTGACTGGGAGTTCTCAGGCAATCAACACGGTGAAAAGCCGTTTCCGCCTCCAGATGGGATGTGGACCATAGAGACGAATGTCTTTGCCCGAGGCGAGATGTGGGACGGGGCGGCCGTCTACCAGAAGGATGCTTATAACCCTACGACACAACTTCACACCTACTCAGTAGAGTGGGATGAGAATCATGTCAGCTGGTACATTGATAACAAAGTTGTCCGGAGTATCCAAGACACGAAAACGCCTGCAGGGTTTACCTTTCCACAGTCACCGGTGAGGCTTCAACTAGGTCTTTGGGGCGGAGGTGAGCCTGGTAACAATTACTGGACCATCCAATGGGCTGGCGGTGCGATAGACATGACGGGGGCTCCTTACACTATGTATGTGCGGAGCGTCCACATTACGAACAAATACCCGGCCTGTCATTATGAATATAAAGACAGAGTATGTATGCTATTCCATACGTTAACGGCCTGTTATAGCTAACAGAATATAGAGTGGGAAGTTTACTAGTATTGACCGGATTCAAGACGGATGCAGTTCTGTGAAGCAAGCCAGGGGGATAAAGGCATATTCAAGTGAACCGGTGCCTGTGAGCAGCGGTTACGCCGTTTCGCCAGAAGCCACACCTTTCGGTAGTGGCAGCAGTTATCCGGTTGACTCATCATCTAGCCCTCAGATTTATCCGGTAGCCTCTTCATCGAGCTCTCTCAGTTATCCCGTCGCTCCATCGTCTGACCCTCAGAGTTATCCGGTGGTCTCATTCTCGAGCCTTTCCAGCTATCCAACCGCCTCGTTATCTAGCCCCCAGAGCTACCCAGTTGAGGCATCGTCGTCATATAGTGCTCCCAGCTATCCGGTTGCCCCATCCTCGAGTTCTGACAGCAATCCTGTCACATCGACGACTAGTCTTCGGAGCTACCCCGTTGCCCCATCATCTAGCTTCGATGGTTATCCTGTTGCCTCAACAACTAGCCCTCAAAACTATCCAGTTTCTTCGACGTCCAGCTTCAGAAGCTATCCAGTTGATTCAGCATCAGACTTTAGCAGTTATCCGGTCGATTCAGCATCAAGCTTTAGCAGTCCGCCAGTTGATTCGGCATCGAGTACTGGCAGTTATCCAGTGGATTCGATATCAACCCCTGGCAGTTATCCAGTCGATACATCATCAAGCACTGGTAGTATTCCAGTTGATACAACGTCGAGCTTCAGCAGTTCTCTAGTTGATTCATCCTTAAATTTTGGCAGTTATCCGGTTGCTCCAACCTCTAGTCCTGGCGGATTTCTCAGCAGTTTGAGCTCCTATTTCATAGGGACCAGCTCGAGCACCTCCCCCAGTGACTTCGCGTCGTCAACGCCTATAACAGGCCCAGAATTTGATTTCGGCAGTAGCACAGAAGCCTCGGCTTCCTTGACGGCTAGTAGCGATGTGACATTCAGTACGGACTCTAGTGTTGCTACGGGTTCTACTACTGAGAGCAGCCCGGGAGTGACGACAGAAAGTTCATATATTTATCCCACGATCTCAAATGCCGTGGTTCCTGTCGAATCTGATGCTACGTCAAGCTCTGAATCTGCTCCAAGTTACTCCTCGGGAGCCTCATATCCCTCATATGTAGTCTCATCTTCGGTGGAAGCTACCGGTTCTTCTCTGGTTACTTCAACTGGGGAAAGTTCGTCGACGACGACATCATTGGTAACGATGCCAACAACATACACGTTCAGCTCAGAGATCACGACCTCTATAGAGTCAACGGCGTATATCACTAATGTTGTAACCATTACGTCGTGTGCTCCCACTGTCACAAACTGTCCAGTTGGCCAGGTTACTACTCAGACGGTTTCATCCTTCACCACCGTCTGCCCGGTCACCCATACTGTTATAGATGACACGACCTTCAGTGGACAACCAACGCCCATACATATACCATCTTATAGCTTCTCCAGTTTCACACCTTCTCTGTCGGTGCCAATCGACTCATCAACGACGAATACACTCCCGTCGACAGGCTTTTCGTCCCTGTCGGTTTCCAGCGATACTTCAGCTACGAATACAGTCCTGTCAACAGACTCTTCGTCTCTGTCGGTTTCAAGCGACTCGTCAAGTACAGATACACCCTCGTCAATAGGCTTTTCTTCCCCGTCAGTGCCCAGCTATCCTTTAACTACGAATACAGTCCTGTCGACAGCCTCGTCTCTATCGATGTCCAGCGACTCATCAACAACAAGTACAGTCCGTTCAACAGACTTTTTTTCTCCGTCGGTGTCAAGCGACTTGTCAACTACGGCTCCAGTCCCGTCAGCGGGCTTTTCTTCCTCGGTCTACCCCTCAAGTGTTTTGTATGGGAATACCACAACCACGAGCAGCGAAGCATTGTCGACTGAGCTGACTACATCCACTGTTTATTCGACCAATATCTATACAGTGACATCGTGCGCTCCCTCTGTCACGAATTGTCCTGCTGTGCTGGGCCGAGTAACTACAGAGCTGGTATCACTATACACCACGATTTGCCCCGTCACGAAGGCAGACACGACCGGTTCTTACGGATCATCTGCTACGCCATTGAGTAGTTCGGCATCCCCTGCGCCAGTACTTACAACTTCCACTGTTTATACCAGCAGCGTGTATACCATCAGTACCTGTGAAGCTGGTGCCGCCGATTGCTCTTCAAAGATTGGCTCAGTCACTACATCATCAATTGCGCTCTACACAACTGTGTGTCCTGTAGAGGACAGCCCGCCAAGTCCGGCCACATCCACAATTTCAGCAGCATCTTCCACTGCGGCAGTAAGCATCCCCCCCTTTTCCAGCGCGACCACTTCACCTACAGCCTCGGCATACACGACTTCAACTGTGTACTCTACAAACATCTACACCGTTACTTCTTGTGCTCCTGGCGTGGATTGCACTTCGAAACTGGGCGCCGTTACCACCGAGCTCGTTGCAATATCGACTACGGTATGTCCTGTAACTGAGCAGCCAACGCCAGTAGACACCACCCACGTGCCCCCGGCCGGCCCAAGTGGCTATACGACGGCGTCAATTACTCTCAGTAATACCGTTAGCAACTCGGTGATCTTGATCACGTCCATCATTACATTCATTGACACACCGGTACCAAGCACTTCCACGACTGGTATTCCGATCATTGGCAGTTCCAGCACAGCAGCGGTGTCTGTCCCCGGTGAATCTCGTCCCAGCAGCAAGGAACCTTGCACGACGATAACGCTGGGAAACCACTTTACGACTGTGATCACTTATGCGTCTATCACCCAGCATGTGCCGACTCCCGTGTCTCCTACCACGAGCCAATACCCGTCCTCCAATGTCGATGTCCCGAGCTACACGATGACCAATATAGGGGCCACAACAGAAATGAGGGCTACCAGGTTAGTTTCATCCTTAAATCCGGATTCGATCCCTAAGGGGTGAGTTTGTGCGAGACCTGTTTACTAATCTATTAGCGTTAGCATCACACCGATACAACACGGCCAGACCGGCGCGTGTGTCTGCGAGTCTTCGATCTCGACTGTATACAGTACAGTAACGATGACGATCGCGCAAACTACTGTAACGAGTACCAGAACTGTCGAGCCACCATTCCCGACTGGTTACCCCACGGCTAGAGGTGGTGTGCCTGCTGGAACTGATGATGATTCTTGTGAGACGGATTCGAGCGCTATGCCTATGGGTACTGGTGCTGGGCCGGTGATTCGGAGGTGGTTCCGACGGCTGCCTGGCCATGGATATGGACACGGCCCCAATCCTTAATAATGGGCGATCATTGCCACGAGCGTGAGAATGGAGTCGACGAGAGATGTCGAGGCGTGTATGTCAGTCTGGGCAATGCACACGATCTTCGACGATAGTTTTCTAAGCTACCTGTTTATCCTCTCTATTGTGACGGCTTTTTGGTGTCATAGGCATTTTCATTTCAGGGGGTTCGAGTGTCTACATGTAACACGCTCTTTAGATCAGGTTCCCGGCAAGATGGTCGAGTACGGAATATGATATCCAGGCAATGATCCCTGGCGGAACCAATTAGATCTCCTAATGGCTTGCTTCGCTTTCCGGATTGGGTATTTATTCGATGGCAGTCGTAATGAGGGTTAGTCTACGAATTCGGAGTCTGCGCATGCGCATCGCGGATTCGGTACCGATGAGTCCTTTTGTCTTCACGTTTAAGAGAGCTAGGTAATCGAACCAGAGTCAACTAATCAAAATTCAGTTCATACTCCTGTTTATCAGATAGGTAATCCTTTTGGACAGTATCATTCAATCCCATCTAAGCCTGAGGCGGAATCCCCGAAGCCTGCTTCGCCTCCTTCGCGCCAAACTCATCACGACCGCCCTCAAAGACGCGATCAAAGTCATACTCAAACCACCGGATCTGGGGATCAAGACCAGCAAACTTCCAGACCCCGTCGATCTTCTTGTACCAGTGCGTATTGGTAGAGTGGGCATGGCCCTTGACAGCGACCTGCTTGCGCGAGGCATCGGTGTAGCGCTGATGGGGCACGCGCAGCTGATGCACGCCGACGACCTCGTCGTCGGAGATCTTCTCCCACTTGGTGCCACCGATGAAGTGCTGCGTCATGAGCAGGGGGTCGCCGAGGACGGCCGGGTTCGAGACCATGCTGACGTAGTCTTCGGCGGGCATGGCTTCCCAGAGCTTGTTCAGGAACGAGCGGTAGTCGATCTTGTAGATTGTGAGTTGAGATGTCAGAGGGGAAATTGTGAGATCTTACACGCAGAGTTGGCGCGATGACGGTGCGCAGTCTGTCCCAGTCTTTGGTGTCGTAGCTGTCGGCCCAGTCGACGAGACAGGTCATCAGACCGAGGTAGTCCTCGAAGGAGATGTTGCCGAAGTCTTTTGCCGCAACCATTTTGACTAGAATTGAGATCTACCGCCTGTGCAATGAAGATCCGATGACGTGAGACAGAAACTGGTCTTGTCGACTTGATGATCCAATCTCTCAGTCTCGACCCTGACGGCAGTTCTTATTCACGATACCATCCCCGCAATAAGATGTTGGGACAATCCGGGGACTTTATGTCAGATTTCCGACGTTTCCTTGCTTCTCGCACAGGAGCGGAGTTCCCCAACGGATGATTCGCTGTGCCGACCTCGTACGCTACAGCAGCATCTCACCTTGCAGCTCCCTAGGACGGACATCCTTGTTCCTTCGATGCATTTACGCCTCCTTGTTTGTGGCTTCTCAGCGTCGATTCTGGCGCGCGGCAAGATCAGTCCGTAATCTCCGTTGTTCCAACAGTTGTGCGATCCCCTTTTTGCTTCGCAAAGGGTAGGAACGGTGACTTGAGGCAGCACGTGGGTTTTCGTGGGGGAGTAGGGCTTGTTGAGGCGATCTCTGGATATTTATATCTTCTTCTGAGACAAGCCTCCATTCCGGAAGTTCTAAGAGAATTCGGGCATATCAACCATTTGTTGGCCTTTTCCTATCATCAGTTGAGAGAGTATCAGATTGGGTGAACTCCATGAGGTCCATGAACCAAACCGATCCTGTCGTGTACTTAACTGGAGCATGATGCTCGGCGCAACATTTTCGTTCCTGATTGATTGATTCCGACAGTCATTAGATGGATGTTTTGAATCACAACACCCGATCTTGAAGTGCCAGTCGATCGCGCAGATCAAGGATTTGCAGCGTGAACGAAGCTGGCTGACTGCTTTGTCGATCCAGCCATACATACTAAACCGTTTTCGCAAAGAATCGCGCAGAAGATCTCAGGTCAGCTTCAGCACGACATGCATTCCTAAAATCGCATCCTTGCCGATCATCACCAGTTTCTGCTTTGCCTTTTTCTTACGTCCGCTCCGCTCGGGGCCAACCTGAAAAAAAACTTCCTTTCCCTTTTCCAGGATAAAAAGATCGATAGGTAGTCCGGCGACCTGAGATCTCAGTGACTCTGCGTTTGTTGCATAACCCCGTAATTACATAACTGAAAACCAAGTGCCGTTATCCGTAGGTACCTCGTCAACCCGTGCGGATTACACGCACCAGCATGACTCTGGAACCCTTCATGACGTGATCTTTGGCATGAAACGAGATCTCGATAGACGCAGGAATTACGCGCGACGGACGGGCGGAGTACAGTGCAGAAGCGCTGCGCCGGTGTACCTCGCCGAACGCCCGAAGACAGCATCGAGGTCACTGGCTCCACCCGACCGAAAGGGTGACGGACCCTGGGACGGACTTGTCGCGCCACACAATGGCCTAGCAATCCGAGGTACCGGGCCTAGGAGAGTCGACGGTTTCCTGATTAGGTTGGCACGCCAATAGTGACCACGTTCGAGTCGCCGAACACGCACGGAGCTACCTGAGCACGCCGACACTGTTGACGATGCCACCCTCTTCACATGCTTTGTCACTTGCTTAGTGTCGCTGGAATAGGCAAGTGCCTCGGCTGGGCCCGAGTTAACGTTCACTTCATTTTCGAATAAAGGCAAGGGCGGATTTAAGGGCGAGTCGTAATTTCCGCGCGGCGGAGGACTCCCAGGCACGGTGGAGCTCCGGGTCGCTCCTCAAATAATACTTCGTAATCGCGTCTCTCTTTTCAACTGGATGCGTTGATCTTCGAGTCCAGTCACCAGTCAAGTCCCACAATCATCCCACCCTCCCTTGCCTGCCTGCCTTCTTTTCTCCCTTGATCACCTCTTTCGTTGACGGAAACGGGTTTGTCTGTCTAATTATAATCATGTCGTTCCTTATCTCCACGATTCGCCAGCTAATCCCCGGCTCACCTCGATTCACAGAGGAACACATTCCGGATCTCTCTGGCAAGGTACGTATGCAAGTGAAGTTCTGGGGTCCCTTTTATGATTACTATTCATAGGCGAGCCGACAGGAAAATTCTCTTCGAGTCCACTCTCTTATGTATGTATGTACTGACTGGGGGTGAATCTGTAGGTCTACATCGTGACAGGTGCCAACACGGGTATAGGAAAAGTCGTTGCGCAGATCCTCTACGCCAAGAACGCCGCCGTCTGGGTGGCCGCGCGCAATGAGGAAAAGGGGGCGAACGCCATCGCCGCCATCAAGGAGGCCTGCCCGGACTCCAAGGGCCGCCTCGAGTACCTGCACCTAGACCTCAGCGACCTGACCACCATCAAGGCGTCCGCGCAGAAATTCCTCGAGAAGGAGACGCGGCTGGATGTCCTCTTCAACAATGCCGGCGTTATGTTCCCGCCGCAAGGAAGCAAGACAGTCCAGGGCTATGAGCTGCAGATCGGCACGAATAACCTGGGTCCGTTCTTGTTTACGAAGCTCTTGACGCCTATCTTGAAGGAAACGGCTAAGACGGCGCCGAAGGCGTCTGTGCGTGTTATCTGGGTTTCGTCGTCTGCTGCTGAGCACTTGAACCCGAAGGGCGGTGTTGAGATGGATAACCTTGACTACAAGCGCGATCACTCGCATCTTATCAAATACGGTATCAGCAAGGCCGGCAACTACTACCACGGCACTGAATTCGCTCAGCGTCATCGCGAGGATGGCATCGTCAGTGTGGTACGTCTCTTTCTATCCCCTCTGAATAAGCCATGACTGGCTACAAGTCATCTTGACTAATCTGTTCTAGTCATTGAACCCTGGCAACTTGAAGACGGAGCTGGACCGCCACTGCAACGCCTTGGAGATGATATTCAGAAAAGCGACGACGTTCCCTGCTATCTACGGTGCCTACACTGAGGTGTATGCTGCCTTTTCGAGCGAGGTCAACTTGGAGAACTCCGGTTCCTGGAGTAAGTCTTGCATCTTTCGATGATACACTTCGTTTTGCTAACTGATCTACCTTAGTTGTTCCATGGGGTCGCTTGGAGCACATCCGTCGGGACTTGCTGCAGGGTTCCAAGTCCGAAGCAGAGGGCGGAACTGGTATCGCAAAGCAGTTCTGGGAATGGTGCGATGAGCAGACCAAGGCCTATGCTTGAGTTTCAGTCCTCGCGAAGTCGGGTTGCTGACAGGCTTCTAACGAAGCTATTCATTGGGTTGACCATTCATGTGTCGCCCTTTCATGGGTTACGAGACTCTCGCGCGGCTTACTGAGATGCATGCCGCAATGGTAATTTGGGCTTACAGGCTCAGGATCTTGAGACCTCAACCGCCGTACACACGGTGTTCATGCTGTTGTTGATCGGCCCATCATCTGTGGCGACTATAGAGATCGCCAAAGACAGCTAATAGTTAATGAATTGATGCATACCAACTTGCACCCGGGGTTGGGGGTTTGGGGGGGTTACGCCCGAAACCCCCAATCTACCGATAACCGCAGGAAATACTCCATTGTCTGACTGAATCGATTTAAGCTCTCGTGGTCCAGGAATCCCATGATCGTGATCAGGACTTCCTCGGGTAATTTCTCAATTGCGCTTGAGGGCGTGGAATGAGGATGAGGCTCTGGTGGAAATGCAGTGAGTCGATGCGCTGCGTTCTCGATCTCGTTCTGTTGCGCCTGGATGCTGGTCTGCGTTGCGTTCATTTCAGCTTGATTCGTTTGAAGCTCATGTGAGTTATATGTAACACCAGCAACTCCCCGATCGCAATCGAGAATCTTGGCGATCCCTTGTATGAGTGAGTTGTCTCGGGAGTGAGTTGCCTGAGTGTCGCGCAAGGGCGATTCTGTAGAACTTATACCGCTCCGATCCCCGCCTCTCCCCCTCTCCCCCCTTATGCTGTGTGTGTGCCACCCCGTGCCGTGTCTTAGATCCATTCGTTCGGGTTGGATGCCGGCCGGTTCTACACACCCTCCATGAGATAAATAGACGATGTCACGATAACACAATCTGTGACATGGAATGCGATTTCATATCCTGTTGTCGCAATATCGATACTCATCGATGAGACAAGACAATGATCGTAAGAAAACCGTTTGTAAATCCATCGTGTAAACATCCTCTCATTAACATTCATTATCATAACATCAAAATCCCAAAAAAAGAAAACGCTATGAGTTTTCCGCTAAATGTATCCCGACAATAATGCCGCTTGCTCTCCCCGTTCTAGACTTTTTCATCTATTTTTCGTGACACCCTTTATACCCCAACGCCATCAAGGCCCTGAAAGTACCAAAATAGGTCCAAAGAGGGATGACCCGCACCCCCTCTAATGATGACATGACGCTCATGATTCAGTTTTCAACATCTCGCTTCGTTAAACCATCCACATCATTTCACCCCCTTAACCCCATTTCAACCCCCCACAACCCCATTATAACTTATTCGAGATCTTCTCCAAGAGAAGCCGTTCCTCAAGCGACAACTTCAAGTTCGGCGGTAAGATGAACTGACCCCGCAGAATCGTAATCTCGGGTAACGGCGCCTTCTCCATCGTCGATTCCAGCGACGGCGTGCTGAGTTCGGGTAACTTTGCGGCCTGCGCGGGCGTCAGATCGCTCGGTGTCCACCAGTACAGCGGGAAGCGGCCGAAGACGTTATTGATGAGCAGCGCGTTGACGAGCATGAGGGTACAGCCGAGGATGACGAGCGGGATGAGCCGCCATCCGAGACCCGCCGCCGTGTCGTCGATAACGGCTAACAGAGCCGTGGCGCCGGCCGGTGGGTGCACCGTTTTCGTGAGGCCCATGAGCATCGTTGTCGTTGCGCACGCGAGGGCCCCGCCCATCCAGCGCGCCCAGTCCTGGTCCGATCGTAGGTTGAAGAGCTTGCAGTAGGAGACGCCGATGATGGCGCCGATAATTTGGCTGAGGACCGAGTTCCGTGGCTGTGCTAGGGGCGATTCGACTGCGTAGAACTCGAGCACCGCTGCTGCTCCCTGGGGACCCGTTTGGTCAGCTTTGGCCGGCATGGTAGCGGTTAGGATGCGGCATTGGACTATAGGACTTACGAAACTCGCTACGATGCGAGGCCCATGGCTGGCGATCCAGGGGATCTGATGGCTTATCACCTGGATGAGCACGAGACTGGTAAAGATGCCAAACATGGCTCTCGTCATGAGCATGAGGTTTCCATATTTCGTCTCAGGGGTGTGTCTCCTGTAGCCAAGGAAGTAGGACACGGGATAGGGGAGGCTCGACCATGGTGGTGAGGGTATTATCCGGTTCAGATACTCGTCGATATCGAAGTTTAGTTGAGCGAAAGAAGCCATCGTTTCAGTTTCAGTGTGACGTCTAGAGACAGTAGGATAGGATAGGAGACTTGGCAAGGTTTGTATGAGAGACCAGGGGGGGGGATTGCTTAGAATACTAGTTGGGGGAGAAGGTAGGCTAGGCAGAGCGAGTGTGTCAAGTCAAGGCAAGTCAGAAACAACCAGCTGATTGCATGACCATATTCACTTCTGCAACACAAACGAAAAAAGAGAATAACAGAAACGGCTGCGCCTCTCCTGGGATATATATTGATTACAGTGCCAAGATCAACATTGTGTGTGCATGTAACGAAACGCCAACCAAAGATGGGGAAGCTTAGGAGCGGAACAGGCTGCGCTTAGGAAACTTAGGTAAGAAGTAGTTAACAATTGTATCTCCGCGGCGTTACTTACTGCGTCGTTTCTTCCCAACGGCGATCCGGGGTACCTGTGACCACAGTCACCGAAACAGCTAAACTCCCTCTAAAAACTCCTCCTTGTCCATTAGGCATTAGGCCAATGCAATGATGTCAATTGAGTAACGGGAATGAATGCCATTGGGTCACAAATGAGTCGGAGGGCGTTGTAACCGCATGGAGTGTGTATACAATAGGCGTGGATTCCGCTCAGGTTCAGGGGGTCGTGAAATTTTTCATCGGGATCTGGTTGTGTGTGCTGTGAGCTGTTTGTTTTTCTTCGATACATACTCACCGTACCCAGCTGCCATCATCACGGTCCGCTGTCGATCATAGAGCGGAGCCAGTATTGAACGGCTACCTCAAATCGCTCCCGGTTGGTCCGGTACGTGCAGTGCCAGCTCGACGTTGAGCCACTGAGGGGCAGTCCTTCCCATGCTTGTATTACATGGCCAGGTCCTTACCTACATGCTTCCTCGAGGAATCACGATACTTTCGACTCACGTGGGGCTGGAAGATTTTCGTCTGGCACGGGTGCAGATTGGCCTGGTTCCTTGCATTCGACATGGGCACGATGCTCCCTCGTGAGCTTCGGATTTGCGTATGAGGGAAAAGCTCCGGAGATAGTTGTAAACACCTCGAGCTGGAGAGTGGATCGACATCCTTCGAAGCTTTCAAACCCCGCGGTCCTTAGAAGTCTCGACTCTGGCTTCAATGTCATCATTCTCGGTCCACAGTTCTAGGCCTCATAAGGAACTAGCTGCCGCGGAGTTGTTTTTGTCATTCTTTGGGACGCCTATTTTGCCGGCCGTTGGAAGCTCAGCGTTGGGCTTGAGAGTGAACAACGCCGAAGTGGGATGATGGCAGCTTTTCGTTGTGTGCTGTACGCTATAGCAATCGTCTTTATTCCTCTGTCTAAGAAAAATTTCTCGACACCGACAGTACCGACGACCAATCACGAACAGCCACCAAGGTGGTTCTGACGCGACGGTTGAAGCCGGAGACTGAAACAGCGCCAAGCGACAATCCAGACGCTGCAGAGATAACATGTAACACGGGCATGGTTCGACCCGGTGGTCGAGACTGCGGTTGAGAGAGGCTACCGAAGCAGGTTGACAGAATGCTGGGTAACCGTCAAGAACGCCATGGTGACGGCGGGGGAGACGGAATTAGCAGAAGATGCCAGCAGAATGGTCACCTTCGACGCTCAATTCTGGTCGATGTGACGGTGTAGATATGCAGTGCTTCTTCTACTTGTGCGTTCTTGTTGAGACATGCGTGCTGCTTGATTGAAGCGGTGTGTTGTTATGATTATCTCAACATACATAGGAGAATATCGCGGATTCTGCTTTTGGTGTTGTCAACGCTGTGAAATTCCATAGCAGCGACTCAAATTATGTAATGCACTGTACCTGACCGGATTCTACGCTAACCCCCTGAGCCTTAGTGCATGATATTAGCCTGCGGATGTGCAGTTGGCGCCGTCACTAGCCGGAATCGGTGATTCGGTGTTGCACAAAGTGCTCTGACTTGTCATTCTAGGCTTAGCGCCATGAGGAACAGAGAGGATGCCATTTGAATGGATTTCCGCTACCTAACCCGGGGACGAGTTAAGCTGATTCTCGTGGGCGACAAAGTCATTCGATCTTCCGAGAATCAACTTTGACGCCTTTCTCAAAGGAAATCCACATCTCCGGAGATATCTAGGAAATTCGGCATATATCAGTAGCACCGTTTTCACCTCTAGTTTGTTCGTTTCATGTATTCGAGAACAGACGGCTTGCTTGAAAGAAAAAAAAGAAGTCAGAAAGTTGGAAGTCGAAAATCGAAGGTGTTGATCACGATGACGAGTTATTCCCGGATTCTGAGGATTCCGGGCTGCACCTTCAACTCTCAAATACTGGCGCACTTGCCACTGACACAGCCATAAGCAACAGCTGGCACTAACCTAAACAACGCCTATGACATAGCTCGTGCCACTGCGAGAGGTTGGCCCTTCCATCGGTTGCCTTCCGTGCTGCGTCAGTCCTTCCGTAGACCAGACTGACTGTCCCAGCTCCATCGTGAAGTGACATCCCTACTTGTAAATCACGCTCCGAAATCTGACACGTCTGATTCTCCAAACCCCAAAGTACAAATATTCTAGACTGGGATATAATAACATCTCCATTACGAAAGAAAAAGAAATATGAACGATCTAGTAAAGATCGCCATCTCGAAAGCCGAGACACTCAAGAAGAAACCAGGCTCCATCCCCTGGCGCCCAGACGAGGCGTGGGTCCAGCCCTTCTACGCCTGGAACGCCGGGCGCGAAGAATGGGAGTCCCTCACACTGACTGCCGGCCATGCCGATGCCGGCTGCGACCCAAGCATCGACAGCCTGGCGCTATATAGCTGGAACATCGACTTCATGCTGCCCTTCCCCGAGGCGCGCATGCAGGCCGCTCTCGACCATCTCGCGGAACGTCTCGCAGAGACATCCTCCTCTACGACAACGGCGACTGTCATCTTCTTCCAAGAATGCACCCTCAGCGATCTCGGCACACTCAGTCAGCAGCAATGGATCCGCGACCACTTCTACATGACGGACATCGACACGTCGGCCTGGGCGTCCGGCGCATACGGCACGACGACGCTGATTGACCGTCGGCTGGAGGTGACGTCATGTTTCCGTGTTCACTACGCCAAGACGGCCATGGAGCGCGATGCGCTATTTGTCGATGTCGTCGCTCCAGCGGCTTCTACTACTACTAACGGGCGCGGCAAGACGATTCGACTGGGTAACAGTCATCTTGAGTCTCTCGTTGCGCAGCCGCCGCTTCGGCCAAGTCAGGTCGAAGTCGCCGCGCGATTCATGAAGGAGGACGGGATCGCAGATGCGGTGTTTGCTGGCGATTTCAACGCCATTCAGCCCTTTGACAGCACCCTGCACACGGAGAACGGTCTCAAGGACGCATACTTGGAGCAAGGTGGGCAGGAGTATGTCGATGAGGGTTTCACGTGGGGTCAGCAGGCCCTGCGGGAATTGCGCGAGACGTTCGGCTGCTCGCGAATGGACAAGATCTTCTTCCGGGGAGGCTTCCTAAACTTGCTGTCCTTCGAGCGGTTTGGCGCCGATGTCGAGATTCAGGAGAGTCGACAGGAGATGAGAGATGAACTGTTGGCGTTGGGGTTCGAGAAGCCCTGGATCACTGACCATCTTGGTGTCAGAGCTGTCTTCAGCTTCACCAAGGACTCTTAATCCAAGAATGATGTGGATAAGCTAACTGCATGACTAGGTACTAATAACAGGTTGAGAAGCAGATTCGTCTAGTACATTGTCGGCATGGCGTCACCAGGATCTGTACGCCCTCGTTTCGTCCTTAAGAGGTATTGTTTCATGTGTCTGTACAAGTCTGTTTATGTCATTCGAAACCTCCTGTGACATAAGGGTGTCGTGAACCGTGGCGCTGGATTGTCTCCTTTATTCTGGATCCGTCTCAGTCAGGGTCATTCCGATGCTTCATCGTGGTTATTTATGACGATTCTAGAGGTAAAACTCAGGAGTCAACATGTCGAGAATGCTCTTCTGGGCCATACACAAGAAGGGTTTTTATGTACACATACGTTCACATTAGTTTTGCCGGGGTTAATTAATGAACTCTCCAGAACAGCTACGCAGCCTACCCAGACTTCATCCGAAAAGTGCACCACAGAAAGTTTCCATCGAGACGCTCAAGATAGCAGCTTGAGATGTGCCAAGACGGAGCATATGGCCCGTATTGGAGACAAACTGGGCAAGGTATCAGTATTGCCTGCGCAAACGCGGATGTTTGTCTCACTTAGAACGACAATAAGGAGAAGAAGGCATTGAATGAGCACAGCAATTGGGTATCAAACTAATAAACGAAACAAACCATGCGCCTATCCCGACATTTCCTGTGAGAGCCCGCGGATCACACCTTCAGCTTTGAACTCTTTCATCACACCCTCCCATAATCTTTCCGCCATGACCTTGCCTTCGTCGGTATACACGATTGGCGCGAATCTGCATGAAATTTTGTCAACAAAAGGTTCATTTAACGAATAAAAGGGGCTGAACTTACAATGCAGGCTTCCCGTCGTTCACATAGCGCCCGTGAAACTCCACATCATGCTGTACGGCGCCATTCACGATGGCTTGGGCGCCACTGGCGCACGACCGTCCACATACCCTGAACATGGCGCGGGCGAGATAGCCCATGAATGTGCCCTGGCTATCGCGCGCGAGATTCGATCCGTAGCAGAGGCCCGGGTTAACGCAGTTGATAAAAGCTGTCGAGGAGGGCACACGTTTAGCCAGCTCAACGAGAAAGAATTGGCCGAGTAATTTGGAGGTGCAGTATTGCTGATGGTGGTCGAACGTGTTCGCATCCAGTTTCTCGTCGAGGGATGACAGGACCGGACGTCCTTCTTCCGGGAGTTTGAACTTGGCCCATTCGGCCACGCTGGAGGAGACCATGGTGAGCGTACCGGGTTGGGAGGCGGAGCGCTTCTTCATGCGTAGCGTGGGGAGGAGCAATATCGCTAGTAGAGCTGTGGAGAGGTAGTTGACCTGGATGACCTCTTCGTGGCCCGTCTGAGGCAAGATGTTGCAGGCGACGCGGTAGACGCCTGCGTTGAGGATGACGATGTCGAGGTTCTGGAGGGTCTCGGCGCGGTCTGTGAAGTCTGCGATGGATTTGTAGGAGCAGTAGTCTAGGGGCCAGACTTCGATGTCTTGGTCCTCTTCTGATGACTGTGATGAGGTGGTGGTGGAGAGGATGTAGGATTTTGCGGCTGCACCCTCTGCTTCGTCACGGACGGCGAGGATTAGTTTGCTGATGCCCCGGGTGTAGAGTTCTTTGGCGCATTCGAGGCCGATGCCGCTGTTGGAGCCGGTTACGATGGCGGTTCTGCCGATGAGATCGCGGACTGGGGCCGGAGTAGTCATAGATGGGAACCAGCTGGTTGCCTGGGAAGTGGAGGATTCCTTTTCGGTCGACATCGTCACGGTTATGGCCAGGTTGAGGTCGAAATGGGATTAAGATGCTGATATTGAGATGATGAAAGATGGAATTGATATGAGGTCAAGATGTAGGGTGATCGTTGGAGAAGAACGCCTCGAGTATTAAACTGCTGACAGCCGAGAAGAAAGGTCATATATGAGTGTCGGGGGCATCATAGATCGTGCATACACATAGCCGGGGGGAGCATGAAACGAGGCGAATATATAAACCGCAATTAGATCCGGGCTGAGACGTACAGACAAACACTTGACTGGAGAGGAGTGGCTCGATTCGACAAGATCCACGTGTAAGCAGTGTCTGCCGGTCGTTGTCCATTGAGTCACTGTCACTTCACTGCCTCCCTCGCATTGGTGCAAAATAGATTTCGCACATGCCAATCAATAATCGAGAACAAGCAAAGGGCATTTCCCATCTGCCTACACTAAGCTCAGGCATCTAACCACCCTGGTTGGTCTCTGCCTATGGATTAGGGTAACATCACTATCCTGTCGCAGGGTGGCATTGGTGGCTGACCGTTTTACGATCAGCCTGTTGGTTTAAACCGAGAAAAGAAACTTATGCGACCGTACAAGTATATAATTCGTTATGTGCGCCCGGATTTCGGCTCGTTTCGGCCTGCTGAGGCTTGCTTGTAACTAGTCCCCGGCTTGGTTTGTCGCCGATCAAGGCTTGTTTGTGTTTCATGGAGAATCCGTGATGTTTACCTGTTTGAATCTGTTGCTCACTTGCCGACGACTGAAGCCGAGAACACGAATGTTATCTGCTAAATAAACATGTAAGCTTTTGAGGCGTTGCTAATGTTGCTAAAATGATGACCCCGGAGATAATTACTATCATGGCCATGTGGGTATTCCGTATGTATTCTGGAGTCTGCGTAGACCTTCCCGATCACCACTTTAGCGGATGTGGGATCGGCGACAGGGGTTGCAATTCCAAGGTTCATATTCCGCGCCGTTATTGGGGTCCAGAAGATGATAAGTAAATTCATTTGAGGGATTTGGTTCTTACGATTAAATTAAGAATGGATTGGTATATTTAGTAAATGTTGCGAGTGATTTCGTATTGATTATGAGTTGATTCTGTATCGAAGATCTTGTTGCCGGTTTCCGTTGTGTATGGGACTAACGGAGTTCAAGCCGGAACGGGCCGAGGGGATCTGTTGATCAGTGATCACCGTAAAGTGTGTTCTCTCAATTACCTACCTAACTCCAGGCTTACCGCGGTGAGAATGAGTCGACACAGCTCAGTCTGACCGGGCAAAGGTGGCTTGGTTTTCATGCGTTTTTAACAGTCTCGAATTCGTAATTGATGCCTGAGAAGTTGGAGCCTGGAACTTCTCACGCCGGCCTGACTCATTTGTTGGTACCTAGTTAGCACTAGGCAGGCAGATCGCACTACAGTTACGGATTCCCTGTCAGAATAATCCGTAAAAATTACGGAACTCACTTTAGCGGCCTTGAAAGTCGCGCTCAGTTTCGAACGCCCGCGTTCTTTCGCGTTAACCCTCGTGCTAACCTCGTGCCATATTTCAACTTCAATCATGGTCCCCACAACGCCGACAAGATTAGAAAAGCGAAGAAAAGATATTTCGCCTCATTAATGGACGCGAATAGATGCTGAAGTTTCATGCAGATTCTGAGGGAAGTTCAGCAAGGAGTGTCCATGACACCGCCAACCACTATGAAATTGCGAAATCAGCCAAGAGTTCTGCTCATATCTGTCAGCTGTGCATCCTGACATAAGAAGATAAAGTCTACATGAATGGATTCATGGAGGTTGATCATTTTTTCTCAGTGGAGATTTCTGCAGAAAAGATAAATGGCCGCACTATTAGTGTGAGAGTCATGACTTACTTTCACCACACAGGACTTGAGCACAGTCAAGCACTCCTGAGGCGAAAATTATCTTCGGAACATGCATGAGAATGGCTCAAAATCGCGAAAACTCGTCCGAAGAAGCCGTGCTCGTACTGAAAGCGGTCGGGCATGTTAGACAAGTTGATGGTATAATATGGCCAAAATGAAAGAGGCGATCGGATATCCTGTCATTGCATGAGTAGGTATACACCGGTTATCAATCCTTAGATTCATTTATATATTGTTTTGACAAGGACTGCCTCGTGGAATCCAGGATGAGTGGGTGTCTTCAACAGCACGGGTTTGTGCTCGCATGAACATGCTGATCTCATACCTATGGAGGTTGTCACCGGGTCCCCAATGATCAATTATCAACAATGGGCATCTCATTCACTGAACAGGAGTATGATTCAGAACGGGTAAGAAAGCGAAGACTTTGAGCGCATGTGAACAACTCCAGAAAGGGGACCCGAGCTCTGTCTGAGTCTCATGTCTAGAAAAAGGTCTTTAGGAATGGATCTCTAAGAAGAGCACGAGAAGAGGGCAGAAGGACCACGAAGGAGGTCACTAACCCTCCTGAAATGACCGCCTGCTCCTCCCTTTTGCTTTCCAAAGAGTTCTCTCCAATCTTCTTCTCCGTCCTGCCCACCATGCTACATCTCAGAGGGTGTTGGAAGATGCCATGCATGTCGGCACAAACCAGCTCGAGAAGCCTTCATTTTGATCTGCTCGAAGGGTTTCATGAAGACTTGCTGCTTAAGCTGGGTTGAAGTTTCTTCAGCAATGCGCAATAACAACAATTGATCCCGATTGCCGATGGCGGAGCAGAAACTTTCGCTCATCGTGAAGTCCAATTAGAGTGGCTCGTGGCCCGACAACGGTATCCCTCATGGGTCTCGCTTCACAGGAACCGAACGAGACTCGCAGCGTGTGGCGCCGCCCGCATCTCCTGCGAGGGGTTCCCCATCTGGGAAACGAATGACTGAACTGGTTCATATCATTTCAACTTGGAGGGATTGCAGCCGAAATGCCAATGAGTTTGACTGACTCCTGCTTCCAAGTCATTTCTGATCCTCAGGCTTTGATAGAGAGAACCTATGATATGGCAGATATTCCATATATCCGCGACATCCGCAAGTACGCTGCGATTGTGCGCAGGCCCGAATGTGCTGACTAGTCATGGTATCGCATGAGCAGCGCTTGGCCCTGCGGCCTTGATAACCTCAGCACATTCAAGTGAGGCCCAGACCTCTTGTCGTATGTTTCTGTCGTGAGAATTTCGCTGCCAAGGGCTGTTACGAAATCAGGCTTATATGGCGTGCCATAATCCGTACCAAGGCCGATGTTGTTGCTTCAGTGCAGAATGCTTCGGTCACGAGGCCCGAGACCGGTGGCATGAGTACCAACCACGATCTCATGTCTGGGTACGAGTCCTTCTCGACGCTGGATACATATCAGCCACACAGCCATTGACGTACCAGGGCCTGGTTCTGAAAGACCCCTTCTTTGATCCCTATCCTTACGTCAGAACGAGAAGTGGCGTTCGTATCCTCACCTCGATGACACTCACATGGGAAGGATGACAACCAATGAACCCGGAACAAGGAAAGTCGGCAGATCTGCAAGATGATCGCGGTTACGAGACGAAGAGTTTTCTGCTCGATGCTACCATAGCGTCGGGTCTTGGCTTCAGCTTACGCAGTTTGTTGCCGAGCTTGGGACGTCAGGGCAGCAAGTAAGCTGGGACGTCAGCGTAGGGTGGGAAGGGTCCTGAGTACCCTGTACATACCGCGTTTGTATCTTCTACAAAGGGTATGTCGGGGAAGATCTGGGACGGAACTGTTGGAGTTGGTCGACGAAGCGCATTAGGGTCGTCCGGGAATATCCTTCTCAGCAAGTGAGATATGCGGGCTCGGCTCGTAATGCCTAGATGAGGAGAAGTTCAACCATATTCCTTGGTTCAAAACCGGAATTAGCGAGGGCTGCGATCTCACGGTAATAACAGCTTCCCTACACTGCACATGGCGTAGCCATTTCCATGTCGTCAGGCCAATTGGCATACAAGCGACCCTTGACCCAACCCCTTCGTGCGGAGTAGAACAGGAATCATGATGCCATTACCCAAGGCATAGGAAACCTCATTCAATCGTAACGCACACCGGTACTCTATCTGCATTGACGCGCACGGAACTTTATAGGGCGATGTAGTCTTCGTCTCGGGCCTACGGACATAAGCCCTGAGCCAATCCGGGCGAGGTTGACGAGATTGATCACCCAGTCTACATCTCGTCACACGTCTCCATGGGATCGATCAAAAATATTTCCCCTCCCTCCTCATCTTCATGCTTGTACATGATGCGGTGGAACGTGAGACATTACCGCTTTGTCTCCTGTTTGGCCTGGGGAAAATTCTCCGGTGGGACGACGGTATGCAGATCCATTAGAACGGAGCCCCAGACTTCGCCGCCGGGAGGGTGAGACCTGTCATAGGGAGCGAACATGCCGGCCTTGCCCGACTTCTTCCGGTGAAGACGACCCTACTGACCTGTAATGTACGGCATGGAAAATGTTGTTGAGAAGAAGCAAGGATATCGTCTCCCCCCCGCGGAGTAACGTCACACGTGCAATGGTAATTAATATTTCGATTTTTGACAGTTGTTTGAGGGTTGGTACTATATACGATTGGCTCGGATCGCAGGAGTCCTTCCCTGTGTTAGTTTCACAAGGGTCCAGAGACTCCCATTACCCATGTGCTTACCGATCTCAAGTATGCCGTGCCCCGAATCCAACATCGAAATCAATATTCTGGGCAACGGCGGCAATGATATATTTTGGATTTGACGATAGAGTCGCTTGCAGCCCTATTCATATGATAGGCAATGCTTAGTTTTGCCACCATGTTGTTTGGAGTCGAGTCATAATCATGCAGTCGCTCTCGAAATTCCATCGGCAATAGCGATCTGTTTGAGGCACGGGAGAGTTCAAAGAATAGGATACTCATAGAGCGCGAGTCATCAACGGTATCATCAACCTCATTCAATGGGGACATCAGCATGATCCTCTTAGTCAAGTAGTCTCGTATGTAGTAGGTTTTCAGACAGATGTCCGCTCATGCTTCGCGATTCGGACTTAAGGGCGCACGAAGATCGAGCGTGGGGAGTCTTTCATGGTTCACGACATGGCAGGTAGAGAAGGCATCGGTACCGAAAGCGAATACTGTTCTGATCTTCACGTAAGCAGGTCAAAGGGGTAGGAAATATCAACTCACCAGGCAATGAAGGGATAATCGGAAGACTTGGTACCGAAGTCAAGCTGAGAATATCCTTAGGGCGGCGCATCGGCGTTAACGTTGGTGTAGAGATATGGAACGTGGGACGATCGCAACAGAAGTTTTGGGCTCATTTTGAATCGGAATATCCTTTTGATCTTAATGGTTATCAAGTAATGCCATTCAAAACCTGATATTTTCGCGACGCGCCTCCAGGGGAGCTTGTCGTTCAATGGTTCATGTCGAATGCTGGTGCATCACGATCAGACGAGAATCGGCTTCGCCACGGGTTCATCCGAGCTTGTTCGCAATCATAGAAGCTCATATAAAAGCGTTCGTGAGCGGTTGAGAATATGAATGTGCATGATGCTGCTGCAAGTATCGCATAGGGCTAGAGCCCATCACGTATCACAGAAGTGTAGCGATAATGCTCAACTGTTATGTAGCCTCCGATGATCTCTCCTTGGAGAGCCATTCACAGCCGCATTGTCGCCGTGCCACTCCAGGTACGTAATGCAACCGTCTCATTGGAGACGGTTACATTCAGCCTCAATACAGGCTCGCCGCGTTGTCCTTCCCCGGCTTTCCCCCAACCCCTCACGAGAGACCAGATAATGCTATGCCGAGCATCTTGAGCATCGGGGAATGCTGTGTCATGTGACGTATTGGGGGAAAGGGGCTGCTGAGGAGAAAGGACGTCATTTGGGCTCATCCCGTATGACGTTGAGCTGGACGCCGCCACGTTTTAAGGCGGTAAGCATTGCGATGTAAAAGTTCCGGAGATATCTGGGAGATGTTTCAATCTCACTCGACAAGCGAGATGCACCATTGCCACCATAATCCATGTCTATTTCCAGCTCGCCGGCCTGCAGGCCAAGCACGTCATCATTGCCCGTAGGACGACGGGACATCAAAGCCGGCTGACGACTCACATTCGAACATGGCCCTCACTGGGACAATTTGCTCGAAGTAGCAAATGACTTTGGAAGCCCACGTCGTGCTAGTCTCTCTATCTTCGTAGCGCGACTGAGTTGAGGATAGAGCACTCGTTATCTCTTCGTTTGATGCGACCAGGTCTGGTAGCCAGGGTCTAGATCTGACCAAGACGAGGACAAGAAGTCCAGACATGGGAATTCTCCCCATGTGACTCGCAAGGTCGCATATTTTCTGTTTAGTTGTCAGTGATAAGGGGACCGTCCACCCTACGCCGAGTAAATGGGCGTTGCATGCTGTGATGCCCAGAGAATTGCCATCCCGTTTTCATTTGGAAGACTTGGAACAGACTTATCACCAGTAGCCGACGAGGGGAAAGAAAGGAAAGAAAGTGACTAGCGAGGCAAGAACGAGATGGTGGCCTCCAAAAAAGCCCTTGAAACCCGGAGTTGGTGAAATTGATGCGGAGACGGTCGGGTTATTGTGATATGTGACCAGACTATGGTAAACTTCAAAGGCGATAATTGGAAAGGAGCTCGCACATATTTTCCCAGAATCTATACACCGCCTTTAGCAACGTTTGTTCACATCGGGTAGCGACCTCGACTAGGCCAGGCAAGGCAGTACCTATGTATGTAGTCAATATACCACACCGGGAGCGCTGGATTGGGCTCCCATACATTCGGGCGAAGTAGGTACCGGACCCTGCGAGCAAGAGCAAAAGCCAAGTCGTCCCAGGACAAGACTTGCCGACGTTGATTTCATGACTACGACGCTACGGAGTACTTGTTTGCTGTGTACTGCGTAGAGTCAGCAGTGATTCGCTGGCCAACGGTGGCGGCGGACCGAGCGTTGACGTGCATGGAGCGCGGAGTGCCAGACAGACAGACGTCGAAGGTGCCTCGTGACCCCGGGAGCCTGGTTTGTGCGGTTGCCGTCACGTAATGGGTATTGGAGGAACCACGCCTGTAGTATACTGCGTAATCAACTCTGCTGCTGTGCGCTCGTAACATTCACACATACGCAGCGCAGTACGCAGTACGCAGTACGAGTACGATACGGGATCCATAGCGATGAGCAGACGGTACCGTCACGGTAGAGAGGAGAAGGGAAAGGAAGAGAGGGGGTGCTTCCAAGAAAGTGGCTAGGACGGATTGCTCTTAGTGCGAAAAGGTAAGGACCCAGGGTCCACTGTGGGTGGGTCCCCGCATCAAGAACGGATCCACTACTACCTACCTAATGAACGGGTGCATCTAACGACGCTAATCGGAACTAGTGCTAGTAAACAGCTAGTTGCTACCCCATCGGTCTAGCGCACTTTCTATTCTTCTCCACGGGCCCCAGGGTCCACGTGCTGCCGCCGCGGTGAATCTACGAAGTACATACCGGCCGTCGGGGGAGCGGTGAACTGTAGGTCCGTTCCTCGTTTTAGCAGTCCCTAGGGTTACTTCTACTTTTAGATAGCACGGTGTCAGTTCTCCTATCGCCAAGGCTACCGTTGAAAAGTCCAATAAATCACCTGTTCGACGGGCCAGGTTGGTAATCGGAGCGAACAGCATTCTGGCGTTCTGACAAAGATAAGTACATAGGGTAGATCAGGAACCGGTTCTAACTTCTGGCACCAGCTTACCTAGGTAGCATGTGATGTTTGCTTTAGTCGCAGGAGCAGGTTGTCAGACGGCGCTACGCCAAGAACCCGGCTCCGATTCATTAGCTCCGGGTCCTCCGTGATGGTAGGTACGGGAATACAACCCAAAAGACCTGATCTTCAGCCAATGAAACGGTCCACAGCTCGCTTACGAACCGGAATTCCGTGCTGAAAAAGAAACCCATTGCCCGCAAGGGAAGCGACGCCACTGCGCGACGGGCCACCTGACATAAGATGCTACTGTAGGTACCGGATACCTAGCCGTAGTGTACATATGTAGCCTGATACCTACATACCTACTTCGTAAGCGCGGGAGGGACGAGACCAGCTAAGCATGTAGCGGTACCTGATACGTCCCGCCGAGCTGCCGGTTTGCCGTTCATGCGGAACCGTTCCATTGCCACTCTAGCCTCCCCTTATCGTCATCATCGTCAGCATCGTCGTCGACGTCGCCGTTGTCGCTGTTGTTTTTCTGGTCGAGGGTCATAGAACCTTGTCGATAATACCCATTGCTTTTGCATCTCCGGACTCCGGTACGCGCCTGTTGTTATCGTAAATCGAACTGCGAACCATGATATGGGTTAGGTTCGGCACTTATAGACCCAGATACAGTGCACGATACGATTCTTAAGCGCGATGCATTAGTTATGGAAGGCTTACTGGTAGTGTGTGTCGGTTGCCCCTGTCAGTGTCGGAAAAGTAGTAATTGGCTGAAGGAAATCGTCGAGGTTGAGTAATAACAAGGCAGTTAAGTTTACATGGGTAACAACTACAACTCGGTAGTATCGTTGTTCAGCAGCTGTCAACATCGTCACTAGGCAAAGGATGAGTTGAGGTGAGTTGAGTTGTCTTATCTAAGATCATGGGCTTCTTGTGGTTCCATCGGCCTTGACATCCCGATTACTGATCCGTCGGCATTTCTCGCCTCTAGTCAACGATGTTAGTCACCGATATTCCAGTTGTCGATGCCTTGGAATTTCAAAATGTCCAGCAATTCGGTCACCAGTGGCCTGATAATCGACAGGCAGCCCGATCCAAACTCATATCTGCTCGTTAAGAGGCTAGTTATCATTACGTTACATTTTCTTCCCGTGAGATGCATTGGTAGACACGCGAGAACTGACTGTCACGGTCGATTGCCTCCTAGGCCTGATCGACTCTGCACGAATTCCCGGTTCTAAGTATGTGCCTATCCCAAGTGGCCGTAGAGAGCTTGCATGCATTGCATGAGCGAGAAAGGGAGCCGGTAGAATCATGTGGAGGCTCTAATATCCCTACTCGCATACGACAAGTTCGATACGCAGACGTACTCGTATGTACAAGTAATCCGCAGGTGGTATGTTGCAGTATTAGGTAGGGCTCCGTATACGAGTAGCGAGTTGAGCGAGTTGAACTCTTGTTAACAACATGACAAGTCATCCATACTGAGAGAAAGACTGAATTCTTCTCACAATTGTTTCTTCACCTTAACATCTTTATATCGCTTCTTAACACCCAATATCTTAATTGGCCAATAGTAATATATCGTCCGGCCGCTGGTTGTCCACTTGGACATAATAGCGGGTAGGCAACTAACCCAGCGTAGTATTTCTCTCCCTTAAAGCAGCGACAACTTCGGCGCGCATGTCGACAGAACACCGTAGGTTTTCTCCGTTCGGACAGGACAAAACTTCGTATTGACAAACAGCTACATAAGATAGTACATATACCCGATGTATAGCGCAGGGTATATGCCAGCCACATTTTCATACAACACATCCTCGACCCAGGTACGCCGTCCGATTGTACACTCTACATTCCCTAATCGTATACCTACATAGCACACTAAACAACTACCTGTTACTAGTGTATGTACTTATCTATAGTACGTCCCCTACACTACATTTTCATGTTCCCAACAAAGACGACACTGCCTATTTAGTTACTAATTAGCGTAGCTAGGTAAATAACTGCTAACTCGGCGGCGAACCTAGGTTGCCTCCCATATATTTCGCTCATCCCCCTGATGCCGTGGTGTACCGGTACTGTAAGTCTTACAGTAGGTATATCAGATGCCCATGCTAACAGTTGAGTGGCAACCTCGCCTCGCAACATTAATAGAGCTTTTCAACCTGTAAATGTCAACCTGTCAGTCAGTCTTATCTCGTCCTACCTACCCGCGCACAACATCTGCTGTCGCGACTTTCCATGCATCGTGATCCACCAAGATGAAAGGAGATTCTAATTCAAACCAGTTCACTCGCCAGGAATCCGTTGCATTAGGTGTTGGTAAGTCTTAGGTACCTACCTGATCTCATCCTTCCTAGCACTTCAGTTCGGCCCTTCCTCTAGCCGAGTAAGCTAACCCCTATAGCTTCATTCTCCATCTGCTCCATATTCTCCTGTCTTTTCCCGCTCTTATTAACTGCGGTTTTTGAAGGGCAGCACGGCCACAATACCTAAGCACGCTCTTCCCCGTGCATTTGGCATTGGTTCTTGTCCCTTGAACAATCGACAGCACGGCGCCGATCTCACTGTCTGACAGGCAGTATCCGTGCTTATATCAGCTACGTCTAAGGGCACTCTTCCGCGGCACGACTTGGATGCCTGCCATGCAATCGAGGCTCCGAATGTATCGATAAACGCTCGCCACCGAGCCTCTCCATTGCCCTGGAAGTTGCCAGCCGTGCCTGGCCACATCGTCTCCCCTCATCGACCGGGGGAGAGCCCACCGTTAGACTCGAGTCTAGCCAGCGCCTCCGTAGGTCGCCCTGTCTAGCTTCGGCATCGACACTTGGAATTCGCCCAGGCCTGTCTGATGCTCATCGATCAAGATGGCGTGGGATCACCTGTCTATCACGAAGCCACACCTGGTTTACATCATCCTGGGTGGCTTCACCTCCCTTTTCATGCTATGTTCGTCGGTCATAAAGGAACGGCTCTATATCGGCGAAGCGACCGTCGCCACGTTAGTGGGTGTCATATTCGGACCCCATGCCGCCAACCTGATCGACCCCAATAGCTGGGGCAACGTCGATGAGATTACCATCGAGTTCTCGCGGATTGTCTTGGTTGTGCAATGCTTCGCCGTCGGTGTTGAACTGCCCAAGTACTACATGGAAAGGCACTGGAAATCCGTTATTTTTCTACTGTTTCCGGTTATGACGTTCGGCTGGCTTATCACCAGCGTCATAATCTGGTGGCTGTTCCCCCTGAACTACTTGGAGAGTCTTACCGTGGCGGCTTGTGTGACAGCCACCGATCCTGTGCTCGCCTCATCAGTTGTCGGCAAGGGCAAATTCGCGAAACGAGTCCCCAAGCATTTGAGGGATTTACTGTCGGCCGAGTCCGGTTGTAACGATGGTATGGCATTCCCTTTTGTCTACCTGGCCCTTTATCTAATTCAGGACAACTTGGCGGTCCGACCGACGACGTTCCACTGGTTCGTATATACTATCCTGTATCAGTGTATATTTGGTGCGGTGTATGGGTTCGTTCTTGGATATATCGCACGACATGGCATCAAGTACGCCGAAAGGCACGACCTGATCGATCGTGAAAGCTTCCTCGTCTTCTACTTCGTGCTGGCACTCTTCTGTGCTGGCTCAGGAAGTATACTAGGTGTTGACGACCTTCTGGTCGGCTTCGCCGCTGGCGTGGGCTTCTCGAACGACGGTTGGTTCCATGAGAAAACGGAGGAATCTCACGTTTCCAACGTTATTGATCTATTAATTAATTTAGCATATTTTGTCTTTCTGGGAACGATTATTCCTTGGGAGATGTACAACAACTTCGATATCGGCCTGTCCGCCTGGCGCCTTTCGGTTATGTCGATATTCGTCATCTTGTTCCGTCGCATCCCTGTCATGCTTATGTTAAAGCCAATCATTCCAGACGTCAAGACCTGGCACGAGGCTCTCTTCGCTGGTCACTTTGGCCCGATTGGTGTTGGTGCCATATTCGTCGCGATACTCGCCCGTGCGGAACTCGAGTCCGAACAAAGTATACCGCTCACGATGATCCCACCAGATGGTACACCACACTACCAGGTTATCCTTTTGGTTTGGCCGATTGTGACCTTCATGGTCATATCTTCCATTCTGGTACACGGTTCCTCGATAGCAGTGTTTACACTTGGAAAGCGTATCAACACTCTGTCGATCACCATGTCCTACACTACTAGCCCAGAGGACGGACCTAGTTGGATGAGCCGTCTACCTCGCATTTCGTCGCAATCTCGATCACAAGCGCGAACTATGTCTGATACGGATGCCGACGACTTGAAGTCCCCCGTATTTCCACCTGGAACCCTTCCGCCAACGGGAATGGCTGGGCAATTCTTGCGACGACAACGTGAGGAAGAGAATGGGAGCCGGGCAGGCAGCCGCACATCATCTCTGGTTAGCCGACGACGTAAGAAGAAGTGGGACGATGGAATTGGTCCCGGTGGCCCAATCACCCTATCTGCGATCTCTCCTCAAAAGCGAAGTACAAGCGATCAAGCTGAGCCGGTAACACCTTCGGACGCGGAAAGAAGTAGCCCTTCCCCACGCCAGAGTAGCTCTTCTGTTTCACCTGAAGAAACGCTTCAGGGAACTGACCCGGACAAGTCAGCAGGCTCCACAGGTGATGAGCATCATAGGGACCAGGAAGAACGACAAATCAACGTGTACGATGAAAGAGATAATATCATAATTGAAGATGAGGCGGGACAGGTCTTGGCTGTCGAACCGACACAGCATGCCTCAGCTTCGGAAACAGCGGAGAAACTAAAGGAGAAAGTCCAAGAAGAAGGACAGAAACCAGGATGGACGTACGATTCTTTGAAGAAGAGTTTTGCCAAGTGGCGCGACGAGGAAGTTCAGAAGCGAAAAGAGAAACCGAACATGGAGCGCAAACATGAACCGGCACGGGCTTATCAGTATGGCAAGACGGTAAGCATTACATACTTTTCTCGTGTCATGGACTTTGGCTAATTCGTTTGAAGATTATTGTCGAAGATGAAAATGGCGAAGTCGTTAAGAAGTACGATCTCCCGGCTCAGCCGGGCGAGAACAGCCGAGACTATGTCGCCACTGGCTTGAAGATTATGGGAATGGGCTCACTAAGAAGGCCAGGGGACAAGGCATCCGGATCTGGAGAGCCGTCTCAAGAGAGTTCACAGGCACAGAGAAAGAGAAGCGACAGTAAAGCCACCAAAGACCCGGCCGAGGAGAAAGACCAGGCAATTCGATTCACCATTACCGGCGCTGGAAAACGGATGACCGAAGAGGACTTCCTTAAAGAAGTTCAGAAACTGGAACGATCTAATGGAGAAGCGTCAGCCGCGAAGGGTACTGCCGCCGTACAGCATTCGAATACTGGCAACCCACTGATCAGCATCACACCAGCTGTGAACAGCACACCGCGCGAGAGCAGATCCAACTCCGTGACGACCGAACGCCAGAGAGGACGGAGTGGAACGAAGAGCTCAGCAGATTTACCGATTACCGAGGAGACCGCTGCCGAGCGTCGACGTAGACTGGCAGCATTTGCGAGCGTTCATGAAGATAGTAATGATAATAATGGCAGCGACGACGTGAATGATAGCAACGAGACTCCGGCGGAGAGACGGAGGAGGGAGGCAGCATTGGGGGTACTAGCCAACCGGCCCTCAGGGGAAATTGACAGCGATGATGACGATACACCAAGAGTTCCGCCGGAACGACGAGGCATCAGATTTGCCGAGACGCCGGCGAAGAGAGCTTAAGACATTTGTCCATATTCGTTGATACCATATTTTTGTAATTAAAAGAAAAAGTCTTGTTGAGTTCTACTTCATTCGCATGCCCATTCCGTATAGCGACGGTAGATGGCGAGTTGGGGGCCATTGAGGCTCATCTGGGTGAACATAGTGTGCCGCATGGCCAGGACATTGTTGTGCTGATATGAGAACTGGGAGGAGATGAGAAGATATCACGATGAATTGGAAATCAGAAGTCCACCCAAAAAGGAGAATCTCTTCAAGATACGTGGTTAGTAAGCCGTGGTGAGACACTGGCGCTCGCGTAACTTCGACTGTTAGGTCAACATTCCGTCATTGTCGGCGATAAATATCTTCAGCAGCAGGTATAATACCTTGTGTACAGATAATTTTTATAGTTACATAATATGCTAAAAGACGTTATATGGAAATGCCTCAAACGGGTGTCTCTGACCCCACCGATGGCAAATAGCTCTGTATAGATACATAAATGGACCCATTCTTTTTCAGGCCTCGATAAGCGGTATCACGCCTATGAATTTTCGAATGCTTTCTTTGACGCACTTCCGTTCCTAACATCAGCATCACAACCAACCGTCAGCTAACAAATTGCCGTAAACTCGTCGTATTTCTCGCAACATCAGGCTGCCATAAAGTCTCATATCAGCAAACCGAACGAATCTTCAAAATGGTTAAGCTCGAGGAATTGACCGACGACTACTTCTTGAACCCCCAGCCGGGTCCGGAGAACGAGACCGATGACGATGCCTACTCTGACACTGGTCCGTCTAACATAGCCCCGGATTCAGTCTCCATGCGCTTGTCTCTAATGTGACCTGTTTCTAGACTCCGAGATCTCGGAAGAGTCCGACTACGACCCCAATGACGAGACACTAGCCGAGCGCATCTACGCTCTGCGCGACATGATCCACCCCCACACTCGCGGTTACATCACCGGCACCGTCTCTACGGCCACCAACGCCATCAAGTCAGCCCTTTCCTTCAGCGGAAAGACATTATGGGTCATCAGCAGCTCGGCCCTTTTGCTGGGCATCCCGTGGGCTCTTGCTTGGGCCGAGGAGCAGCAGGTGATCGAGATGGAGAAGGAAATGAAGATGCGCGAGATGGGCGGCGACGTAAGCTACGATTACTCTTATTGGACACATTCCGTGCAGTTTTCTGATTATTTCTCTATAGCTTCTTACTGCTGGCAACGCTGCCTCGACAGCCCAGGCTGTTGGTGCCGCTCTCGGCCCCGCGGAGACCAAGCCTGCTCTGTAAGCCAGCCTTGCGTCAGGTTAACGCAACTCCAACCCACCATTCGAATCCGAAAACTCCAGGAAGAGAATCGACCAACGACAGTCGCCTTTCTCTGTATATCACACCTCTTTTCTAATCAGTTACCCTACAATGCACTCGCCTCACTTTCTCCCGACCTCCCCTCTGTGTAGTTATATTCTCGACGCGTTTACGAATGCTTGTGGGGGGTTTTTTTCTCATCCCACCGGCTGCACGGAATGTTGCAGTCACTGTATCATATCTGGCGACCTCATGAATGGGTTGATTTTGATAGAGGGAGGGTCAAGGTAGCAAAAAATGGACCGGTTTGTCCATTCATCACGAAATTGATTCTGTTTCTTATGATTCCCACCAAATTGTGTTTTATTTCTTATGATTGTGCAGATACTTCCACATGGACATATATCAGAGACCCGTCATAGTGAGACATTCGCATTACCCCGAGCTAACGCCCAAAATTTCGATGGATTCACAACGCGCGAAGATCTCCTACGACCACGGACAGCACGGTTTTATCGGAGTCAAACCGCACGCACGAAATGCCGGATTTTACTAATCCACATATCTTAGAAAAACTCGGGTTGAATTATCGCCAATTCTCCTTGCCCCCTCAGTCGGTGGAGTCCGTGCCGACTTCATCACGACCACACTATTAACCCTCCATTTACGAACACACGAGAGCTCCTGAATATCTTCAAAACTGGACGCGTCGTGCAGTGTTGATCTCGTTATTTAACAGTGGATTTTCCGTGTTGTGCCCTTAGGCAAGCAGATCTCCCCTACTTATATGCATCTTCCACATTCCGCCCCAATAGTCGGTCCGTTGATCTACACACCCACCCCTTACGAGTAAAACGCGATGCAGAAACGGCGGCCCATTTAGCAACCTCCGTCCGGATCCGCGGGACACTATCGCACAAGCCCCTAATACACCCTCCTTCTGATGACCCGGCGATCCAGTCTAGTACCTCCTCCTCGCTCCGCAGAAGAGTCGCGTCATGTGTCTCCCAGCTTACCCTGCGCTTCCACCGCGACGCGATGGGGAAGTTTCGAAGGGCTTTGTACAGATTGGCACAGCATCTCCGTTCTCTGCCGAAGTCGAAGTTGGCTATGATAGCGTCTCATTGAATCCATACTTTGCTGGAATGCGCGATGAAGGTGTCGAGCCTTTCGAGGGCCCGAGGAGGGAACGATTTCCCTTCCTTCAATTTTGAGGCCAACTCGTGTCGCGTTATCGCCCATACATCTTCAATTGTGGCACCGGCGAGATGGAACGTAAACCAGATCTGACGCCAGTACTCCGACGACGAGTGACGGATCGATGACAGTTGCGAGAATGAATCCGTACTCTTGCTTAGGGACTCGTGAAGACCTTCGAGTTTGTTCAGTGTGAGATAGATATCAGTTTTGGTGAGTATGTCTACGTGAGGTGCTCCAAAAGCGGGTTGGCCGTATGGCTTGGTATCGTCTCTTGGTCTATGTGTTTCTCCTGTCCCGTGTCTATGGAGGCGCGGATCGAATAGCAGATCAAGCTTTTGTTTCGATTTCCCATGTCCCTTTGCGAACCCGTCAACAGCCTTAGGAGAAACCGCTGGAGCTAAACAAGGTCGTTGGTCGATTTCCCGTCGCATACCGAATTCGCGAAGTCCCTCATAGTCCATCTTGCTTTTGAGCTGTACACGACGGAACCTATGTTGTGAGCCGATATTGAAGCTTCACAACTGCACTCTCACCATGAATTCTTTGTTTCCTGATTTTGTTCATTTTCTCCCACCGCTCTCTCTTTGTTCCAACTCGTACTAAGGCGTCAGTCACATACGGTCGACTTATCAATATGTGTGAGTTTCAACACTTTAAGAAAATAATACAATAAAATTCATCTTTTCTTTCTTCTTCTATCCGTTATCTCATGGTCGAAGCTGCAAGTTAATGTAGATGGCGAACTCGTAGGTGTTAGCTGAAGAGGAAAGCGGAAGGAATTCCGTAGGCGGGGTATTGTTTAGGCCCCGCCATGCTGAAGAGCTGAGGGTCCGTTTTATTATCAACTTGATCATACCTAATAATATAGGTAAGTATGAGTTCTTACGAACTCATATTAGAGATATGACCATGATATGAAATAGTATTTTGTATTTAGATTGAGATTCCGTGTTATTGAGAGCTTTGGACGGTGAAAACCTCGATACTGGCCTGGCTTCGTGCTAACCGTCACCAAAACCCACGAATTTGGGCTGTGAGCTATTATTACCTACCTACTACTTTAGCAGAAAGCGCGACGCGGGGTGAAGATCCATTTTCTTCTGAGGTGGCACTGCTTGCCCCAACTTTCAATTCCTTGATCCTACCTTGGCAAACACACCGAATCCGTAATACCACTCTCACTCCCTAGGTATCTATCATCTTTAGCTTGTCTACCTATCTCTCCCAGGTATAAGTCACAATGGCTCGCAAGAAGGCCCTCCTCATCGGCATCAACTACTTCGGCACCCAGCACGAGCTGCAGGGTTGCATTAACGATGCAGCCAATATCCGGGAGTTCCTCGTCAACGACCGAGGCTTCTCGCCCGACGCTCATGACATGGTCATCCTGTCTGACATGCCCCAAAACCAGGGCACGCCCTTTTACCCGACTGGCGCCAACATCCTAGCAGCCATCAAGTGGCTCGTGAGTTGCAACCAGCCCGGTGACACTCTATGGTTGAGTTATTCTGGACACGGAAGTTCGTCTCTGCCTATCCTGTTGTCGGCGTGCTCTCGATTCTAATCCATCGGCTTAGGCCAAGTGAGGAATGAAAATAGACCGTCGGGGTTAGTGAAAGAAAACAGATGAATGTCTGCCCGGGATGAACTCGCGACTGACACGCGCAGCTTTGATGACACCATCTGCCCCGTGGACTTTGCGGAGAATGGCCAACTCACAAGTGATGCTGTAAGACATGCTTCTCAGTTCTTACAGTATGTCTGGGTAAAAGGATCGTAGCTCACCATGATCATCCTTAACAACAGCTGCACAAAGCCATCGTCTCGCCGATGCACCCCGAATGCCGGCTGACCATCTTGTTTGACTGCTGCCATTCCGGCTCAGCATGCGAGCTCCCCTATGTGTACAGACCGGACCTCGAGGGCAACGTGAACCTAGTGGACACCATCAACCAGGGCATGACCTTGATCAACTCAGCCAGAGAACTTCTACACGGTGGCTTTTCCATGGACAAGCTTGACGACGCGAAGATGTTACTTGGTGGCGCCACCGACTTCTTCAACAGTCTACATCATCTTCGGAATGGTCAGCGTGGTGAAGATAATGACGGTCTAGCTCTCGATAACTTTGAGGAGCACTGGGAGACCGAGGGTAAAGATGTCTGGATGTTCTCTGGATGTGCTGACAACCAGACCTCGGCCGACACATCTATCGCCGGCGCGGCGACAGGAGCCATGTCTTGGGGATTGCTCAAAACTCTCAGGGAGAACCCCGAGCAGTCTTATATCAATGTATGTCCGAGTCCGTTGCTTGTTATGGCTTATCACCATTGACCACGTCCCATATAGATTCTCCAGAACACCCGACATGAGTTGGCACGCAACTATTCCCAGATACCTCAACTCAGTTGCAGCGGCCAATTCGACCTTGACCAACCCATCGTGGTATGTTGTTGATATACACTCGTCAGATCCTGGTCCAAGCTAACCACGGTTGTAGCTGTGAGCCGACTGTGCTGTGTTGTGGCTAGTCCAACTTGACCTGCTCGATGGACGATATGACTCTTCCACACATGAGGGAGTATGCAATGAATGCAGCCATTGTACATGTATATACCGGAAGGAACCTGTGCGGATTGTCACACCAAATCGGAGGGCATTCCGCTATTCACTGTAACATACTAGCTCCGTAGGACCGTGAGTCCTTGGGCATCTGCACTCCTGGCATAAAGCTTCGATTCCTAGCAGGATTTTGCGTGTTTCTGCTCAACACGTCGTATAGTCTGAGTGAAGTGAACGCTGGACGGTAACATCCCCTGGACAAAAATCCTACTTGTCTGTGCTTGTTGTACTTGTCGTTCGTCCAGGGGCCATGTTTGATCGTCTGGTACGTGAACGAAACGATTCATTCAATGACCATAACGATTCGAAAATTCGAGGTTGTAAAAAGAGGAAAATGAAAGAGTGCCAACTGACGTTGCTTAAGTGCATGAGATTGACCTTTCCTTGTAAATCGAACAGGGTGTATCCTGCCATGCACTGAGGCCGTTGAACTCAACCAAGCTGCACGTAGACTAACCACCCACACATTTTCCACGTAGGCTCACGTGAAACGTACACTCCCTTGATTTCTTCCCTTGATCTCCAATTTCTCGGGTTTAATTGATTCATTCACGTTGACCATCTCACGAAATTCGATCATCCGAAACCCCCCTGAAACGCGCAGTTGACGGAAGTGGAGTCACGTGACATATATCTATATGAGAGACAAAAGTCCGACGCTTAGCTTGTACTCTGAACAATAACATCGCAAGCTGAGGCCCGACAGCTTGACGAGGCGTCCATGTCTTGACGCCGAAGATGAAGAGGAGTATTTACGCTTTTTCATAGCTCTTCTATATAAAACAGATCCAAAATGAATCGGAAAGAGCAGAATACGCTGATGGGTAAGTCCTGCTGTCCTATGCCCCGAGTCCCTGAGCACTGTCATCTCCACCCTTGTATGCACGGAACCGGTCCAACTCGAGTGGAAGTCGGGCGGGAGGAGACGGCGCGATTGTTTGTCAGGATTGCATTCATATGGCGGTGAATGCGTGTGCTGGGAAGTCAAGACGAGGAATGCGCAAGCCGGGGAAGGCGCAGAAGGGCTGTGAACAAACCGAGCTGGCTGCTGGCTGCTTGCCTTGTCGCCGTCGCAAATCAGTCATGCGATGAAAAGGCTTCGGGGCACTTGTCGCTTCAATGCCTCAACAATGGCTGCCCTTCAAAATTATATACGGCCATTATCATAGAGCTCCCAGATCTTCTGGCTTTCGAAATGACGCCACGATCTAGGCGACCTCTGCTATGCGCAGAGGAGGGCAAACCATCCGAAGAGCTCATTATCATCATTGGTTATGGCGCCGCAAGATCGAGAACACATCGTCACGATCAAGCAAAAGTGGAAGCCGGTATTGGCAGCAACACGTGATCCATCTCATCGCTCCTGCCTCCTGGGAGTTGTTTGTGTACCTCGGCTAGTCCCAACAACGCGAGGAAGTCGCGACGGATTATTGCGCCTACCTAACGCTCTCAATCATCCAAGGCAGCAACGACACAATGCCTTCCTTGCCTGCACCTTCACGTTCGACTATGGCATATGTCACTGGCTGTCAACATACCACTATTTCTCCACCAGCCCGTTTCCCTCTCTTCCTCTCTCAAACAACAACAAAACACACACACCTTTTTCACATCCAACTTCTTGACCGCGACCAACTCCATCAAACACCGCAGCGCCATACGTTCTATCATCCCATTACCAATTACACCTCTTAATACCCACTACCGAGACACATATCACAATGTCGAAGCTTCAACCTAACCTCGCGACCTTTTTAGACCGCCATCAGCGCCTCATGGCCGGCATTCTCACGCGATTCCGCAACATCGTTGTTGCTGCGACCGAGCCTCTTCCCACCCAGGCCGTGATTCCGCGTGCCTCGTTGACTGCGATGACCATTGACAATGAAGTTGCCGCATTGGTAAGTGAAGTCCCCATCTACCGGCTACTGAAATCCCCTGTCGCTACAGCCCTACGCCAACCCCGACACAAAATCATAGCAAAACTAAAAAGCCACAACAGGTCAAGGAGATCGAGAACCTCCTCACGCTCAACCGTGAGTTGAAGCAACTCTGGATCGCGGGCCCCCTCCGTCAGCTCGACGATTCCGAGACCGGCCGCCTCGAGAAGAGAATCGACGGCGTGTGCGACACCGTTCAGCAGTCGTACAGTCAGCTCATCGAAATGACCAACAATTCTGCGCGCACCGTCTCCCAGCTGAACGCTGTTCTCAAGCAGCAGCTCGGTCCGCAGAACCAGAACCCAGGTTCTTCCGTTGCTGGTGCTGAGGGCGTCGTCGAGGGCCCCTCGGTCTAAAGTACAAGTTCGCGCGGTTCGGACAACCAGCAGGCTGCCAACGTCGTTGTGTTGTGGTGCCGGTTCCTGAACCATAGTAACTGGCGCTGGTGATGCCGCTGGTCAACAAGAACAAACCACCAGTGGGGTGGGTGGTATTGGTGCTGTGGAGGCTCCTTGGTCTGATCTGGTAGAGTAGGAGACTGCCGGCGTCGTTGCGCCATGGCATGTCTTGGTGGGGATTTGGTGTGCGGAGTTCAGGGTAGGCCGCCCTGGATACTGGCCTGATTTGCGGCAGGGGGATAGGAGTCGGGCTGTGATGGTACCAGTTTTGTTATTACAACAAAATTAAGATAACCTGAAGGCATTTTCAGTGACAATTTGTTATTCGTAGACATGCTAAAAGTACCCGTGAAATGCTTCTTGCTAACCCACAACATGGATGGCCAAAGACGTCACTCCCTCCGACCATTCTGCTACATGCCATGAATCTAATAATACAAGGATGCGTCTTGTCTCCGCTGAAGCATTTTCAGCCATTCAGCTATGCGACATGATGTATCTATCCCTCACCACCCTCAACCTCCTCGCCCTCATCACCGAGCTCGGCCTCGAGCTCCTTGGGTACCTCATCGCGGGGTCCCATTCTATTCCGGGCGGCCTCGAGACCACCAGCAGTAACCCAGAGGAAGTAATCGCTCTTGAAGGTATCGATTTGGTTGAAGAAGATGTGGAAGCTAGACCCATAGTTAGCACTGTATGTCTACGGAATTGGTCTCTAACACCAAGAAGTGTTGGGATTGTGACTTACGAGTTCTCCTTCTCCTCAAGCTCGAAAATATGTTTGTAAATGTACTCCTCCTTGAACGCCAAAATCTCTTTCTCGTAATTCGTGAAACTCAAGTCTTTGAGCTGAGGGTTTTCAGCCGCGCGTCTGTTGTAGTTGTTGAACACGGGGTTCTCCAAAAGCAGACCCAAACTGGGCGCCTTGGGAATACTGATACGGGCAGCCGTGTAACTCTCCGTGAAGCGCTCCCACGGCGTCGCGCACCGCACGACGAGAGAAGCCATACCGATCATCTTTCGGATCTGGTGCATCATGAAGGACTGGCCGTGGACTTTCAGGGAGAGCCATTGGGTATCATTGATCTGGATGGGTTCGCGGTTCACGACGAAAGACTTGATGGTTCGCTTGGCGGAAGGGTCGTTGAACGGCTTTTGGATTGTGTAGTTGTGGTAGTTCTTCGTGCCGACGTAGTAGTCCAGGGCTTTCTGGAGTTGGTCGATTCGGTCGGGGGTTACGCGGTACCGCCGCTTAGCTGCGACGTATACAGCTTTGATCTCCTTCAGGGCTTGTTCAACCGGGCCCAACTCTCTCCGGGGTCGTTCTTCGGTCGAAGGTTCAGCTCCCGCGGGAGTCGCTTCCGGTTCAGATGCGACTTGTGGAGCATCAGTTTCTGTACTGGCCGGCGCTTCGGCATCTGCAGCTGGTACATCGACGGTAATATCCATAGCCTCTGTTTCTGGGGCAGCGGCGGTCTCCTCAACGGGCGCCTCTTTTGTTTCCTCAACCGAAAGGGACCCATGACCATAGGCACGTTGATCATCGAATTCAGAAATATGCATACGCTGCTTCACGACTTCGAGAACACTAGGCTCCAATCTGTCGAGTATCGGTTGGACGTAAGTCTTGTCAATCTCCTGCCAGTAGTCCTTGACTTCGCCCATGCGCTCCGCGTATGACTCCTCGAGCCCCTTTTCCTTAACATACTTCAGAACATTCTTTCCGAGGTAGCTGTCCGGATGGGGAGGTAGCAAACAGTAACTCGGCAGGAGATACTCGTACCATCGCGAATCGCACAAGTTGTAGCAGTTAAACGAGTTCATGGTACGCTGAATATCCCAAACTCGGATCTGAGGGGGGAGATGCTCGTTGACCTTCTGGAGTAGGTCAGGGTCTTCGATGATCAGCTTGAGCGAGACCATGTTTCCGGCGGCGTGCACGCCCTTGTCGGTTCGGGCGCATCGCACAAAGCTCGATTTTCTCGGGTCGTCAGCGTTGGCCTTGGAAATAGCCTTAGCGGCGACAAGCGCAGCGAAGAGATCTCCCTCAATAGTCTTCTGGTTGTGGTTGATCTGGAGGCCGTGGTAACCGGTGCCGGAATAGCCAATCATGACAGCGACCTTGCGCTTCGGACGACGTTCTTCGGCAGCGATCTCGGCTTCGGGGAACTGAATGCTCATGAAACTAGGCTCCGGCTTGTTGCCATCCTCTCCCGAGTTGAACTTCCTACGCTTGCGATCGCGCCAGTCCATGGGCGAGCACTTGTCGGCGCCTCTTGTGTCGCAATCTGATTAGTACGCGTTGGCTTGTGTTTTTCTGGAAGAATGATATATGTATACACCATCGGAGGAGAAACTCACTTTCCCTCTCGTTTTCCGAACTCCTTCTTTCGCTTGCCTCCCCGTCCGCGATCCCCCTTGTGAGCACCAGAGGGCCGGCCATCCTGTTTACGGCCACGGTTGTCCGACTGGGTTGCATCCGAATCTTTCGGTGTTGAAACCTCTGTGGTAGAGACAGGGTTAGTGGAAGGTGTCGCGGCCGCAGGGGCGGCGTCGCGACTTGGCGCGTCGACCGCGTCAGTGGTAGTCGCCATGTTGTCGTGGAGACACAGGAATGAAATCGCATGTCGACTTGTAAAACGGGTTTCGAATGAGGGTGGGGAGCATGATGGTTGCTTTCCACTGGTGGGAAATTGTCACGCGTTTATCGATAAGAATATACATAGTAGAGTAGGTAGAGTGCAGACAGCCCCGCTTCGGAGATAAGCGCAATGAAGTTCACAAAGCATCACGTCTTCCGGACCTATACTTTCAATACATATGGAGATTTACGGCAAATATACCGGAATCTGAAGCTATTCATCTCATGGCCTTTTTATCGATTTATTTACCTTTTTTTCTCATGTGTTCACATACGATGAACAGGACGAAAGATCAAGATGGTCAATCGGTCCAAAGTGAACCATTAAAGATGCCGGACCGATGCGGGCCGAGCCTGAGTGACAACCTTATGCACTAGGACTGGACGGAATACGAGCTAGGCCGGAACGCCTCTAGCGTCGGGCAGATCGACGCCCCATACGACCCACGCCTCCGGGTGCAGTCACAGTGGACCTCAAGCGCTGGAAGAATACGTGGGCCCTCTCGGCCCTCTCAGTTCGCGTCTTGTGAGATCGTGAACCCCTGAACGGACATCCCCTCACCCCCCATTTCGAGCGCTGCAGCCTACAAAGTGACTCACGCACGGACAGTAGCAGCCAATCAAATTACATGGCTCGACGCCCTGCACGCCTTCACTTCCCCATTCTTACGAAGTACATACGAGTAGATCGTGATGACCATCGATTCGCCTCCAGGCTGCAGCCTGGAATTATAGGAAGCTGATCCGGCTAATTCAGGTAGGAATTTGTAATAAATCCGCGCGTTCCTTTGACGTGCCTCCTTTGAATATAAACGTGTATGGAATTCCGCATTCCGCACCAGCGCATACATATGTCGTTCTTCTAGCTGCAGAAACCACCCTTTTAAATTCTCTTGTTTGCCGATAGATTCATCGCAAAAGCGACACCGGCATCACTTTAGTTTCGCTGCAGGTTGAACTGCTGCCTTGTCTCAACGACTGAATCATATCTTCGACTTAGAACTACACAATTTCTAGTTCCTGTTCCAGAACCATGCTCTTAGCGCCATCTCACACTTCGCATCAATCGCGGCGGTCCGATCCTGGCTTAAGTCCGGCATTAGCTAGACGTCGACATCGTGAAGCCCTTAAGACCGAAGTCTCAGGAGTCTCGAGTATTGCTCAAAGCCAATGTGTCAGTGTCCTGGGCAAGCTCATTCTGCCCTCTCCGGCTACTAACGAACTGCCTTTACAGCAGATCGCGACTGGTTCAGGGGTCAACTACACTGCACGCCAACGGAAAGCAATAAGTCCATGCGTGGGATGGGATCAGGACGAACGAGAAGATCGCCATCGACCAGCACCCGACCATACCGTCATAGTACCCAGCGAGAAGCGACGACTTACACCAAGTCTCCGGCGCCAGGAAGCATTTCACTGGCACGACGATATCGCCACCGATGCCGAACTGTACCGCTTAGGCATACTGTACGATGGCGAAAACAACAACGATGAACACGTCCGAGAACCGCAGTTTTGTCTCAACGCCATGGTTCATGCGGACCCGATAGAATCATTTCGCCGAGCCAAAAGGGTGAAGAGAACTCACCCTCACGAATCGCCATCGAACGAGGACAACTTGAGCCTCTCGGTCGAACTAGTGCCCACCTTCACAGAAAACGATGCGGTTACAAGTCTCTTCTTTGCGACTGTGAATAATGAGCAGCTTGCTGGATTACGTGAAGACAACATCAATGAGATGGCAAGCCGAAGGGCCTGTCGAACTACCAGAAAGCGCCCAGCCGAGCCCCTGGCTATTATTCACGAAACTGAAGAAACCTTGGCATACACGCTCGGATCGGTTCCTGAAGCAAGCGATATTCCTGATCTGGTTTCCGACACCGAGAATGAGGCCTCCCAGACACGTGGCGACAGGGAGTTGACGCAGGAACCCGATAGCGACATAAGTCTACTCAATGTTAGCGCTGATGCTGTTGATCTGGTTCCTGATGCCATCCGGGAGATGGTGGGGGAGTTCGTCGATGGGTGGGTCTTCCTTTCCGAGGACAACTCGAAGCAAGCTCCGAGATGAGACGATGGTACTGTCCATGGCCCTGAAAGTCCTTGGATCTCTTTTTTTTTTGCGTGGCCGTGGTACAATGTGCGGTGGTCGCTTACTGTTGTAGATAGGTAGTTATTATACATATGGGACAGGGGGTTGCATAAAGGGTCGCAAAGGGGTTCTCGATGGTTTCGCATCATGGTATCGCATCTGGAGCATCAGCGTTATCTCGGCATTTTCTGGCGTATCGAGGCAATCCCCTACTGGTTTCGGATACCCCTATTGGTCTTTCATGTACGATGCATTCACTATGCATCAGATATTTTTCCAATGTTTTCTCTTACTTTTCGCTGTACAAAGCCCACACCCTCCTGAATTCCTGGGAGGTAAACCACATAGTTTGTCCATATAGAGCGTGGTCTATATTCGCATTCGTGAGACAGAGTCTTTCGAGGGTTTCCATATCTGCTATGTTAATTTCTGACTTCTAATAAGTGCTGTTGTCAGGAGGGGTATTGGGACACAACATAGAATAGATGATTGGTAAGTATAGATATATATTAATCGCATCGATATGCTTCTTGGTGGCGAGGCCCATAATCCTAGCGGGTTGTGTAGTATTAACGCTAGAGGTGGGCCAGGAATATTTGGAATTAGAAGTTCGTGAGATCGACGTTGTGTGATACGGACTCAAAGGTTGACCAAATACTTTTGACCTTCCCCTCGATATCGGCCTTGGGCATCGACACTCCACCCATGATTTGCGTGTAAGTCTTGTCGATGACTTGTCCGAAAGGAGACTCCAATCCGTACATCTTGGGGGTGTTATCGTAGACGTAGAAAAGGAATCCGAAGTAGAAGAGTCTGAGATCGACGCCTCCGCGAGCGAGTTCTTGGTAGAGCTCTTGGTATGCAGGGCCGCAGAGCACGTTGATCAATGTCGATGTCTGCCAGGCATTGAGCAGGCGCTCCGGATGGAACTCTTCTGCGTATACAGCGGGAAGGATTTCGACATGTAGCTTAATTCCCACCCTAAAGGCCTGGTAGATGGCGCCGGACTTGAAATACAAGTCCATAAGCCGGCGGCAAAGTTGTGGCACAGGTTGGCGAGCCCATGACCACAATCCTGACTCGATACACAGTTGAATCGCCTCCTTAACGTCGTCGACGTCCGCGTCCTCCTTGACGAGCGTTGAATAAGCCTCCATCTGCAGAGCGAATGCTCGCCTTTGAGTCTCGACATCACGACCAGAAATCGAGAGTTTTGCTAATTCCGGTTCGTGAAGGGTCACCAGCTTATCTGCTAACTGGCAGTATTTGCTGTCCCATTTCTTTGCTTTCTCGACAAACTGGTTCGCTTCGAGAGCCCCGCCTTTCTCGCACTTGTTGCATCGGCATTTGAAGAGGTATTGGTTCTCCAGACGAGCCTGCCGTACGTCATATGGATCAGTAGCATCGAGGTAGCTAACAAGAATTTCCTCTCCCGCCTTGATGGGCCTGAGAGCTCGAATTGCCAGTTGCGGCTGGTTAAAGACTAGGATAGCATTTGGCTCGCATGAGTGATTTGCGCTCGAAATCACAGGATCAAAAGCAATTCCAAGCTGCACGCTGTCGAAGGGAGACGACAGAATGATCGCATTGCTCATGATCTAGACTGGTCAGCGAATGCTTGCGCTCCTTACAGGTGGGAGACGCACGTTGAATACTAGTCCTGCCGAGGTAGATCTAGAGTCGAGCCCAGTAATGTTCGGCTCTCCGGCGAAGTGCCAAGCAGCATCTGCGAGAACCCTGAGGCTGTCAAACTTCTTCTTGTCCTGACTCGCGATCTCGTTGAGTCCATTCGGGTCCCCAGCCGGCCGGACACTTAAGATTTGGCGGACGGGCACGATTTCGCTATCGGGATTGGCTTTGAGCCGGCCCAAGAACTTGATCGCAGCCCGAACTCCAGGCGGCAGATCTGGTCTCTGCTTGGCGCTTAGGGTCTTGCATTCATGCTTGTGCTCGCGCTTCCAAGCCTTAGACTGACACGTCTTAGAGCAGTATGCAACCTGCTTGCACCCGGTACAACTCTTTACGTCCACGAAGCCACTGGGCAGGCCCATGGCCGCCGCCGAGGACCGTTCCACGGGATCAGTCGCCGCGCGTTGGCAACACCAAGCACAGGTATCGGCCGCCCGCCCGGCCTCTAGCTCCAGCACGAGCGGCCTGTCCACGGAGACAATTAAGTCCCCCGCGGAGAGGGCATTCTTGGCGAACAGTCCATTTCCAGCGCCCTGGATCTGAGACTTTTTAATTTCTATGCCTGCATTCTCAGACATCTTGGCGTTTGTAGATTTGCTGTTTATTTGCAATGGTGAAGTGGTACCCAACGACCACGTTGGCGCCCATTTGTACAATACGTGTAAGTACCTATTTAACGGGGCACGTGCCTTGATATAACGATGTATATCTTGATATATGCAATTGAGCGTGGAGATATCCTTGCATCGGGTAATCCCACTTTCCATTAATCCGTACATTTCCCCCAGAATGTCGTTCAATCTTCAACCTTCTTCTGGACTACTTGTTGAGCCTCTTTTCCAAACAATCTGGTGTAAGGGTATCCATGCCCCTAATACTTTTCCTGTCATTGAATCAATCAGATTGCGAGAAAGGAGAATATCTTCCATTCGATAACAGTTTCGGGCGTTAATCGATGATGACACGCCACAATCTGCATAGCACTCAGCTGTCAAGACCGGCTCCGAATGCTGATACTATTGACATCGGATTCACGATGAGCTTCAACCAGTCGGATGGTCGCTGCTATTAATCCATCGTATCAAGCGAAACCAGGCTAGATTTCTCCACGTGACTGATCCAGACTGGTATGCATCTCGGTATGCATCACCAGTACTCCCGACGCCATCTCAACCATGTCGTGATAATGATCGCTCTCATTCTCGTCGGCTTGCCGAATTGCTCGCAAGCATTCCCCGCAACGACCTGAAGCCAAGACCTGGGGTAAAAGAGTGCGGGGAAGTCTAGATGCCAGTCCATTTGGTTAGTTTCTTGGTTGGTGGAAGCCAATCAAGTCCTACAGCCCGTGCAGCAGAGACAAAGACCGGGAGCTTCGCAGATTTATACCTGGATAGCGTACGGAACGGCACCGGGATTTCTGAGCTGCGTCCTTTGTCAGCCATGGCAAACGTTCCCGTGATGATAGGCAGGGTAACCCTGAAAGCGGTCGGGGACCATTGCTGGCCAGCCTGCATATGCTCGTCGTGTGCATAGGATCCTGTCTTGGCTGACGAGACCCCATCATCTATCTTGGCCAAAAGGTTAATTGATGAGGAGAAGAGAACGGTGAGATAAATTTCACGATTCTCGGTTGCAGCAGCACCTTGGGCAACCTCAAAGCCATACATGATTGTGCCCTAAGTCAACGGCTTCATGCTCAGGTTCCCCCGTATTACATACCTACCCATCATTCGACCTGAATAACAGTCAAAGTATTCAGTTCATCCCACAGTATCTCGGTCCTCATATCTGCCAGCATGGATAGCGGCAGTGAAAAAGGAACATGCGCCATCGATCAGATCGAAGAAGCTCGATCTGACGTGGCAGTTGAAGTGGACGAGTATACCGATCGCGATGCCCGGAAGATTGTTCACAAGATCGACCGCAGGCTACTAGTTACCATCGGCTTTATGTATTGTGTCAGTCTAATAGACAGAACTAACGTCTCGTTCGCTGCCATTGCTGGAATGGCCCACGACCTCATTCTTACAGGCAATCGATACGTGAGCTCTTCCCTTTTGGCCTTTCTGAAGCAATGATCGTTCAACTAACCTGAAGAATCTAGTCCATCGTAACACTAGCCTTTTTCCCTACTTACATTGTCTTTCAACCGTCGTCAACTGTGCTCGTCCGCAAAGTTGGTCCTCGCATTTATATCTCGGTCATTACGACCGCGTGGGGGCTTGTGATGCTTGGAATGGGATTCGTCCAAAATTTTGCCCAAATTACAGCGCTGAGGGTCTTGATCGGTATTTTGGAAGCTGGGTTCTTCCCAAGTGCGGTCTATCTATTGTAAGAACTGTACATGGCTTTCTTGGCCTTTTGGGTGCAAGCTGACTTCTCATAATAGGTCAACATGGTATACTAGATGTTATACGACCCCACAGCACTCGAATTGACGTCCCTGAGCAACACTGACACTGATACTAGATGAGCTCGGTCGACGCTATGGGATCTTCTATCTCATTGGCTCGGTTTCATCTGCTTTCTCGGGCCTTATATCTTTCGGCATTACACACCTTGAAGACACTCGAGGAATAAGAGGCTGGCGTTGGATATTTATACTGGAAGGTATTCCTACCCATTGTGATAGCCGATGTCACCGACTTGGAAGCTAATGATTACAAGGCATCGCCACGACCCTCCTGGGCATTGCTGGCTATTGGCTACTTGTTGACTTTCCCGACTCCGACCGCAAGACGGCAAGTATCTCAGACTTTGCCGACCCCTTAAGAAGTGATCATAAGGACCTCGATCGGTCAATCTAATTTTTGGTGTTCTTTGGGAATCCGAGAGTTGCTAATGTCAGATATTACAGTGGAAATTCTTGTCTCCGAGAGAACGCGCCTGGGTCGTTCAGCGCGTCAATACCGACCGTGGTGATGTCGAGGCATCTAATTTCCAACTCGGCAAATTCCTCCGCGCAGGGCTTGACTGGAGACTCTTGTAAGAACGAATCACTGTCAATGAAACGAGCGAATATCTAACCTGGATGAATGTACCAGTGCTTACGGCCTCATTGCATTTGGAAGTACGACAATAACCTATTCTCTAGCATTTTTCCTTCCTATCATCTTCAACGAGCGTCTCGGTTTCGACGTGGGGACATCCCAAGCCCTTGTTGCCCCTCCTTATGCCGTCGCCGGCATCTATATGTATGCCGTAGGTTGGCTAGGAGATCGTTACCGTATGCGTGGTCCTATCGTTGTTCTCAACATGGTCATGGTCCTTATTGGATTGCCTATGCTCGGCTGGCACCCAAATCCGAAAATCCAGTACCTTGGCTCATTCTTCATCACTGCTGGAGGCAACTCCAATATACCGGCCTCCTTAGCGTACCAGGCCACCAACATTCGTGGGCAGTGGAAACGTGCCTTCGCCAGTGCCACATGGGTTGGCTTCGGCGGGATTGGAGGCGTAGCAGGAAGCTTGGTGTTTAGGTTAGTTGAGGATTGTTTACTGACTCTTGATCAAGATTGCTAATGGCCTATTCAGAAATCAAGACAAACCAGAGTACAAGCCCGGACTTTGGGCTTGTCTTGCTGTCGCTCTTCTGAGCATACTCATCGTATGCATATGTTCCATCTCGTTCTATTTCGACAACAAGAAGGCGGATAGAGGCGAGAAGGAACTTGAACCCACTGATGTAAGTCACCGGCATGTTGAGACTGTCGTTCAAATGCTAACTCTATGACAGACCGACAACCAGACACCATTCCGTTATACATACTAAAGCGCTACGCATGGTTTGGGGCATGCTGTCAAGAATCGACTACACGGACTCCGGTTATTGGGAAGGGGTCACTCGATATGACATCAAAACGATGATCTTTCAACTCGTATCAGTCGACTGATGTCTTCGTGCGAAAGTGAAGTTATCATGGGCAACCAGCTACGAAAGAAAAGTGTGCAACCGTCGTGCCACTTTGCTTTACTCGCCATGTGACCATGTGATAGTACGCCAGGTCATATACATTTCATTCTTTGTTTGTCGACAAAAGTTGATTACGAAGTATCTGATCAAGAAACTCCCAAAAGATCGACTTCACGCATGTTCACGTAACCGACTTTCCGTCTCCCTGTCCGAGATTCCAGTGTCATGCCAGGGGTTCCCTGCAAAGGACTGCGTCAACCGGAATTTTGTACGTGTTACGGATCTGAAACATCTTTTCTAACGTGATATGCGACTTTGACCTGAATGAGGGACTTAATTCTTTCTGGCCTCTTTGCAGTATCTACATCGCCCCAGAGGGCTCAGGGGTATGACTACCATGACGATCATCATCGATTGCTTCATCCACCAGAATACGAGTTGCGCAAGAGGATGGTCAACTGAAGATTGAAGTTATACAGTTTATCGTATTGTGGATTCGAACGGTATTCGAATTGGGCCGTATTGAATCGGCAGCGAGATTGAGTACGAAGATGCAGTCAGTATGACTCCCTTCGTAACACGTGCATAATATTATAGCGTGTCCGGTCAAGCCCCTTAAGCAAGTATGCATACATGCTCTTCGCATATACTATAAACGCCGATGCCGTCCGCCGGGGATATATACATCCAATACGGCGCTCAAGATAATTATCGAAGCGACCCGGTTCATACGCATGCGTCCAACTCTTCTAAAGCATGTCATCAGCAATATCAACTACAAATTTATGAGGTAGTGATTGAATATCAGATCACTGCCGTCAATTCAAGTCCGGTGGATGTTCTCGTCTCCTACTGGGAGAGCCTCGCACGTCCTACATCTACAAAACCTCCATTTCTTCCTCTACATCCTCGTCGCTCGTCGCCGCGACTGGACCGCGCGTGTGGATCCTCCTCCAGACCTTCCATCCAGCCGACCACTATCGCCATCATGGCGCCACATGACATCGATAATCTCGCCCTCTGGTATCAATCACGAAAAAAGGCGCCGGAACCCGCATACTATGGAAATTGGCCTCAACTAGCGACACAGAAGACCAAAATGACAACACTCGCACGAGGAGAAAAGAGTGATGGGAACGAACCGTGGCGGCAAGTTATACCAAGCGAGGACCGAATCAGAGCGATAATAGCTGCATGCATCATCGGCGGGGTAATGTTGATCTGGATACTCTATATCTTCTGGAAGTATGGCCGACCACATCCGACGTACTACGAGACGGCTTTGAAGCTAAGCAGAGAGAATAAAGAGGAGGAGGAGGAGGAGGAGGAGGAGGATGTGGAGGTGGAGGTGTGCCGAGAGAGCTGGACCAACACGACGGAGACAAATCGCTCAATGATGACGATGGACTCCTTCCAGCCTCTTAGTGTCGATGTCGAGCTGACGCGTCTGGAACCGGTATTGTTGAAGGATATGATTATTGAGAGGATTTGAGGGGTATCGTAAAGGGTATAGTTTTGCCTGGATCATCGGAATTAATAGGGTGGACGAATATTGACAAAGCAGGATCGAGGTAGCGAAACCCCTGATGAATATTATCTACCAACATAATACCTACAAAACGCCGAAGCTATGCAATGATCTAGATAAACATGGTAAATGTGAAGGTGATCATCACCTCCGTATATAGAAGCCACCGCGACCATAGGCCTCATCTTTCAGATCAGCACGCTCTGTGCGAACACCTGCCCAGTGTATAGGGATGTTGTCGACGTGCTTCTGTATCTGAGACCGGAATCCGACGTATCTTTCAGCAAAAGACTTCTCCTTTTCACACGCCACTATCTGTAGGTTGGTATTGTGGTGCCATCTATCACGACTCAAGCTTGCCACTGCGATTTCTCTGTCGCGAGCAAAAGCAGCAATAATTTCAGCAGGCGATGTCATGGGATTTGGGATTGTACTGGGCCTCAAGAAGGCCATGATCCTGACCTCAAGCCTGGAATTTAAGAATGTCACATTCTCTCCGAAGTCGTTGACGATGTGAACAGTAGCCACTCTCTGTGCGGCAACCGTGGGCGGCGCATGGGGTGACGGGGCTATGGTAATGATGGCTTCATGCCAGTCGCATGAACCACCATTCGCATTCTTACCAGGTTCAATCGCCGCCCATCCAATATAGATGCCATTAAGACGAAGTAGCAGTTCTTCAGGGATGTTGGTTAGATTCGCAGTCGGTATGTTATACTTGGCCCGACTTAGACCGGTTCCAGGGATGATTTTCCCACCCAACGTTATTGGGAATGGCTCCTCGGGACCTGAATCGCTACCAATAACCGGTGGTGGCTCATCGAACGTACCCGGTTCGTGGAAGGGGCTGTATGTGGCCCCTTGCGAAGCGTCGACCTTTTCTTCGAGCTGTCCAACTCCTTCACTCACACCGGTTTGTGCAAGAGCTACCATTGCCCCGTTTGCCTTGACAAATGCCGGTTCCAATTGCTTCACCTTGCTCTGCACCACAGCCTGGGCCGGACCAACCACTCGCTGAAAGTACGAGTTGCCAATCACAGAGACCGCCTTGATTCCGAGTTCGAGAGGTAACGTCGCCAGACTCGCTCCACGTAAGACACTGGAGTCAGAAGAGGTACTCGCAAGTCGAAACGTGGGCGAAGGGCAAAGCGATTTCTTCGAGCTTTGACCTGTACACATGACGATTCGCAGATATCCATCTTCCGCCACGGCCGGAATGCGGAGGACGCAGGTTTCCCGTAGGATATGCTGGGACAGACGCTTGTCTTTGGTGGCCCCCTTTTCGAAGTTCTTAATGTCCCTCTGCCAGGCCCGTTCGTCAGCGGCGGGAACGTTTGATACTGTTGATTCGACTGAGGGCGTGACGTCGATCCAGTTCGATGTTGCTCCCATCAATGCACTCGCGGCCATGCCCATGTTCCCGGAGAACCCTTTCCGCTGAAGCCAGAAGGTTCGGTCTGGCGGCAGTTCAGCGTCCCCGAACACGCTTATCGTAATGCTGGTCGAGGGACCTCTGTACATTATCAATGGAGGTGAGTGACGCAGTATGCTGTAGTGTTTGGTAGACTCAACAGGATGAGAAATCAGTCCTCCTGCGTAGTAGACCGTCTCATCGACGAGGGACTTCCATATTGAGCGGGTCCCAGGGTCCGAGGTTGCCGGTACTGGCGGTTCAGATGGCCGTGGGGGGAGTGCGGGATTATACTCTGGCTGTTGAGGCCTCGATGAAAACAACTCTTGGTTCACAGCTGGCACTACTTGTGCTGGTTGGTTCAGTTCTACGGCACAAGGTGCATACGGCGTAGGGACTGGCTCGTGATAGTCATTTCTCGATTTATCGAGAGGTCCATTGTAACACGCCGGCTGAGCATAAGGCGCGTCTGGTTGAGCAACAGGTTTCCGTGGGATCTCGTAAGACATGTTCGATAAGTGCCTTTTCAGTCTCTGAGATCAAGAAAGGAGTTGAAGCCAGTCCAGGGGGAGATCTTCCTGTCCAGAATTTTGCGTAGTAAGCAGATCTCAGGAGCATTACGCGGTCTGTTTGCTTCTTGAGTCGAAGTTGAAGTAAACGAGTCAGACATCAAGAAAGGAGTTAACCCATCTGAGAGTGAGATGATGGAAATTAGCGGCGGATGCTAGGAATCCAACGAACACAGATGGCAACCTACAAGTACCTACACTAGGAGATTTTAATAAACAAGCCCAAGATCTCTCAATTAATTAACTACCATGTCTGCTATTATGATTTTTCTTCTTTAATTGGTTCGAAATTTCTTACAGTAAAACCTGGATTGTTAATAAAAAGCAGGTTTGTATTCCGTATGCTAACAAAATATAGAAACATCGCGAGATCAGAAACGGGCAGGTTAACGGACGGGTTAACGGACAGGTACACGGCGCTAGTGCACACTATTGGCCCTTAACACGTTATGGACCGTTTTATAGGGGGAGGCGTGTACGGAACAAATACCCACTCAATTAACAGCTCCCGCCTATCAGATAGCTCAGCTCTTCAGTACCTGAGGATACCGGCTGTTGCTGACGTAGTGGACTGGTAGCGATTGACGCCGGGTCGAGCAAGCTGCAGGCTGCAGCTTTCCTAGCTACCTCCCATGCACGTTCTGAGTATTCCGTATCTCAATCCGCACGGAAACACCTCTTAAACGGATATAGGTATACCTCTGCCTTCCGGTAGGTAAAACTCTCTCATGATGACATGATACACCTCGTCCGTAGGTGACTTCCTATCTCTTCCGTAACTTCCATCTGTCGATCTAAGCCATCCGGATCTGGCAGGGGCATACGAAGTGCATGCGGATGCACGGTAAGTTTCCATGAAGCCTGCTTTTTGCTTGTCCTTCTTCCACTCCCAATTCTTAACTCTTTCACCTTCTTTATCTCCGGAACAACTGACTGATTGATACAATAATGTAGACTGCAATGGCATCAACCCAGCGTCAAGCTGCCCTACATTCTGTCCATGATTAACAACAGCATAGTATCAACTACTACCACAGCCTTTTAATACTCACCTAGTCTGATAACCCTCCCCGTCACCGATGGCTTCAACAAGTCCAGCCATGTCGCATACAGCGTCGCGACCGACCTCGCGCCTCGCATCCGTCGATGTATCGCCCTCTTATATTGACTCCGTATCTGTCGAGACTCTCGTCCGACACCTTCTCGATGCCAAACGTTCTCTATACTCCACGAGGCTTGTCTTGCGTGCAAACGAGCTGGTCCATGCCGCCCGTCAAGCCCACGAGGAATCCGTCATTCTCTCCGCCCAGACTCAGTTTATCCGCCGTGGAATCAATGACCAGATGCGGTTGCTTTTTCGCGTACGAAAAGGCCTGACTCGAACCTACGACAGCGGCAAGCGAGAGTTCAAACAAACCATCAAGACCCTAGACATAACGAACAGTCGGTTGGAAGACACGATCAATGTGCTCCGCGGTCGGACAGTCGACAGTACTTTCCGCCCTCCGGGTGAGGAGAAGCGGAGTCTGCTCGATTTTGTAGAAGAGGCACATGTAGATCGGATGAGAGGAGCCTTGAAGGAGAATATCCAGGTGTTACAGGTAATCCCGCCTCGTGCTTTCTTATGGCCTCCCGACACTTGGTGCCGTGTGTGCTACAACGGGATATTATCTTGAGGAACGATCGTGTAGGAACTGTTCGCACATCTTGTTAATTCGTCTTCATCTAGGAGACGCAACAATCTTTCGACCGAGATCTTCTCCAGTTCGAGTCCGACTTACGCAACCTCAAAGATATCATAGCATCCGCCCCCTTACCCCCATCCCCCTCCAACTCGTCGAACCAGCCTTCGCTATTACAGCTTCTGTCCTCGATGATGGACAACACACATACGATGGCTGAACTCCTCACATCGCTGACGAAACACTTTGATCTCTGTGTCACGGCCGTAAGGACGACCGAGGGAGGTTCCGCCCTGGCCAGAATTAAAGCTGCCGAGGCAGTTCAGGCGCAAGAAGAGGGCGAGGACGTGTCTATATCCGGCGTTATCACCGATCAAGAGTCCAGAATGCCTGATATAGAGCCATTGTCGCCGGAAGAAAGGGCACAAATGCTTCAAGTGCTCGTGCAAGACTCTTCTGAAGTTGACGATGTAGTATTGGAAATCAATGAGCGTCTTCAGGCCGTGGAAGCCGACTATGCCAGCTTAAGTGAGCAGACAAATCAGGTCAGGCGCAGCTATCTAGCTACATTGGATGCATTCCGCACGTTGGAGGACATTGGTACCAGACTTCAAAGCTATATGGCTGCGGAAAGTGAATTCCGGGACAGATGGGTAGAGGAGCAGGAAACAATCCAGGACAAGATGTCCGAGATGGAAGAGTTAAGGGCATTTTACGAAAGATATGCAGGCACATATGACCATCTCATCCTAGAAGTTGAACGACGAAAAGCAGTCGAAGACAAGGTCATGAGCATATGGAAGAAAGCGCGAGACAGCATCGAGAAGGTCATCGAAGCGGATCGGAGGCAGCGAGAACTATTCCGCCAAGAAGTCGCAGATCATCTACCCACGGATCTCTGGCCCAGTATGGACGACCCTATGCCGAGGTGGGAAATCGTACCGTCTACGGATAACCGATCAGACAATCAAGAGTCTGGCGGCGCCTCGATTCTTCAACAAAGCGTCATCGGGAGCATGGGAGGGCGACACCGTCTCACGGATAGCAGACCGTAGGTTCTCAGGAGTGTAGGCGTTTCGTACACAGGGATTTTGAATCTATCTCAAGGGTTTTATGAGTGTTGACCGGTATGAGGGCGTTTACGGATGCCATTTGCACGGGGTATTTCGGTGTTATAGGTATGATGTTGGGAGTTTTGACTTCCGCGATTTGGGAGCCATTCCTGAGCTCCAGGGGCCATTGTTAATATTCTACATGCAGTCGACAGCCACGACTTTTTGATTAGCAGCTCATTTGCTCTTATATTCTCAACCAGCATACAGGGCTGTCAGGGGGAGGCCATTTATATTCTGCACCTGAAGGAATCATGGATGCCCTAGGACATATTATTTTGCTAAGTTGATAAAATAAATCAAGATCTTTTCACGCAAACGAGGTCGAATCACCGAGGCATCGACTATGAGCTTCAAGATACCCGTCGACCCACAGCATAATACGGTACTCGTAAGTCGTTGTAACAATATATGTACCTATATGTCGCGATGATATGTAATATGCATGTCAATTCTATGATACCGCTGGTCCAATCTCACTGTATTCGATAGGTATCAAAACCACCTTCCAACCGGCACAGTTGTCCTCTTAGACGCGCGCAGCAACCAAACTCATATAAACCCCCCAAAGCAACCCAATGAAATTCAAAAACACAATCCGCCTCTCGACAGGCACGCACGTAAAGCTAATGATAGACGCAAACGGCCAGATCTTATAACCGGCGATAATCAGCGGGATGGTCTCATTGCGCACATTCAAGGCAATCGTCTCGAGGGGTTGACGTTTCAAAAGTCCCATCAGGACGAAAAATGCGACGGTATTGAAGATCGCGCCCAAGGTAATGCAGTCGATGAACCATTTCGCAAAGGTATTTTTCTTGTTTAGTTTTTTCTCTCCGGTGCCCGCGCCGGACCCGGGTTCGGGGCTGGGAAGGGGAGCTTTCTCGATGTCGGAGGTGTGCTTTCGCGGGACTTCGTACGCTGGGAATGTGCGCTCGAGGTATTGCTGCCAGAGGTAGTTGGGCGGAGCCGTCAGGAGGGCGAGGATGACGAAGCGCAGGAACATGGCGAGGTCGAAGACGAAGGGCTGCGAAGCGCGGTAGGCGGAGAGGATCTGTGCGAGGATGTTGGAGGTGCTGGAGAGGGCTGTCGCGGCCAGCGTTGCTTTAGTCATTGGGGAGGGCATATTGGCGGTGTTGATTCGTGTGAATCTGTGCGACTTGTGTGTTTTTGTTCGGTGGTGCAGTGCTGTCCTCAGGGTTCACGGTTCATCGAGACGTGAGTTGGTATGACTCGGGGTCTATTCCTGGAGTGTCTCTTCCTTCAATTGCGAGCGAGCCCCCGTCAGCGTGCGTATGTATAAGTCAGCGCCGAGCAGAGGATGGTGATGTTGATGACATGCGAAGGTGTGAGAGAAGTTCCGGATCAAGTAAGTCGCATTGAGGTATTCCGTAAGGTGACGTCGAGTAAAGAATTTGGTGCTTTCAGCTAAAAGCTGATGGGAATGTCAACTCCTTAGTCCGGGGGAAGGATGTTTCAGGAATCGGAGTAAACCGTTGATGAAGGAGACTCCTGAAATGAGTACGACTCAGCGGACCTCTTCTGGGGGGTCTGTTTCGTCACTACCCTAGCGTTCGTCATGGGGGCGACCTTGGCGGTTGTTATAAATATAGCAAGGGGGTCGTCATTTATGGAGGTCGCATTGTCTATCCTTCTGGAAGTGTGGCTATGTTGACTCGCCTTGACGTTTGTCTTGTAATAATGGCCTGGGTTGTGGGTGTAAATAGCTTCTAGAAAATGAGAATATGCCAGGGCGGTTAATCTAAAGCAACATCCATCGATATTTGGACCTTTGTATGAATCTTTCTTGATCACATTTCAGACTCTTCAATTCAATGGCATGGAATGTGTGCGATGGCTATGGCGATACTCACACTAGGCGTCTTAGTGAATAGTAGCGATTCGTAACGGAGCAACCACCACTAAACAGACACAGCTAGCCCAATCTATCCCCGACTTCACTCTTCCGGAGCTCGAGATGGTTGTGTAACTGGTGGCGTGCTGCACTGCATCTCGCTTTGCCTATCTCCATGCCGAGCTTCCTGCTCCAATTCCAATTTCCTCATTTCGTCATTGCTTGCATCCAAGATCGCCATCTCGTTATCGTCTAGTTCGCAGTTGGCGGCAGCATCTTCGCGCTGCAGTCTCTCCTCTATCTCCTGCTGCTTGAGTCTCCTGTCCTCGCGCTCAAGCTCATATAGATCGATGTCTTCGAAACCCAGACGTCCTAAGATCTGACCGGTTGCATGGCGATAGAGCGTGTGTCCTTCGACTAAGTCGCTGACGTCGATGTTTTCTATGCCCTTCACATTGAGAATAGGCTGTAATCCAGCGACTCCGTATTGGATGTTACCGGTCCGGTAGAGGAAGGCAAGTATGTAATCCTTCGTGCTGTAGGCATTGATAACTCTTCCCGTTACCACCGAACGAATACGGCGCCATTCTGCCGAGCTACTCGGTGTTGGCGCGCCCAGAAGTATAACGTTCTCAACGAGACCGAAGGCTTTCCGCTTGGCCAGTTGCTGGAGACATATGTAGATGGCTCTGGCGCCTAGTGAATAGCCAACCAGGGTTACAGGACGCTCGCCTTGCACTTTGTTAATCAGAACATCTGCAAGGACTTCTCCTGCCTTCTGTGCGCGCTGGTTAGCAACGCTCCAAGGATTGTCGATGATACGACCAGCATTGGTCAGTGTAATCGGCCAAAGTCCTGCCGTCAAAGCCGCAAAGACTGTCCGTTTGATGATTTCGAGCCTGGCAAACCTCCAAGCGATAGATGTGATGAGTGCCCCTAGAGAGTTGCCGAGCGCCTCCAAAGCTTCGACTTCAAAGCGCAAAGCAAAAACTTCCAGACCTTCACCCAGAATCGTCCACGGCAAAACGGCATCGTTCCTATCCTTCAGCCAGCCGGAAATTCCGATACCAACTCGTAAACGATGAGCGCCTGAATCATCTCGATTCGTCTTTTGGATGGGTATAAAGGCGAAGTCTTGGACATCTCTCGTATACTTCTCCATAGCTTTCGACGACATACGAGCACCATATGCGCCAAACAGACTGCCGACGATGACACCGCTTCCAGCTAGCGATCCCAGTAATCCAGCGGTTGCAGTAGCACCGAGGCCGATGCCGCCTAGGACTGTACCGAGACCTGCAGCCAGGAAAGGTGCCGCCAAACCACCGGTGATGCCAATAAGAGCAGCGCCGGCAAGACCGGCAGCTCCCATCTTCAGTTTCCGAGACATGCTATTCTGCTCGGCCTTCTTTTTCACTTCATCGTTTGCCGACATCTGCTTCGCCGCGGTCAAGAGCCCTTGCGCGACATGGGCCTCGTCCTCTGACAAAAACTTGACAGGTAGACCGAGGGATGTTGTACAGTAGAGCATGAGTACTCTTGAATGAGCATTATAATGCTCTAAACTGAGCAGAAGCAGAAGCACAGAATGTAGTATAAGAACTCGTTTGGCCTGATCGAACGTCCGCAAGGGTGTCTCTACGGGAGTGTAGATCTCCTGTAGCACATCATCAACCTTGTCATCGTGTTGATGTGTTTTTACTCCTGCCAATGGCGACTCTTCACCAGACACGGAAGCCTCGGGTTTGGAGGAATGAGAGTGCCGGTCTGCTGTCTCCCTCGAGTTGACGGCGTCACCAACGCGGAGGATCACGCTGTCGCGCCAGTCATCGAAGAAGTTGAGCGCTGCTTTTTTGAGCTCAACCATACTCTCCTTATTGACCTCCTTTTCGCGCTTCGCAAGTTCCGCTTTCTGCCGCGCGATGATTCTCTGTTGCTGCTTGTCATTGTCGACATCTCCAGCTTCCTCTGTCTCATTGCTCTCGTCTCCCGTTTTGGGAACATCCGACTGATCCGAACCAGTTTCATTCGCATCAAATGTGTCCAGTAATCGTTTTCGCATAACCTCCACAATCTCAAATATCAGGAGAGTGAGCGCTCCTCGATCCTCGGTTGTCTCGAGGATCGTGGTGAGCGATGGGCCCTCTTCCCCATTCTTGCTGCTCTTATGATGACCGCGGAGAGCATTGCCCGCTTTTTGAAGAACGGATGCCATTATTAAGTCGACACATAGGCCTGTAGGATCTCTTTATTACAGTTCTTATATCTGTACGGAGTAGTTGAATGTCGATGTGAACAGTGAAGTTGTTTTTGATGGAAAGAATGAGAGGATCATACACGTATTGCTAAGATGCCTGTACGTCATTAACGGCTCCGTTCTGCTTTCCCTGCGCTCCCGGTCCTTCCTGGGGGATCTGCCTAAAGTGCCAAGTGTGCGCTACAGGCATTGCACTGGGTCGCACTACCGGGTAGGTCAGCGCGCGTAACAGCTCAGTAACACTGATGTTACGAGGTTACAGAAACGTGTCTAAAGTGTAACCACGGTATATCGCCCCAGTAAGTATTCCGTAATTAACGCATTTACAACTTCCGTTAACGGAGCAGCAATATTTCAAGCAAGAGCCATCCGAATATCCGCAAAGTTGATTATCCACCTACATTCAACACCATTTCGGTCTCCGGATTGTTCGGATACAACTTCAACTTCCAAGAACAGCAGCATTTAGCGCACCGAGAAGTGTCAGGTACTACTCGTACACGGTGGAGTGCTCTAAACTAGGACTGTACCGTTATCCCGTTGAGTACCGACGAGACCATTGGACTGGTTGACTTGACGATCTCCATCTGATCTTCCTGCGAACCAGACGCCACGTGAACATTCCGATTGGCTCTCTCCTGCTGTCGTCTGAAAATTGTCATCTGGTGCCTGAGATTGATACGTCTCCCTATGCTCGATACCTATGGATCAAACACTTTCTCATGTTTGGATGATGGAGCATCCTCCCTCCATGAACTCGACTCACTATCAACATCTCCATAAGTATTATAGATGTCCCGAGAAAGTGTGAATTTTTGCACGGTAAGAATCAATATGGAACATTCGAATATGTGAATAAGAACCGGGTTGAAATACCCAGGATGGAAAATGAAATAGGCCTGTCGTCGCCGTTGGATAATGTAACCCTTCATCGCAGCAACAATGTCCACCAACCTGCATGATTGGTTCTCATCTATAATATTTTGTCGAGTGTAAGTTGTTGTTAACCCATAACGCTTCGGATACGAGTCTCTAATTCATTCTAGGCCTGTCTACACCACTGCCGTCCCCTCCATGTTGGCATTCGGTTACATCCCTAGCTGTCCCCCCTGCCCGCGTGGAGGAATTTCGCTCACCCATTGGCGCTGGGCGGAACATGGTAACGTGAGGTTCGGTGCGCGGAAAACGCTCGGCAACGATTCGATGCATGAGCAAGTCATCCGGCCAATATCCACCAAGTCCCCTGATCTGCTCATACTCGTGGTTGTCCTAGCTTCCCAGATCGTGACAAGATGCCACCGCTAACATCCTGGGCGAGAGGTAATTATTACCTGTCCACTCATGTTGTATTATCCAACATCACAAGGGACCATGGCCGACGACGTGATTTATTCAGCATGTGGATGCATGAACCATTGATGGCTTTCTGCCGAGGCGCAGAGAGCCATAGACCATGGCATAGGTATAAATACCCTGAATCAATTCTTTCGGCCGTCCTCATCCACCTGTGAGGTGAAGGACATCACGGTTGTGTAGATCTTCTGGACGACTTGACAAAATGCAGATCATCACATTTGGACTCCTGTCAGCCTGCGTGGCGCTTGTAAGAATCAAAGTCCCTTGATGAGAATAAGAATCAACATATGCTAATATATCTCAAGGCTCGCTCCGTCGCGCTGAACACGACACCAACCCATCCAGTGTATCGCCCAGTATCGTTAAATCTCACTGCTTCATCATCGGTGAATGGAAACTTGACGATCCTTACAACAAATGACATCTCAAGCTGCGCCTTCACATGGATGGCAATCTCTGATACCGCGATCGGAGGGGGCACCGACATGCGGACGGGCTTCACCACAGCTGTAAACAAGTTCTGTGACATGGCAGATGGAAAGACTGTCAAGAGCTGGGATTACCTGTCGATGGCGACCGAGGTTTACCTCGACGGTGGTCAGAATCCTTCGACATACGGCATCTTGGGCTATGTATACTGTAAGCAAACGTCAATATCCCATACTCATGTGAACTGTCTAATAGCTCGTCAGTTGAAATCCATAACAAACTATTCTCGACGCACACGGTCAATGGTAAGTCACTTAAATCCAACAGTATCAACTTGAATTCTCACGTGGATCAGCTGCCTCATGTAAGAAATACCTCGGAAAGCTCTCCGAAGTAAACGGCAAATGCTACGGAACCGTCAACAAAGATACGAAAGGAGGAACATACCAAGTCGGAACCAACGGTGTCAGTTACCATGCATTCGGAAACACCGTGCCTCCGAACGAGGACGCTCTCAACAAGCTCCTCCCTTCAACCGTATTAACGCCTCAATGGGTCAACAAGTTGGGCGGTGCGCCCCTTAACCCCTGGCCTTTGGACTCACTCAACAGCGTTCTGCCGACTTCATGCCACAGTCATAATGACTACGACCAGGACATTCCGGTCTTCCATGCCCTGGCGGCTGGTTGTATTAGTCTTGAAGCCGACGTCTGGTTTTTCGAGGGCGATGTGATCATTGGACATATCCTCCCCTTGATCGGTCGAACTTTGAGCGCGCAATACGTCAACCCCCTGAAGGCCATCATCGATCATAACGGCGGCTCGGTATACAAAGCGCGACCAAACCAGACAGTAGTTCTACTTGTTGACTTCAAGACGAGCGATTCTGGTACCCTAGATGCCGTCGTTAACGCACTGACGCCTCTGCGTCAGGCAGGATACCTGAGCAGCGTCCAGAACGGCGTGTTCGTAAAGAGAGCGCTAACCATCGTGGCCAGCGGCAGTGCGCCCTTTGATCGCATCGCTGCCGGAGACGGCGTGCCGAACCGGGATATCTTTTACGATGCGAATCTCGGTGCGCTGGGAGCCATGAACTTCACGTCGCAGAACTCTTATGTTGCGTCGGCGGATTTCCAGGGTGTGCTGGGAAAAGCTGATACCCCGACTTTGACGGCTGCGCAGACGACCATGATTCAGAGCCAGGTTAGCCAGGCGCATGCCAGGGGACTGGTCGCTCGATACTGTAAGTCTGGTTATTCTTGTTGAATAATGATGGTGTTATCTTGTCTCAGATTGTCTAACGTCGTTTTTTAGGGAATTTACCAGGAGAATACGTGTGGGAGTCTCTCTCTGCGCTCGGTGTTGATTTACTGAATGCGGACGACTTATACAACACTGCCAGACTGCCGCGGTTGAAGTGATCGCCCCACGATGGAAAAGAACTTTTCTATACCATATCATCTATTCAACACACTTATAGATTTCCTTATTCACTTCTACGAGTATTCGGAGCGAATCACCTCAGCGGTGTTCAACAACGGCGGTTCCCGTAAATAAAAGCCTACCAATACCGACCGACTTATAGAGAGACAATTCATCTGCAATTACCGAATAGGCAGTCCGTAGGATCGCAGCCCTCGGCCGAATTGGCAATTAGCACATATCTAGGCGATGCATGAAGTGACCTGAACACATCCACCGAGCTGAACACCCCACTCATCCTTGCGGCCCGTTGCGTTCGGAGTCTCTTCCTAAAACGCATTTATTCCGCAGTAACCTGGCTTACGAATCTGTCAAACTCGTCGAATTGCGCCGAGTACCGGACGTTACAAGTACCTACCTATGTACATACCTGTTACAGGATCAGTTAGGTAGCAGGTTGTCAGGGTTAACAAAGTGTTGACATTGTCGACTTCATTAGCCGCCAACGACTTAGCGGGCATTGGTGATCCTTTGTAAGTAATTACTTAACACATCTAACCCGCCAGCGTGACGACTCAATAACCCGGCAAAGATTGTCACTGAATTCCAGTCACATACATACCTAAGGAACGAAGTACATACTGCTTGTATGCACATGCAGGGGCTGTTCTTCTAGATGTTTCGGAGCACAACAAGAACAGTTGCCGAGACAAGTTTCAACTTTACTAAGCGGAACATAATCGCAGCTCAACTCTTCGTTTTCTTTTTCACATTCTCGTCCCTCGCTTCCTTTCTCTGTGCACTAGGTAATCCATAGAATACCTACTAATTGTCGAATCCTTTCCGCCCTGCTGAAAAAAGCTGGTGGATGGTAATCCGTATATCATGTAGCCATACGGTAGCTTTCTTATCTTGCTCTCATGCGTCGATAAATATAAGAAAGCGGTGCGCCACCAAGCTCCCTCCTTCAGCTGCAGCTAGGCGAACGGAAGGAAAGTGAGTTGAGGTGGCACGACTGAAGGCCACAGGTCCCCATACGTACCCTCCTTATCTGTTTACTCCTTTTTATTCCGCTCTTTCCCTCTCACAATGGCCGACTCACTCTCGTCGTCATCATCCTCGTCACGGGCCTCAGCGAACATGGCAAAACCTGTATACGGTACCACGCAAAATGTCGAAACAGGGGACTTTGGTGACGACAGTAATGAGCGCATAGCAGAAGCCGGAGCCGACGGCGCCCTCGAGCGCCGTCTCCGCATGAAAGTCGATCTCCGTCTCTGCACCATCGCAGGGATCCTCTGCTCGCTGAACCTGCTCGACTCGGGTGTGATCAGCTCCGCAGCCGTAACCTCTCTGCCGACGGACCTAGGACTCTCAGGGAACCGGTTCAGCGTGTCCATCTTCATCTTCACCATCAGCTCCATCGCCTTCCAGCTGCCCTCGACGCTGGCCGTGCGCACCTTCGGCCCGCGTCTCTGGTTCTCCTTCATCACGTTTGCGTTTGGCGTGATTACCATGTGCACGGCCTTCATCCGCACGTGGCAGCAGATGATTGCCCTGCGCGTGTTGTTGGGCGCCGCGATGAGTGGGATTTATCCTGGACTGACGTATTTGATCTCGACGTGGTATCCGCGCAGCGAACAGCAGACGCGCTTTGCGTTTTTGCAGATTGGCGAGGTCGTCATTCTGGCTACGGGCGGAATTGTCAACTTCGGACTTAATCAGCTGGATGGACGGGGAGGAATCGCAGGCTGGCGGTACATGTTCCTAGTGCAGGGTATCATTGCCGCCGTGATTGGTCTAATCACATATTTCTGGATGGTCGACTTTCCCGAGAACGCGCACCGCTCAATTTGGTTCCTGACGCCCGAGGAGCAACAACTAGCCGTTGCCAGAATCAACGCAGACCGCAAGGACGTCGAGATCGACGAATTCGCCTGGTCGAAAGTCTTCGTGCACGCCAAGGACCTCAAGATCTACGGGTTCGCCGTCATGTTCTTCCTCCTGAACATCGTCTCGACATCACTGTCGTATTTCCTGCCAAGCATCCTGCAAGGAGGTATGGGCTTTAGCGAGAACCAAGCCATCCTGCTCAACGCGCCACCGGTGCTCCTCTCGTCTATGTTTGGCGACCGCTTCCGGCTCAGGGGTCCCGTTATCGTCTTCAACTGTGTCATCCTCATCATTGGGTTCAGCTTACTCGGCTTCGCCAAGCAGGATGCTGTGCGATATTTCGGGACCTTCCTTGCTACCGGAGCGTATGTGTCGAACTGGGCGGCGTTGTCTGCTTATCAGGCGAACAACATCACCGGACAATGGAAGCGCGCTTTCACGGCTGCGACTGTGACGGCTCTCAATGGAGCCGGTGGTATTGCGGGCAGTTTTATTGTTCGCGCTCAGGAGGCACCTTTATATACCACCGCGATATGGGTATCCATCGGATCGCATATCCTTATGATAGCTATCGTAGCCGTCTTCTCCATATACTTCCACTTCGCGAACAAGTCAGCAGCGAGTGGCAAGAGAATCCTCGAGGGAGTAGAAGGGTTCATGTATACCCTATAGAATAGGTAGATTTTTACGGATTAACGAAGAACACGAAAACAAATAGAATAATACCCCCAGAATCCAATTACAAGGATACACCTTCAAACTCCTCATGTCATCGATGCTCGGCATAACGCAGCCGCCGGGTTCGTGCAATACACCGGTTCTACTTTACCCGAAGGAAGGGCGTTCTCTCGTTCTTCATCACGGCTCGGCGGCGCCAGGGCGTCCGCCACCACGCCAATTATCGGCCAGAGGCACGACAGCAAGTCCTCCATAATGCAACCCCGCGACGTCAATCCGGCGACCTGGCCTCTCGATATCAATAGCGTGATGAGAGAAGGAAGGAGTCGGCGAGGTCCTGACGAACAGGTGTAAATCTTGGAGGGTGTGATGAACTGATATGTTGGTTGCTAGTGTTGGTCGACGGCGAAGGCAGGAGTACGGAATGCCCTCGTCAGAGTAGCAGTCACCGGCTCCATATTTCGGACGGCGGGGTGCCTGTACCAGGTACCTGAGCTACTGTTAGCTACGACAGACAAACCCCTGCATGTGGCTACCACCATGGTCTGATGAGGGGTGTTGGGTCACATCTTGCCAGCTTTGTTGCCGGGTCAGAACGCGGATGATTCCATGTCCTACGTCAGTTCACCAGATCAAAACACACAAGCAAACAAGATGTCAACAGATCAGTCAGACGTGCAACGCGATGCCGAGCTACTATATGACTACCACCAGCTACATATGCAGATCACCCAGAAGGCCGACGCCGTCTTCTGCCTCTGCAGTCTCGACACACGCGTCGCCGAGCGCGCCGCCGAGTTGTATCTCGACGGGCTCGGCGACTATCTGATTTTCTCAGGGGGATCCGGCAAGCTTACAGAAGGCCGTTTCTCCAAACCCGAAGCGGAAGTCTTCGCGGATATCGCGCTCGCAAAGGGTGTGCCGGCGTCGAAGATCATCATCGAGCCACGCTCGACGAACACGGGCGAGAACGTCCGCTTCACGCACGCACTGCTGCTGGAAAAGGGGTTGTCTATTCGGTCTTTCATTCTGGTTCAGAAGCCTTACATGGAGCGTCGCACGTACGCGACGTTCAAGAAGCAATGGCCCGATGCGAGCACGGAGATCCTCGTGACGTCGCCGCAGTTGACTTGGAGGGACTATCCTAATGATGATAACCCGGTTGAGCTGGTCATTAATATCGCCGTTGGAGATCTAGTGCGCATTCGAGAGTATCCGGCCAAAGGATTCCAGATCCCGCAGGATATCCCCAACGAAGTCTGGGATGCGACGCAACGGTTGATTCAGAGGGGGTATAATTCGCATCTACCTTAAAGCGCCCGCGCGTCATTTCCATCTCCTAGAACGCCTTTCTCTACAGCTTATAACTCTGCTCGAAGCTTGCTTCCTGTTGCGCCAGAGCTTCGAACATGTTGATCGTCTCTGCCATTACATCTACCCTCCACATGAATTCTCGGTTTTTTCGGTCGTTCCATTGGTCGGGATTCGCGCCGCCACCTCTAGTTGCAGCTAGAATCGTTTCGTCTCTCCGTCTCTGTTCTTCGCCATCCGGCATATGTAACGTATGGCCCGTACTCGTCGCGCTGGCCTGGATTCGTTCGCTGCGGGCTTTTCTGACGTGCTGATATGCCTCGAGAGCCATGTCGATATCGTCGGTGCAGGTGAAAGCCATGGCCAGCGTCCCGGCGTCTTCTAATGCGTTGGCGGCTCCTTGGGCGACATAGGGGAGCATGTAATCTAGAAAATCCATTATTAATGTTTCGTTAAGTCAGGGGAAAGGAAAAGGCGACTCACGGCATGCATCGCCAGCAAGAGCAATTCTGCCCCTCGTCCAAGTTGGAAGAGGAGGAGAGTTGCTCATGGGAGTTTCCAAGACGGCGCCCTCGGGCGCGTGCCTCATCAACGCCTGGACGACAGGACTCCATCCACGATACTGCGCAAACATGTCCTCCTTCTTTCCGCGCGTTGTCCACGAACTTCTTGATTTCTTTGCCTGGTCGACTTCGTGGACGAGTACGACGTTGTAAAGTTCGTTATTCCTCAGGGGATACGCCATGATGTGGCCGCCGGGTCCCATATATCGCATACCGATGTTCCTGTCGAGAAGCGCCATGATGGTCTCGTCGTGCTGAACCAGTTTTCGGGGTAGCAGAAATCTGTACGCGGACTCCTTTGTCGCACTAGTCGTCTCGGAATAGCCACTCAAGGCTGCCATTTTTCTTCTTATGATCGAGTTCATTCCATCGGCGGCCAGAATAAGATCCGCAGACATCCAGGTATCTTTGCCATTGTTGCGCACGAGAATTCGTCTGTGGAGTATTGTCAGTTTCCTTCCGGTAGAAAAGCGGCTCTTGTATTGCTCAGGGAAGCGATGCGAGCTGTGGACTGTTGCCAAAATCGCGTAGAATTAGAAAGATACACATACTATACAACAGTCAGTTTTGTTTCTAGAATAGAGGGACTCGAGTTTGGACCGAGGGTACTAGGAAGAGGCGAAAAGACAAAAACACGTACCGGTAGGAATTGCGGATCAATATCGATTGCCTCGTGGTTTTTCAGAAGTTTGCATCCAGAACTCACTGCAGCTTGTAACAGAGAGCGCTGTAAATCAGCTCGATGGATGACGGCGAGAGGCAGGCCGAATTGCGCCTCAACGTCCGGCGCCAAGGACATACGACCCAGTTCTTTGTCGTTATCCCATCGCCTAAATCGTGTTAGCCGTAGGGTACCTACTCTCAGCTCAAGACAAGCACCGAAGAGAGGGGAATCTAGAGGGACTACGAAATACTAGGAAGGCCTACCTCGAAATGTTTTGCTCTAGCACGGTCGCATGTTCCATCACCTCGTCCAACAGGCCAAACCGCCGCAAGACACGAGCAGCATTCGGGGCGAGCTGGATACCTGCTCCAACCTCCGTGATCTCCTGTCTTCTCTCCAGGATTCCTGGAGCGAGGTAGAATTAGCCCATCATGTTCTCCAAGGACCTGCATGGGTGTGAACCAGGGGGGAAGGAGTCCTGGTCTCCCCCGGTGACAGACGCGGTCATGCCTTCTTGGGATTTTCTGATTACTTACGAACACGATGCCCTGTCTTCTGCATGCATAAGGCGACCGCCAACCCGCCAATACCTGCGCCAACCACAATGACGGAGAGCGGTCGTACAGCTCGCCTTGCTGAGAAAGTCGAGTCGTCAAGTCGACGATCCATCTTGGAGCGCTGTTTGCTCTGCTTATCGCATATTACCTGGTGGTTTGGATGCGAAGACGGGGAGTTTTGCTGGCACGGTTTGTAAGGCGCACGGTGAGCAGTCATGGTCAAGGTGAGTACGAAATAGGTAAGTAGGTAGTCGCAAGGTGAGAAGGAAGGATGGGGGACAGACTAGCGCGAGGTGGAGTTAAGATGAATGGAAGGTAGGCACGGGTTGGTAGTTATAAGTTGAGCTGAGCGATCATATGGAGGAGGCACAATGTATCTCCTAGCCGTGGTTCTTCGATCCGACTTCATGATCCGGAGGGGAGTTATATACATGCACGGCCACCATGATAGTCGCAAGTTACTAAGCCTCTAGAGGCAGGTTTATTGAGCAAGTGAGTGCGGCGCGTAGAGCTAGGACGACCGGAGAAGGCAGCACCATCGTGTAAGCTGAGCAAGTCAAGGAGCTTGAGCTTACCACGGGTTTAGTATTGCCTGTGACTCCCGTCAGAAAACCTCTCAATAGAGTCGAGCATCTTTAAATAGCCCCGAGTCTGAGAGGCACCTCCAGGGCACGGGCTGCCTGGCGATTATATGGCACAGGTACGGATTACGTCCGGGCAGTCGACAAATGGTACTGGTACCGCCTTTGTTCCCAAGACTGCAATTTGGGGGCGGGGAAGTCGGCGACGAAAAGCGACGTCTCCGGCCTTGCACAATGCCATGTAGAGGTACATGGCAGAAGGGAGGCTATAATAGAGCATGGTAGATAACAATGATGTAGGTAATGTAGGTAGGTATGCATCTGGTAGTATGTGGGCGTCAGGTCCCTACGTTTTCGTCGGCTGCTGTGCCTTGGTAGGTAATAGTGGAAGTGAAGTTACATTTCACTGACTTTTCACGTCAGCTTCGTTGAGACCCTGCAGAGCTGGCAGCCTCGTTGCTCAACCTGGTACTAGTTGCCAACCCTGGCTGTAAACAGATCTGTTGCCTCGGACGGACGGACACGGGGACATGCCAAGAGGATGGATGGACGGGTCTGACAACGATCAGGATAGAGGTTGAGTCAGGCGGTCAACCAGACTAGGAGTCCATAGGGTTAGAAAATCTCCTACGGCTGTCTGTAAAGACAGAGCGAGTAGCACAGATGCCTGGGGCTGCGCCATGTTTTCTGCAACGACGCTATGCAATTAATAATGGGCAGCGGACGAACGATGTCGATGCGTGAAGGACGAAGGAATAGGAATCCTGCAGTTGTCAACCCGCGCCTATAATTAGCCTCAGATTTTGTGGACTCGTCGGGTTACATAAGCACGATCGCCGGCCTTACGGAAACTGCCTGGCCGCTGGCGAGCTGCCCAGGCGACGCGAGCCTGGGTTTCTAGAGAACTTACCTAGCACGGATTACTGCCTACGGTGCCTATCCGCCTATCCGTACTCGCCGAGGAATCGAGCATGCTGGCTGCCACCCGAGGTGTAACCACCACGACATACGGATTATATGTAAAAAGGGCACCACACGATGTCGGCGCCAATCGCTTAACAAGTCTACACCAGGCAATATCGCAGTTGGTTTTGTTCATTCTGATTCATTCTGAGTAAGATCGAGGTCGCATCGCAACACCGTCTGCGATGTAGTTTCGGTGTATCTGTGACATGGCGAGTTAAGGACGCGTGATTCCGTAGTCCTCCGTGGCGCAATTGGCTAGCGCGTTCGACTGTTATGCAACAGGTTATCGAGAGGTTGACAGTTCAAGCCTGTCCGGGGGAGTATCAACTCAATCTTTTGCCATATGCTCCAACGCTCCAATGCGGAAACATGGCACAGAACCATTCTTTTTGGACAATACCTATCTTTTTATGCCTGTTGGTTGCTTCAATCAACTTGAGATCACATCACAAATACGATACGCCGTATCTCAGGTGTGTTGCAATCCTCGTCCAGCCTCCAGTAGTTGATAATAGTTGGTAATAGTAACAACTTGCTCCGTTCACCTGCCTTAGGAAGGTATCCAACAGACGTCTCTAAGACCGGCTATTCGGATGGTGGGTGATCAATGTGATATTGATCGATGGACGAAGTGCATCACCAGTGTACTCCGTAAGATGCAAACAGAAACAAGATTATGCCAACCGGGATTTCCAGACAACGTCAACAATTATTTGTACAACAGTTCTATGAATAGACAGCTCATTTCCGGTATGGAGGGTACTGCGTACGTACCTACACGTGAAGATCCGGTGGGCGACAAGTGACTGCCATCGACTGCACTACATCTCGATCACCAGGTCGGTATTAGAGATACGAGTACCGCTTGGACGATCAGTAGCTCTGTAGGGCCCTTATGACAGTCTGTGTGTTCCTCTCTGCGACCTTGACGATGCATACACTTACCTCAAGCGTCGCCTCGTATAACCAGAACGGAATACTTTCTGTTTTCACCGAGCTGAATCACCCATCTCCTCCTCCCTTCCCTTCCAATAATACGTCGATGTGGCCAGCACCCCTAGCCACCGAGCGTTGTTGTGCTGCGGGGCCGGACGAAACTCTTTAACGCAATTTTGTCAGGATCAACAGATCTAAAGCAAACATTGATCGTCGTTATATGTACATGGCAGCATGGGTAAACCATGACGGAAGGGCAGGGTTTCCCGGTCTTTGAAGCCGTGTTACCGAATCCAAGCTATTGCTGTTAAGACCGTGGAGACCGTTCTGATAAACCAGTCGGATGGCCATACTTTAACAACTTGTGCATCGAAACCAAACGCGATTCGCCTGGCGTTTTGTATATTCGTAAGTATTGAGTACAGCATTCATGGACTTGCATAGTCCGTGAAGGCGCACACGAATGGAACGCGTCGCGCAAGAACACTCTGACTATAGTTGTCCTTCAGCAGAAGGACACACAGCGTGAGAAGACCTGTACGCTGACAGAAGCTGAGGCGGGCTATTCGAAAGACAGCGAAACAATAACTCTAGCGAATATGCCGCCAGCTAAGGGCCCAGAGTCATGATTCGCTCGAGTAGTGATTTCGTGCCTAGAATAAATAACCCAAACGCCGTCCTGAGCTATCAACTCGGGTTGACTGGAAGTCATGTCTTGGGAAGCGGCCCAAGCCCGCCGCCGTATGACGGTGATTTGCTTACCCCCTGCGCAGATCAACAAGCCGACACATCTGCCCAGACTCAGCCGAGACTTTTATGAGCTTTAATGAAATACTTCGTGGGAAGGCAGCCCATGGTGGTCTGTTAAGCGGGTTAGCAGATCCCGCACGAACCGTTCCCAGTTCGTATAATACCGCCGACAACACTGCATCTGAGAGATGGTAGGCATTGGATGATTGGAAATGCCAATACACTCGAACTCGAATCATGGGGAGCAGAATTACATTGCAGCAATGGGGCTATGCCACCCTCTCCTATCCCGTTGCGAAATGATGTTTTACCGGGCGATGTATTTCGGTGCCTGAACACCAAAAGAGTCCCCTGAAAAGATCACGCCATCTTCAGGACCCTGCTTATGAGGGCTCTACCCGACAGGCTGAATCTGTTCGATGCGGGGAAAAGTGGTCAGGCTTTTAGGAATTCGAGGCAACTACTGCCTGCGATTATGACCAGAGTCTCTTGCGGATGAGATATATCGCAGCGCTGCGCCGAGGCGAGTCGATATGCCTCGATCGAGTCCATGTGGCGCGGTAGCCGCTGGCAGCAGCCTAATGATGGAACAGAGGCTGGCCCGAATTTCTTGGTAAACTACTGAATACACCATAAGGTGGAAGAGTAATCCCAGATATGACCTTGGGAAGGTGACTCGTCTTGTCCGGATGTATGACCATTATCTGGGTGCGAATTGAAGGTAAAGAAGAGGAGGTGGTAATCTCTCATTTGCGTGGCACGAGTAGGCGCCTGTGGTTTCCTCGACCCATCACATACAGTGCGGATAGAGCTACGTGAGCACGAACTAGGTACCTGCATATTGGCTTTATCGCTGAGTTCCCTATCATTTTGATGCATAGATAAGCAACAACTGAGTAATCTAGCTTGCAAAATATGCATGTAAGCAGTGTCTATTTTCCGACGTGAATATGGGGTAAGTACATATCAACGGCTCTTACAGTGTAACACACATGGCGGGGTAGTATGCGATATAGGAATGGTAAGACGGCCCAGTTCGTCTGGACAGTCATCCGTAAGCTGTGCTTGTCAGGGGACATGAAATCGGTCCTGCTAACAGGCACCAGCGTGTTAGTCGCTGGGTAGCTCTCCTTTTAATCAGGTACCAGTTTGTCTGTGTCGTGCTGTCTCCTCGACATTCTTGTCTCTCCCAACTCCTAATTGTCTAGTTTGTGCCGTGTTTATACGAGGAGCAAACGAACAGAACCAGACAAAATGCAGTCTGGCATATCGGGTGAGACTCTCTCCTCCTAGCTTCAACTTCATCATGATCCTATGATCACGTAGTTCTAGTATCTACTGTCGTCTCTGTCCCCTGAAAAGTTGCCGTGCTAACAATTGTCGTCATATCCAGCCTCTGCGGAGCTTCTTGGCAAGTTCAACGACCTCCTCTCCGATGCCTCGCAGTTCGCCCTGCTTGTCACCATCTCCTCTGAAGCCCTCACTCCTTTGGCCACTCTGCCTCGCTCTCGCCCCGATTTCGAAGGAAACCTCTCGCAATTGACGCCTTACCTGAAGCCTGACGAACCCCTCTATGTGCTCTTGAGACGCTATGATGATGCGCCAAAACTCTTGGCCATCACGTATGTACCTGACGCCGCCAAGGTCCGGCAGAAGATGCTCTTCGCGGCGACACGGTTAACGCTTGTGCGCGAGCTTGGTTCCGAGCATTTCCGGGAGTCTATCTTCACGACCATGGCTGAAGAGCTGAGTGCTGCTGGTTTCGAGAAGCATGATAAGCACAACGAGCTAGAGGCACCCCTGACGGAGGAGGAACGGACGTTGGGCGAGGTCAAGCGGGCTGAGGCCGAGGCTGGTTCCGGCACTGGCATTCGCGAGATTCACTTGAGCGCCTCAGTGAAGATGCCCATCAACGACGACGCCTTACGCGCCCTGCAGGAACTTGGCCGGGGTGATGGTTGTACCTTGGTTATGCTTGTGAGTCCCAGTTCCCACCCCATCTTTTGCTGATAAGTCCATATCCATATGAATGTGTTCGATGGCGTCTAAACCATGACCCTTTGGCTAAACCACTACAGAGAATCAACTCTGAGCACGAAACAGTCGAGCTCGTGGAGAACTCCTCGAACCCCACAACCATCACAGAGGCTACTCAGGCCATCTCCACCACTGAGCCGAGATTTACCTTCTTCCGGTACCGCGCGCAAAGCAAAGACGTCGTACTCTTTTTCTACACAAACCCGGCCACGGCAGGCACCAAGGCCATCAAGAACCGCATGATCTACCCTCTGCAAAAGAGGGCCGTGCTGACAATTGCCGAGCAAGAGTGCGGCTGCGCCGTGGAGAAGAAGTTTGAGGTCGAAGACCCCAGTGAGATCACCGAAGAGGTGGTCATGGATGAGTTATTCCCCAAGGTAGAGACTAAGACGGCCTTCAAGAGACCCAAGAGACCCGGTCGGTAAATCACAACCCAAAGCTGAGTAACATCGACTTGAGATTCAGCATGGCGAGAGCGAGTTTCAGGGGTTTGGAGTTCCGTTGCTAGACAAGGGAAAGACCAAAGAAATTAAAACGTAAAAAGACTACAACAGCTACTACTAATACTGCTCATTTACATCGATACAGAATGCTGCCTCCTCCGAGGATGCCCTGAATACATGCAATGCAAGATCTTCCAATCCTTAATTCAGCACATCGGCTTAACTCCTTTGGTGACACATGTTGCCTAGTCTTCATAGGGGGCGCCAGACAACACTAACGGTTTGCTCTTTTCAAGCTTATCTTTTAGGAACTCGTACACCGTGAACGTGACGGCCTGCCCCGGCGCAACACGCATGACCCGCGGCGTGATGCCCTTGTAAAAGGCATGGACGCCTTCATGTCTGCAACACCACCGGCACGATCAGCATCCATAAAAAGAAACAAACCGAAATATGAAGAACAGGAACTAGCTTGCAGTAGCAAAACTCACCGAAACATATCGCTAGTAATGGCGGTAATCCTCTTCCATGCACTAACGCCCGGTTCAGCAGGTGTCCTCTGCAAGCGCGTCTTGATGGTGTCGATGGGCGCATTACTGAACGGGCCCATGGCGCCACTGACGAGACCGATAACAGTCGTCTGCCAGGACGGGAGGGCCGCATTATCAGGTTGCCGGCGCAACAGCGCCTCCTTGAAATAGGTATACGCGGTGAAGTTGACAGCTTGGTTGGAGCCCTGACGCAGGGCCGTGAGACTGACGCCTCGATATAGCGCGCCGACACCTTCCTCCTTGATAACGAGATATAAGCTATGCGCAGCATTCCGGTACTTCGGGACGTCGAGCGGATCCGCCATGCTGTGATGTTGCGCCTGCAGCCGGATCTTGATGACCTCCATGGGCGTCACGACTGCGACGGCCTCTGTCACGCCCGCCGCGAGACCCGCCATGAACGTGGCCGATCCGGAGATATGGCCCGTCTGTTTGTCGGCGAGGAGCTGCTTGTACGACTCGAAGGATGTGAATCGGATCGCCATCTTTGGTACGATGCCTGTTACGACGGCGCCAAGACCCTTGTACAGGCCCAGGGGCGTCTCGCGACGCACGATTTCGGTGCCTGTCTTGATGAAGCCGCGCTTCGGCGATCCGGGTTGCCGGCCGCGGCGCGAGAGTTGCATGCGGACTTTAATTGTGTCTGTTGTCGCATCCGACAGGTTAGCCAATGTACCACCATGTTGCCGACATTCAGGGGTCCGGAGTAATAAGGGCCTGGGAGTCGACATACCGAGGGGATGACACACGAGGGCCTCCATCATGCCTGCGCCGCCGCCAGCTACCGGCATATCATGTCAGTCAAAGGTGCGCCTGAACTATGGTCTGTTATGCGCGACGGCATCAGGGCCCATTCTGGAGAGTTATCAACTCACCGATCAGATTCGTCGCTGCGGACGGTGGTGGTTTGCCATCCTTACCACCGACTTTCGCGGCCATCTTGGTTTCGAGGGGTGAGTGACTATCCGAACCTGCCGAGGGAACCGTGGGGTGTCTGAAATTATCTGTCTCTCGAGCCAGGTATGCGAACCCACAACGGTCAAGATGCCAATAAACAAAAGTTTGGAAGTTGCAAACTTCGTCCTTGATGTCTCAGCAGAAGAATCACAGAAAAGAAGACCGTCTACCTAAATTACTAAGACGACGACGCAACCAGTGTGTCATAGCCCGCTAACCAGTAACCGAACCATTCAGGAAGGCATCTCCCGACTTTTCTCCTCCGGAAAATCATCAAGAAAGTGCAGCCCCTTTGAATAAAGACGGCAGTTACATACAAAGCCATGGAAGGAGAAAAGGGCGGGAATAGCCGAGTGGTAAACTCGGCGGAACGGAGGGAAGTCATGTAGATACAGCCCAGAGTTAGGGATGAATTGACACGTGCTGTTTGTTGTGACTCATTTGTTGTTACGGAATACTCCCGGAGAGATGGGATAGGAGCGAACATATCCGAGGTCTCATGTCAGTCAGGTCGGCAGAGGCTTCCGTTCGCCCTGACGTCGGGTGCTATTTTTACCCGGTAGGTAGTTGCTCTGTGTGTATGCGTGTGTACTCGGATACTTCTTGGTACACGGGTTCCTCAGGGGTCGGTTTACGTTGTTCGGGAGTCACGGATTAATCAACATCTTTCTTCATTTCTGTCCATCGTTTCTTCTTATTCATTCCAACAATGCCCAATATCAAATACATGAAACTACCCACCTACCAAACACAATTTACAAGATCCCTAGAATACCGATCATATCCGCCCTTTTCATTCAAGTAGGTATTCTTTGTCTCTCAGGTGATAGATAGCGCTGACGTATGAATCTCCAGGTCTAACCGATAAGAACAGAGACGGAGAGCCGCGCAAGCTTGTGATTTTGCGGGGTGTTGTGTTCACATGCAGGGGTATCCTCCCCTTCCTTACTGCCGGGTCCAACCTCCATGTACATACATGCCGTAGCAACACCAGCGCAGCCGAGGTCGGATCTTCACCGAGGCGTGTAAATGAATGTTGCGTTTGATGCTACCTACCTTCACGATTGTTTCATCGGGAGTTTTAGGGATTATATTTGTTTCGCTACCAGATTTCGTACTTGAAGCTGTTATAGTACTATGCAATGAGACACCTCCGTTTAAAACGGTCCGAAATGCCAGGGAATTTCAATCACAGTCACCGGCTACACATCACAAGGTATTTTCAACCGAAACGTCAATTACTACTCTAAGAATCTTCATCTCATGATTTTAGTATGGTATACACTCTACCTAATATGCTCGACGTGGCAAATCTAGTTTCTGGTCGCCCAAGCTGGCAGATAGATGTGGTGAGCCAGGCGGATGCTCCACCAAGGGTCATCAATGTTCATAACAAAATCACAAGGCAGTGATGCCTGCCCCATAAACGCCAACCCCCCGATCAACCCTTTCTACCCATTCCAGCTCTGCCTGTAAAATCAATGCGCCTCAAATCGAAAGGGGTATAAGTAATGTATCAAGCCGCGGATCCGTAAATGAACCGAGAAGCTTAAGTTACCCGACCAGGGGTAAACAAATAGAAAAAGAGGCTGCCAACGTTTTGGGGCATTCAAGACGGCGTTCCCCGTTGAAGGCATTCCGACGGGTCGCCTTCGAAACTGTACAAGCGAACTTCTCCATCTTCGCCTCCGCTCGCAAAGCGGCTGTCACTGAGGCCCACACATGTCACAGGCCCACTGTGGCCGGTGAAGGTACGTTCACATTTACCCGTACGCGGATCCCAGACTTTCACTACATATTGTTAGTACCCGATGTGACCAACGGCTTTGGCATTTGGCCAACTTACCAGTCGCATCATTAGCCCCGGACACGTAACGAAGCGTATCCACGGCAAGGCCCCATACTCCCTCTACATGTCCCCAGAAACAGCGCGGCGTTTTTCCGGTAGCAGTATCCCACAGCCGAAGCGTTGAGTCCAAGGATCCCGTAAGCATGTGACGCGGGGGCAAGGGGCGTTCCGGGTGTTCCAAGAAAGCCGGGCCATACGCTGCTCGCTCCTCTAATTGACGACTTAAAGTATAGGGGCTCGATGGCGGAACCGGTGAGACACTGCGGTTGCTTGCAGCTGATGAAGCATCATTTTCAGGAACAACATCTTCCTCGAACTCCATATCGTCAGGTAAGGCTAGAACCTGTTGCACCTGTCCGATGTGGCCCTCGTATGTCTTGATACAAGTTCTGGAGTCCAGGTCCCACATCTTCACGGTACAATCGTCCGACGCAGACAATAGGGTGCGCGACGGTATGTCCAATCGGACTCGGTTAACCCAGTCCGTGTGGCCGCGTAGACAGAAACTCTGTTGAGTCTTGAAATTGAAGATCTTGATAGACTTGTCCATGGATCCGGAGGCCAGCAGATCCCCTTCCATGTGAACTGTGATGACTCCGCCTTGATGATGGAGCGTGTTGATGCAGGCGCCAGTTCGCCAATTCCAGATCTTGACTGTTCCATCCAGGCTACCACTGACGAGCATTCGGTCGTCGAACTGCAGAGCTCTGATACCCGTCGTATGCCCTTGCAGCGTTCGCAGGACTTCACCTGTTTCAATGTTCCAGATCCTAATGGTGGCATCATAGGACCCAGTGGCAAGTATGTTGTCGTCGAATTGAAGACATGTAACTCCGTTGGTATGGCCGCGGAAAATTTTGATCGCACACCGGCCTTTTTGCCAGTTAGATCCGACTTTGAAACGGTCTCGGTACACATCCTTCCATGGTCGAAACTTGTTTTTGCTTGCCTGCTCGGCAACTGGCTCGGCCATGTCAATACCCTCCCTAGTACATTGGCGCTTAGCCTGTCCCTCATCGTCGCTATGTTCGGCTGTACGTTTCAAGATGTTTGCGACTGGAGGAGTAGGACTCTTGGCCTCAGGTGGCGAGGGAGGTAGCGCAAGTTGATGTTGTTTCCATTCTCTTAATCGCTTCTTCTCCAATCGTGGTAAGCCCCATTGACACTTTTCACACTTGCGTCCGATGTGTTGCTCACACATCCGGTGCCAAACAACATCGTCACCGGATAAGGTGTTCCACCGCCGGCTGACCTGGGCCGCTTTGCAGAGAGAGGAGCAGTCAAGGTAACGTAGGATCTTCAAGGATATCTCGGTGGGTAGTGCAGACATGAAGTCAATCTTCAGTTGCTCGTGGACTTCTCGTGAGACTGTTGAAAGCTGGGGAAAGCAGCATTGGGTAATGATGCCCTGCAGCATCAACTCTCGCTGTTTCGCTGGGGCTGCGGAAAACAATGACCATACGTTCGTAATCGCTTGACGGTCTCCCGCAGAGAGTGTTTCGAGTTCCTGCACCGTTTCATCAGCTAACATGTCGTATCCAACGTGACCAAACACCGGCCTACACTCTGGATGAGAGCCATCTTCGACTCGTCAGCAGCCCGGCGACATTTGGAGTCGGGGCGATGTCGATAGCAGTACTTGCTGTTTGGGTCCTTGTTTTTTAGGCTCACCATATGTGGGAGGTCCAATTTGCTCACCGGCGCATAGAGCGTCGGGATATGCTCGCGGAGGAAGGGCGTCACGGATTGACTCATGGATTGCTGAGAGATGTTAGGAAGCCGGGAATCATCGTCCTCCTCGGGCCTCCTCCTATCACAAGTCTCTCGGGATGGTTTCACATTCGAGTCTTCGTTTTGTTTGAGTGTGAGGAGGGAGGGTTGCAGGCGCGCGCCGGACGGGGCGGCGGGCTTCTGGTTTAAATGCATGAGGGCGTTGTCGTTCGGGGGGTAAACGGAGTTTTGATGTCGTGGCAAGGATACAAGAGACTGAGCAAGGGGTAGAGACACCAGACTTTCCATTTCGGTTGTAGTAGCATGGACGGGAGTGGACAGCACAGCGGCGTATGACCTTGGTGCCGAGAAGAGAGATCCAGATGCGTGCAGGTTCGGGCCGGGAGCTCACGTCATTTGAGGGGCGTGAGGAGGTCCAAGAGATCCAAGGGCGCTGGGGGTTTCTGACGATCTGCTGAGGCCAAATGGCGTGCTGCTCGTCCTATGATATTCTTAGATGCAAGCCGAGTACTTCGTACATGAACAAACAAGTCGTGGCTGGAGGGGCAGAGATCCAGGAAAACGGGCCAACTGCAGCTCAAGACGTACCAGTCAGGGAAAATGGCATCAATTGGGCTGAGCTGGGGGTGATAATGGTGGCTATATTAAGGCGCGAACGGTTTAGAGTGATGAGCTGAGGCAGACAGGTTGGACGACAGGAAGCACGGAGTACGGGAATACAAATGAGGGCAGTTTGTTTCGGTTCAAATGGGAGATATAATACGGAACAGAGAGTAGCGAGTAAGTACCTACCGATGGTTCACAGGCCGGTGATATACATGCACGGCTTCGTCACACACGAGGTCGACAGCGAAAACACGGATTAGGCGAGGAATCGCGAGATTGGTGGAGTTGAGCTGCTTTGGGGCGAGAATTGCGACATCGCTGTGCGTTCTTGCACCGAGATCCATCGTCCCTGCCGGTTGCTAGGGGCCCCCACCACGGCTATCGGGTCTGAGTCGGTCTAAATGGTTGGGCTCAAATCAGTTTGTGCAATGCAACGTATCTATCCCCTACATGCATACCTGCCCTACATGCCTAGCGTTGTACGACATCGCCATGGGTCGGTCTTATCTTGCTGTTCTGTGACAACTTCGAGTACAACCCTGGAGTTAGGACCAGTTATCATATACCTATACTACTGTACAGTGATCGTACAGAATATGCTCGGAAGTTGAAAATCAAGCAGTATGTCACAATCTTTTGTGCTGAGGACTGTCGCAAATGAATTCGGGAATGATCTGACTGAAGTGCATCTAACCGTAATACGTTATGCATCAAAAAGGAGACCTTGTGAAAGGAAAACTCAGATTTATATCCCAAGACGGCTAGTCGTACGGATTAGATCCACCTAACTACCAGGAGAGGTTTTCGCGGATCCATTGTCAAATCCGTTCGAACTTACGGAGAAAGGCAAGTTGCTCTCCTTCGTAGTTCGTGCCTGGCTGGTTTAGACGTCTCTACCTAATCCCTATTTTCCATAGTAGATCGTTAAGTACGAATTACGCCATTCAAAGTGATTTCAGTCACTATTTCTGTGATTTTGGAGCTTACCGACATCCGTCGTGTTGAACAGATCGGCTTCGAGACTGGACTTTTTTTGTATTACCTAATTACCTAATAAGCAACGCAAATCGGTGAGAATCTGCATTCCGTAATGTTTATTCCGTACTTTACTGCGATCTTCCCCGGGATCTTTGTAAGGTCAAGGTCTTACGTACACCTCCTCCTTCCCTAGCGTAGCGTACCTGCCTCCTAGACGACCGGGACGCAGCGGAATTCCTACGCTAGAAACGGAGAAGTCCCCACAAAATCTCTTGGTGGTCGCCGAGAGGGTGGCATCAATCCCGGCCCGGGCATTGTGGAGATGCGCCGGCTCAACACTGCATTGCATGTCTACCTAGGTGTAAGCGGACATATTCCCGTGTCGGGATCTCGACAGATTCTGCATACCTAGCTGGACGCATGCAATATAACTAAGCGCGCCTATGTCGGCTGAGCTTCTGTTTCGATCATGAAGTCGTCTTCACTGTCTTCGTTATCATCAACACACCAGCTGACCAACCTCATGATCACGTCCCACTCCGGTGCTACTATTTAGTGTTACTACCTACTCTACTCGAGAACTCGCCGGCTAGTCAAAGTCACGACTGAATCTAGGCCATCATTTCGAAACGTCCAGTTATCTGCTTGCATTCTGGCACCTCGCCTGGACCATGATACCATCGAGCTGTTGTGTGCATTACGAGAAACGACGTAGAATCATGAGCACATTACTCACCCTTGACGCATCTTCACCCCGTTGTTTACTCATCTCAGTACTGACTTCGGCGAGTTTCATCATACGTACTTCCATAGTTCCATACGGATTATTCGTCACCTGAGAGAACATGACTTGACAACGAATTATCTCCGAAGTAGGTAGTTGAATGAATGCTCGGCTCGTTACGTTAATGCATATCGGCTCTCGGTGTAGGTAGCTCGGGAAGAGCAGAAGTCTTATCAGACGGTTGAGAACACTTACCAAGTAGGGACTGTGATGCATTCTTGATTCACGATACCACCTACCAAATCGTATGTAAACATATCTCTGCTTCCTGAGTGGTTTGCTTCAATCGTCCCGCGCCGGCGCCGAGGGTTTCATCCCAGCTGAACGGAGCTGAGGGCGGCTGCACTAAATGCGGACTGCGCTAGCGTCAGACCCGCCCCGTAAAGAACTAACCGCATAGGGAATCTTTATAGTACATACATAAACGACTGCCCGTTTGCTGCATAACCCGTCCTTCTTTCTCGGGCACCTACCTAAAGAATACTGTGAAGCATAGGGGAGCAACGACATACCCTTCGAGGTTCTGATTACAGTAAAACCTGCACCAGTAATTAGGGAAGATGACGTCTCTGACTGAGCAATGAACATATCTGACTCTGGGAAACAATTATCCGTTCAGACGTTTTGCTGAGACGGCCTCAGGTAACATCATGCAGAAGGAGTGGGTCTTCCCGTGTCTGCGCTAGTCACAATCCAGGCAAGCGCTATGCACTTATGCACAGGTAGGGTTTAGTCGCCTTAATGAAGCCCCGGCCCGGGAGACCCTGATGTGGGGCGGCTACAAGCGGTTGTCGCGGAGGGTCAAATGTTGGTCGCCAAACTTCGCGACAACTATTCCCGAGATACTCCTGCTCTTCTTGACCGCGACACATCGGTTAGGCTCACTACATACGTACTGTGAATCAGGGAATTCCGCGGAGTATTCAGCATCCGAATACGAATCGAAGTGGTATAACATCCGGGGATATCTTTTATATCGAACTGGTCGACTCAGTGGTTCAGAGAGGACTGCCTGCCACCGGGTTCACGGGTCTGTTGTCTATGTCAAGAGGCATTCTCGTCTCATCCGATACCGAGTTGCTAACATCGTCTGAAAATTAATATGCGGTTGATATCCGTCACCGTGACAATGCATGCATCCAGCAAATACAAACAACAATGTGTCACTAGAATTCTGTGTGGGTAGTCAAGTTGTTCACCTTGCCCTACCCTGTCGGATCAGAGCTGTCAGGGCCCTTTCTTTTGTTGCTTTTGCCAAAGTGATTTCATATGAGTTTCAGAACATGCTGAATGTTTAAGGTGCCAACGTTTGAGTACAAAGGAATTAAACTGACAACGTGGAGTTCCTGCACGGCACAAAGACAGATATAGTCTCCCGTGAACACACCCCTATTGTGCTCACCACTATTGTTCAGCCAAAATAAAACAATGAAGTTCAAGTTATAGGTAAAATATAAAATCGAACTCAACTCCAGCTAAACCCGTTCTATCTCATTTTCCTAACCGGACGATCTGGCAACGCAGCTCTTTTCTTTTCAAGCAACAAATTCCTGGTAAGTCCGTCTGACTTGAAAATCATTACTACTAACTATTTAACAACAGGACCAACAAAGGCAAGCTAAGGGCAGCGTCTTCGGCAAAGCAGTCATGGCATCAGATCGTCACCAGGGAAACAACATGCCGTCTCGTCCAAGAGCAGTTGGATACGGCATGCCTACGTTCAACGATGAGCTAGATCCGGCCAACGGCATCTCTAACCCACGGAGGTCTGCCCCTACCAAACTACAACGCATGTTGTCTCGAGACAACGTGCCAGGCCGCAGTCGACTAACGCTCAAGAGCCTGAGAACCGTATCTAACTCGACTAAACCCACTCGGAGTAGCAGAAAGTCCACAGTGCCAGACGCGGGTCGGAGCCTGTCGCTACCCCTGGATGCCAGAACGGCACTCAGCAAGACAAAGCCTGTTCTTGAGGCCGCAGCCGCAGCAGGTATGAGGGCCGCCAAACTCACCACCAGTAAGTTGAACCGCTTCGTGGCTAACGTGGCAAAGATAGATGAAGCCAAGACCAAGGGCGACGTATCGCGCTCTTCCAGTTCATCGTCGAAGAAGTCGCTCTACAACATGCGACGGTTGCCCAAGCTCAAGATCCCAGATCTGAAGCACGCCGTGGAAGATGCTCTCAACAGTGCTTGTTCAACGGACACGACGAAGAGCGAGAATTTCCGACTTCTCGAGCTCAGCCCGACTAGCCGTCATCTCAAAGACGAAATGATGTCTGACCATCCCGATGATGTCGTAGCTGAGTTTCACAACATGCTCTCTGCACGCCGCAGAGTGCGCAAAGGCAAGTTCGGTGCTGTAGTGTCGAGGTACCGTCTGGCGCGACCAACCTGGGACAGTTCGTGGGCCACCAGGAACGCGAACGACAACGAGGAAGACCGGGAGCTGATGAGGGTCCTCGTGGATGCCGTTCAGGAGCAGAAGGATGAGGCAACTCGCCTTGTCCAACGGAATCCGAACGCGTATCCGGGACTGCAGCCCGTGTCTAAGCCCGGGTGCACATTGAGTCTTTACTGGCAACACAAGAGCTCATATAAGTAACTATCTTGGTGATCGCCGTAGCCCAATAGGGGTCTCATTTCTATGTAGACTGGAAGAACATTTATTTTCTTTAGCGATGGAATTGAATTTATTTCTTTAGTAAGTACTCTCTCATTCATTCTAGGTAATTACCTACTTGGTTCACTGCCCCCAATCCTCACCCGCCTGAAACTGTTGTCCGTCAACTAGTAACCTCATCGTGCTATATCCGCGTAGAACTACCACATGACTCGGGTTTGATTAGTAGCATCTGGACCATCTCGTGTCTACTAATCCGTACTACTGTCTAGTGGACGATTACTATCTCTAACAAATCCACATGAACCCTGCTGGCCTCTCTCAGGATCGAGTTATTTCTGTCACCCAATCAGTCTCATGATATTATTACGCCCAAGGGAACTGCGGTCCTCATCCTCGTGATCCCCATGTCGGCCATCGCTCCCGTTACCCGCGTATCAACAACACATGGCCAACGACAACCGAATAATCCCGGCGGCTCTGTTTCCGCATCTGTCACAGAAGACTCTAGCCCTTTCGACTTTTGACTTGACTATTTCGTCACCGACCCTTTCGTCATCTCAACTGATTCTATATTCTATCCAAGGGGTCGTAATCGAAACTCCACAGTTCTAAAATTATACCCATTACAATGAGTCTCCTGGAGATTGAAGACGAAACCCCCCGTCTTCCAGCTTACTACTCACAACGTCGCCAATACCACGCTCCCCATATCTCATTTCGGACGTCTTCACGGAACAGAACCAGATAAATTACATGGTTCCATTGACCTGCCCAAGTCGTCAACAGCGTCTCATTTCTCCGATTGGAGGAATCAGATTGGAGGCATGAATTGTGGCAAGCTCTTTGTTACCACTTATACCAGGGATTCTCGGACCCCGTTCCATCTAGCGTAATATAACAGAAAAACCCATTCATTGCACTTTTTCACCGATGAGCACCCGTTTGGTCTCTCTCCCCGACTGAACTTGGAATCACACTAAGGCGCACCAAGTCATGCCCTCTTAACCAAATCCCTCTAAGCAAATCCATTTGATTCCGCTCTAAAATAATGCCCATCCAGCGCCGGAAGATCCGGAACACCGGCGTCCTCCTCCTCGGCATCCTCGTCCTCTGGTGGACCCTCTCCACGCGCTTCTGGCGCCTCTTCACCGCCTCCGACTTCCGGGACCTGCAATACCGTATGAATCATGGATCCGCGCGGCAGCCGCCCACGCTCCAAAAATCCAGCTTTGATTGGGGCCAGGTCCCGCTGCACTTCCCGCTTGCCGGACCCCTGACTCCTTTACCGGCCGGCCGGCCGAAACGCTTTCCCCGTATTCAGGTCCGGCCTGAGGCCGTGGATGCGGAGGAGGAGGCTCTGAGGGAAGTCCGGCGACGTGAAGTCAGGGATATTTTTGTCGCGGATTGGGATGCGTATAGGAAGTATGCGTGGCTGAAAGATGCGTTGCGGCCCATTTCGGGGGGCCATCGCGATCAGTTCTGCGGCTGGGCCGCGACGTTGGTCGATTCGCTCGATACCCTCTGGATCATGGGTTTGCGAGATGAATTCGACGAGGCCGTGGATGCTGTCGCGAAGATTGATTTCGGGCAGTCATTCTCGTCGAGGATTAATGTCTTCGAGACGAATATCAGGTATTTGGGCGGTTTACTCGCCGCGTATGACCTGAGTAAACGCGAGGCGTTACTCGTGAAGGCCGTGGAGCTCGGCGATCTGCTATATACGGCTTTCGATACGGAGAAGCGGATGCCGGTGGACTTTATTTTATATGATAAAGCGCGGAAGAGCGAGGGCTTGGACGTAGAGAGTTCTGTCGTGTCTGCGTCGCCGGGGACGTTATCGTTGGAGCTGACGCGGTTATCGCAAATTACTGGCGATCCTAAGTATTACGATGCGATATCGAGGGTCATGGATATCTTTTACGAGGGGCAGCAGAAAACGTTGATTCCGGGCCTCTGGCCGACGTTTGTGTCGATGCGCACGCAGGACGTCGTGTCTGGCTCGAAGTTCACATTGGCGGGTAACGCGGATAGTCTGTACGAGTACTTGCCTAAGATGCACGCGCTTCTTGGCGGACTGGAGCCGAAGTACGAGGAGATGAGCAAGAGCTTTCTAGAAGCTGCGAAGAAACTACTCTTTCGACCGATGATTCCGGGTAATGAACCGATACTGCTCCCGAGCAGTGGTCAGGTCACTGATGATGGGAGGATTGTGTTGGATAATGAGGCCGAGCACTTGGGCTGCTATCTCGGCGGCGTGTATGCCGTTGCGGGACGGATGCTTGATCATGAGGGGTATGTGAATGTAGGATCGAGACTCGCGCTCGGATGCGTGTATAGCTACAGGTCGTTTCCTACGGGGATCATGCCTGAGCGTTTCAACATGGTAGCTTGCCCCTCGTTTGCGGATTGCAAGTGGAATAGAAAGAAGTATTTGGAGGACCTTGGGAAAAGGGGTGACTGTAAGTTCTTGATCCCGATTGTTCCCCTGACTTGGCAAATCTCACTCAGACGTTCCCTTAGGGAAGAAACAACTACCCCTTGGCTTCACTGCCGCAAAGGATCCCCGTTATCTCCTAAGACCAGAAGCTATTGAGAGCGTCTTCATAATGTACAGGGTAACGGGGGATCCCACATGGCAGGAAATCGGCTGGGACATGTTCACAGCCATCGTCAACGGGTCGCGGACAGGGCTAGGAGCACACGCATCTATTCAGGACGTGACTCACCGAGCGCCAACATTACCGTTGGAAGACTTCACGGAGGTATGTAGATCCCATTTCCTTTCTGATCACCGCATAACTGACCAGGTTGTTTAGAGCTTCTGGTTCGCCGAGACGTTGAAGTACTTTTATCTGTTATTCTCACCACCGAGCATCATTAGCCTGGATGATTATGTTTTGAATACCGAGGCGCATCCATTTTTAAGACCGAAGTAAGACAGTAAACAAGCTAGACAGCATGAATTGAACATGATATGATATGAGAGTAATGCATGATCCGTGCCTTTGCTATGTTTCGGGGTTGTTGACATGTCTCTGGAGAATATCTGCAAGCTTTGTCTCATCCCGGATAATCATGAACCGAGCGTAAGGGGCTTTCGACTCCGCAAATATGCCCTCGGTGCTCAGCGCCTGACAGAGATTCATCAAACACATTTCCCTTTGATGGACGACCCCGAAGACCCTGAACCGTGAAAAAGACTTGACTGAAACATTAATGCAGTGATCTTGTTTATACGTAACGCTCTATCTTCGTGTCTCTCTACAGAGAATCTATATTCTAGTCCGAACCTCCTCGCCAGTACCCCCTCGCCACCCAACCCCATGCATCTTCCAGTTATAATAATGTTTAATCAAGCAAAATCTCATAGTTGTCTCTCGCAACGCGAACAGGCTCGTCATCAGTTCCATACTTCCTCCGAACCAGTTCAAAGATAATCAGTCCCGCACTCGTGCTCGGGACCTGCTTTATCGTATTCCACCAAAAGCCCCGGTATAACCACCGTAATACCGGTTTCCGCTCTGACGTGGCCTCCGAAGCGACCTGTGACCAGGTTTCCCGGTACGCATGATAATACGCCCTCAACATCTTCCACTTCCGCTTAGACTTGTTGGAATTATCTGCAGCAGCTAACCTGGCCTTCGCAGCCTTCTCATCAAGGTCTTCGAGGTGATCCCAGTGTTTGACTTGGAGGTAATTCAACGGGTGGAGCACTGTCTGCTGCGCGAAAGACGCGCCCATACCGGCAAGGAGCAAGAACATAGGTTCGATAGCGTAATGAGGGCGGATAAGCACAGGCTTGTCCTTCTCTTGCGCCGTGGGCCGTTTCTGCGCAAGCAGGTGAAGCATATCTTGGTTCAGACCGCCGTAGTACCAGGTGATGAAGCGGTAGTATGACTGCGCTTTGACGTATTCGAAGGTCGCGAAGAAGAGGGCGCTGCCGAAGCTGTCTTTCAAAAAGGACAAGCCCCAGCCAGCAAAGACGCCCCGCACGCCGATCTCGCGCAGCTTCTCGGCAGAGAATGCCCACATGCTCCTCGGTTTGCCATGGCCGCCACTGTGTAAGTCTCTGTGGTCGTATCGAGCCTGGATGGCATCGAGGGGAGCAGCGACTACGCTCTGGATACTGCCAGCTAAGAAACCGGCAGTGAGGGTATGGATCGGTTCAGGTGGTGGATACACGCGCCGTGCTGACCCGGAGCTCTGCTCGTGGAGAACTCCCAGGATATGCAGATAGCTGGTATAGAGAATAGCGCCGACGCCCACATTCGCCACGAGAGGCGGTAGAATCTGCTGCGGAACAACATTCCATCCATGCTGCTGGATGACCGTCGTGAGCAGGCCCGGCGTGGTACCTCGAGCCCACTGCCAGGCCCGTTTAGCCGCAAGACTGACCCATGTCGACGTGGTGTCGCTCGCGGCAGCCTGCGCAAGCTGTCTCGTCTGCGCCTGGTGAACGAGTCTCGCGTAGGCAAGATAGTCGACTCTCGTCCGGAAGAAGGCCTTCACGGGGGCTCTGAAGTAGAAGGCGATGGCTCGGGCGCTCAGGGCGCGCACACCAGCGGCCGTGGCACCGGTCGCGGCATTCTTCTTCTTCGATGGCTCGTCCAGGGAACCATCGGGTGGCACGACGGGGAGGACGCCCCGGTAGATGGTGTTATCTGGGCTTAACAAGCGTGTTTTATCCTCGGGCCGGGTCGGCATTGTCTTCCCCGTGGCATTTTTAGTAGGATCGCGGGGTTCTTCGAGACGACCGAGGCCCATGCAAACGCTGGCCTAACAAGCCTAAAAGATAAGGTAGGGGGACACCTGGACTGTGCCTACAGTGCTAGATGCACATTGTGCTAAGCCACCATGACTGAGTTGTCCTTCAATTTAAGCATATTCACTTAAGCATATGTTCAATCACCACTGTGACTTGGCCATTAATCGATCTTGCTGATCGCGATTCGCGACGAGTGCTCAACATCCTTTTTTTCTGTAATTCTTGGGAAACATGTCCGGTAAAGCCGTTAGAAGATCTCAGCCTGCTTGTGAACTCATTCAATATGCATTCCAAGTATTTCATACAATTCGCCACATTAGCTGACCCTGATATTCTTTCGTTGACTGTCGGACTCCTCCTCGGACTCCTCCAACTCAACTCATCCATGATCGCATCTACTGAATCATCCAGTCTTGCGACTCAGCTCTTTCATGATTCCCAAATAGGGCTATCGTGTCTATGAGTTCTTGTATATGATGTCACAGTCCTGACCACTGCCCTGCCCATAGTCTCCGACCCTCCGTGTCTAGACAGGGCGCCCAAATGTCGTGCATACGGGAAGAGAGCCATTTTGTGGCATTTGCGCTGACGACTTGACAAATTCTAGATCTGGGCGATCTTCACTACGTTGATCCGTGCTGACTGTCATACTCCGGAGATTCGCATCTAGGTTACCGCCCTGGGGATCGATAGACGTTGAACCGAGACAGGGGCAACTCTGGACCGTATTTAGGGAGTTGATTACTCCGTAGTCAGACATGCTGCTGGTTGTATACTCGGCTTTGCCTATGTTTGCCGATCAAGGGATGTGGTCTTGGTCGAGTCTATGACTTGCTCGGAAGAGGATGACCCGTTCGGGACCTGGTTCGGTAACTGCGGCCAACACCGCCAGGGCGAAACAGGATATGTCGAGACTCTGGCTATGGAGCATGTCGAAAGGGGAACTCTAGTTTCTCGGTAGTACCATCAAACAGCATTAGGAAGCTGTGTTGACGATCCGTTGCGCCGTGTTTACCTCCAGGTGGTGGCTACATGTGTTCCCTGAACCAACTCGGCTCTCCTTTGCGCTGAATGTACAACTCCGTACGTCATCACGAGCAGGTGCGACATTCCAAGGGCCATGTTGATCTGTTTTGAATGGACTGATTGTTTATTCTTCTGTCTCTATATCAGGCAGCGGCTACTTGCTGAAGGTTCACTGAGACGTGTATCGAGACATGGCTCAGTCTATTGTAAGCAATATCGATGCAATCCAGGGCTGGCAGTAAACAAGGGATCCTCCCCTCATCCCTTGCGACGCGATCCCGCGTTTCGAGATGCATACAAATAGATGTAGCTTTGCATCCTCTAGCCAGGATAATTTTTTGATCACTCTCATCCACCAGCCAATCGTTAAATCTTCCACGCCCAGCAATCTTCACACGGAAATCCCCTCAGGACATACACTCGTTAAACTTCCATCTCTTCGACACAATGAAGTTCACATTCGTTTCTCTCATCACCATTCTGGCTGCCACCGGCACCACCTCACCCATTGCCAACGAGCCCAGACAACTCGGAGCTTTGGGCGGACTTACGTCGCCACTCACCTCCGTCTTGGGACAAGTTGGAAAGCATGTTCCCAGCGCTCTCGGCAAGTTAAGCCCTGGCGGCGACAAGCCAAAGAGCAATGGTAACAGCACCGTACCTGCAAAGGGCAAGCCATCCGACGGTGGGCCACTGGGTGGCCTTGGAGGCGGTCTTGGCGGTCTAGGTCTCTAGACGACACACGTATGTATCCGCGGAGTCTTCAGCTGCTAGCCATGACTGACATTTGGTAGGACTTGATGACACCTGCTCGACGTTGGGATGGAATTCATGATAAACACGAATGTCTGGTTTATAATGTAATAATGCTGGTCGGTCGGAGTTGGACACAACTGAGAAGGAACAAGGGCCCCTTTCCAATGTGTGTAGCATATTGCAGCTCATGGCGGTTCGCTTCTTTCGTAAATTTGATGCGTTTTCACTGACGTTGTGGCAAACCGTCCCGTGCAATATCAGCAATGATATCCCTGAATGGTGAACCAAGTGCATCAATTACTGCAGAGACTGCCGGCGGCGTGGGAGTACTGATGTTGTCTTGTGTTAGCATAACCACAACAGCGCCTGCGGGGTTTCCATTCTTGTATAATCTTCTCGTCGCTCTCAGGTCCTGGACATCCTTCCCCTGTCGCAGGGGGCCTCCCAGTACTGATGGTGTTATCAATGTGTTGTCAAGCAGAGACTTCCATCGCGAGGCATATATTCCGGGCATTGGAGTAGCGACATGGTGTCTGCCGCGGAGTTCGTCAATAATCATTTGCATGTTTTCTTTCGACATCTTCCCTAAGTGAGTAAGAAATTGAGAATGCGCATCAATCTGTTCAATAACGACTCTCCTTTGTGTATCAGAGAGTAAACTGAAGGCTTCCTGGAGCCGGGCTTCAATGCCACCTGCATTAGGGGTCGGTCGGTCGGCATGTAAAACAGAAGGGTCTGCTTCCTCGGACGCATCAGCTTTGAACCTCTCTCGAAAAACATCGATGGTACTGTCAGATGTTATAAGTCAGCTACTGTAATAAAGATATTGTTTAAAATACCATAATCATGAAGTGTAACGTAGATGGTTCTCATGGTAATGGTCTTGTATGGGAATGCGTACTCATTCATCCATTCTCGCCATGTGTCCCTGAGTTCGGGACAACGACTAGAAAAGTGGTGAAGATATTTCCACAGTAAATGACGGTTGCGTTGCAGCAGTTCGACGAAGTCCTTGATAGAGGGCGCAGTCAGCTTTGTGCTACTCCCCCGTTTCTTGGGCTTCGTTGTCTTTATGAAGTCCGTGAGGAAGCTCTCAATAGCGCTGAGGTGCTCTCGAAGATCCACATTCTTGTGTACGACCCGAATCATGGGGTCAAGCACCCGCAAGGACTCCAAGACGATGGTAGTCGTCGAGTCGGGGACCGAGTGGCATAAAACATCTGTTATCTGCTCCCTATCACGAATGGCAAGTTTGGCCGCGTAGTATTCCAGACATAGTGTGTGTTGCTGATCGGTCAAAGACTCTAAGAGGTCTGGGTCTTCAGCGTCGAAGATCGCAACAATTATCGAGTTCGGCTCGTGAATGCTTTTCTGGCGAACCGAGTCGCGTTGGATCTGATCTGCAGCCAGATGTCTATCAATCGCTGCCAAGTGTTGTTTTGTTAAGTTCTCCTCATCCAGACTGATTCTCTCAGCTACTTTACGGAAATCAGCAGTATCCCAATCAAGAACGAGAGATAGTATTCTGTGACTCGTTAATAAGGCACTCGCCTAGCACATTTCAGCGGGCTCACCCACCGTTGCACTGTGATTTTGTAGTTAGCACGGGCTGGGTTGTTCAACACAGATTAGCAAAACAACGCACTGAGATTCATTCCATCTGAAGCTGACGAGGTCAAACCGAACCAGTTGGAGATGGTGCCTAAGCTGACCTTGGAGAGAAACAGCCTACTAATCGCGTTGATCATGGTTGCGGCATTGCCAACTCGTAGGGTCTGGCCGATTACCGAGTAGGGAACAAGTTTATGCACATTCTCGATGACCTTGAGTAAGTAAGGACCCTCTGCCGAGACGATGAAGACCTGATGCAGAAAAGCGGCAAGGTGAAGAATGGCATATTCGATAGCCGCTTTGAGGGCGGGGGAATGAGCCTCAAGATCGTCGGTCTCTGTGAGCTGGTCGAATATCTCATCGATCAGGTTCCCATAGACTACCTGAGAGATGCAATCACGCCAAGCCCTCGCGAGATCTTCCGCTTTTTCCCTATCGTATGCACCATGCAGGTCCGGTGAGGCGACATGCGAAGCACCGCATAGCAAACCCCTGGTTAGTGCTTCATGAACCACAGATGCTGCCGTGGCAAGCCTCTTTCGCGTGCCTAATGTGCCTTTATCGTAGCTATCGGACAAATCAGCGCTTCCGAATTTCTTCATGAGCCCTTTAAACGTGACTGGCCAGAAGTCGGTCGACACATCCTTCACGGCGGGTGCATTGAGCAATATGCGCGTGAGGAGGAGCTGGAGCAACGGTGACGACGAGGGCCTATGTGGTTCGACTGGCCTTCCTTTCTCGTCGCATGCAACGAACGGCCATCCATAAGTCTCTATCGACTCGGGATTGCGAAAGCTCTGGACCTCAGCATAGGTTTCATGGTGGATCAGGATGTCGAGCAGCGCATCGAGCTGTTGCGCAGTCAGGACCTCGACGTCTTCTGATGTCATTTTTACCCAAGTGAGACCAGCTCGTATGGTTTTATTGTCCTCTTCTCTTTCTTTTTTCTTTTTCCCGAATTAATTTTATTTTTTTCCAGGGGGGAGAAAGACAATACGATGCACGCTCATCTGTTCCGCATTATCGTGGTGTAGAGTGGTAGTGGTGGAAGTTCGCTACCGTCAATCCGCCGAGCAAGGACTCACAGTGATTAGGCGGCAGACGGCGCTAGCTTAGAATAGGGCTAGCGTGTGAATTCGGATTTAACACCTGCCACTTGTGTTCGTGCCCCACCTTTTTGGACTCGCTGGGTTCGGGCCTAAACTTACCGACGTCAACTAGCACGAGCGCTAAAATGCGCTAAGCCAACCAAGTTGTCGCCAACTCGTGGCAATCCTTGCGCAACGCAAGTCAAGCTGTCAACTAACAACTGCCCTACCTACGGATTACCTGGCAATGCGATCGTCGTTGTGACTGTTGTTCACAAACTTTCCGAACCAACTGCCAACTGACTATTATCAACTCAAAGCAACTACCAGATTCAAACAGGTATGTTGTCAGTAGTAAACTGTTTGAATTATCACCAGGTATGCACCCATGATAAGAGAGAGAGAGAGAGCGGTCCTCATCGCAAGATATTCCATATATGTCTAGGTATTTCAATATAGATACGTAATCCGTAATACCTACTTTGCCTGGTTAGCAATTATCTATTATTAGGCTACCAGCTTAGCACGTCGATCGTGTTGTTTGGATAAGTTGCTACAAATTACTTGTACAAATCCGACAACGACAACATCAACGGTTTACGAGATAACACTCCGACTATTGTTTTTTGTGATATAAGCCTCACCCACGTGTTGCGTACTTCCCAGGTATCAACCCTGGAATCTAGGTACATACATTAAATACAGCGAGAGTGGAGAATCATGTTTACTCCGTACGAAGTAGAGCTGGGCATCACTCTCTGTCTCGCATCCAACGTGCACGGTGGACAGCGTGTACAGGGGTAAGTTGTTGAGCCCCTTTACAATACGTCAGAGAAACAAAAAGATCTGGACAATAACGAACATAGATAGGTGGAATACAACTCGTCAGAAATCTACGACTTTTCGCAAGTTGTTTTATACCCTTTGAGGATTATCACGATACCGTTCCGTACTCCGTAGACTAATACGGCATAGGTCGAGCTGGAGGCCTTCGGCTTCGGGATATTCGTCGGCATCCGCGAGCTACCTGTCGCTTCGGTCTAGACCTGACATTGATAGCTGGAATACTACGTCGTTATCCGCAAAGCAGTCGGAATCTCTAAGGGTCGTTCTGAATAGGTAGGTAGATAGGTAGTTGTCGCCTTGACATACCTACCATATGTGGTCCGCACGCCGCAGACTGTCACATGAAGAATGTGGGGAGATCTGCCGCAAGCCGATGCGACCAGGATCCGGATCCATCGATGATGTCGATGGGTACAGAAATACATCCTACCAAGTAAATAGTTATTCGGTGAAAGACGTATTTGAATATCCAGTTACCTGGCTGAAGGCGCTCACAATGTCTCAAGGATAATTCCGTTTATTTGTATCACCGCTTTCAGTCTCGCTATGCCAGGAACAGCAACTCCAAGACGCCCACGTTGCGACTCAATCTCACGAAAACGCCCCAATGAACCCCAATTCGAGCTTCGCCAAGAAAGACAGACGTCGAGCTGCTTTTTGTCATGCGTCTTGGCTTGGGAGCCCTCCTTCCTCTTCGTGCTGTCCGCGCCGTGGCCTGGACAGATCTGGGGTGGCTGATCAATGCCGTTTTCGGCACACTATATCCGATAGATAATCTGAAATAGGGGGTGATTATCATCTCGGTACCAGTTGGGTATACGCGATAGTAGGTAGCAGTCCGCCTAGCCTCTTTTCTCACCTGCCTACTATGTCGAAATGGGCGTACTCTACATATCGGAGTTCATGCTGTCAAATCGGTGATCCATAGATTCGAAATGATTGTGACGGGTTCGACGTGTGATGCAACCTCGCGATGGCAGACGAACGAGTACTTATAGGGTCGGTGCCCCTTCTCTCATCCATCGACTCTCTCGCACATCTTTACTCGTCTCGGTCTTCATAGAAAGTCTATAGACATACAAGCAGATCTTAATCATAATGATCTCAAACATTCTTCCTGTCGTCGCCCTCGCCGGCGCGGCCATGGCTGCTTGCCCTCTCGACGTCAAGATCACCAGCACCGCTGGTCACATGGCTCAAGTTGCTGTCACCAACACCGCCAGTGAGGCCATCACAGTCTTCAAGGGCAACACCGTCTTCCTTGAACATGCGACCAAGGACCTTCTGGTGTCCGACGAGAAGGGCAGAGCCCTCCCGTTCGAGGGTGGCTTCGTCAAGTATAGACGAAACAACATCGCCCCTCACATGTTCCAGACCATCCAGCCGGGTGAGACTGTCAACACATCCGTCAACGCCGCCATGACATACAGACTTGCTGGCGTGAAGCAGGCCGATGTCTCTGCTCTTCAGGGCTTCCACTACGTGACTGGCACGTAAGTAGACCTCGAATTCAAGAATCATAGTCATCATTCCAGCAACTGACACCATATTCAGAACCGCTCCCACAACATTAAAAGACACAGAGTTCTGCCAAGTAACCTCAAACTCCATGACCATAACCCCTGACCAAACACGGGTGGCAGCGTGCGTATCATCCCTTTCCCTCCCAAAACTCCCATTCTAACACATCCACAGCGATCACATCTCCGCCCGTGCAGCATCACTCTTCAACTCGCGCATCAAAAAGCGCAGCATAAGCTACCACCAGTGCAGTAGCACCCAAGAATCCGAGCTGGACACAAGCGTGCATAACGCCATCGCCATGTCCATGGAGGCTGGCCCGGCCGCCGAGGCCGGCCTATTCTACTACACGACTTGGTTCAAGTCCGACTCTGTCGCGCACAAGGTGAACGGTATCTACTCGAGCGTGGTGGGCGTCGAACAGACGGCGCCGACGATCTCGTGCACGGATACGTTTGATTTCTGCGCGGACGGCAGCGCATTGCTTTAGTAAGTCTGATCTCCATCTGTTTACACATTCCTCCGTCTATTCCTCGCTCTATTTCTCTCTATGCAGTCAGAAATGAAGAAGTGAGTATATACTAACATTGAAAAGTACCGTCCCAAGCCAGAACTACATCGTCCCCTGTCCCAACAACGGGTTCTGGGGCTTCCCGGAGCTGGCGGATACTTGCCAGGAAGACGACCTCGACCGCGCCGGTTCTATCCTGCACGAAAGCACGCATCTCGTAAGTGACCTTCAATTCCGGCCTTATGAAGAGATCAGAATTGCTAACGAGCTTCAGTACGGCACCAATGACCACGCCTACGGCCAGATGGCGGCCATGAAGCTGAGTGCCGCCGACGCGGCCGATAACGCCGACACATATGAGATTTACGCGGGAAGTGTGAGACTTGGGGGCTGCGATAGCTAGAGGAGAAGATGTATGAGAGTAGAGAGCGTAGATGAGTATAAAACAAGAATAATAAGTAAAAATAGCAAGGAATCGTCTGCACATAATCTTGGTGACCTACGAGTAAACATCAGTAGGGGGGGAGCAAGTCTGCCGCATTGACGTGGACGGGGTCTCTTTTACACCACGAAGATCCGGATGTATGAGTGACTCTTTTTTATTCGGCTTCTCTATACAATACCACCTGATTGTTTTCTTCTTCCAACAAATCTAGTAGCTTCTTACCGAAGGCAAACAACAACGGTACACTCGCAATCATGGACACCTGGTCAATCCGAGACATGCTCGAGAACCAGGAGGACAAGGCGTTCTAACCCTCAACCACACCCGCAAGCATAGACCACTGATCGGTCCCTGTGATGCTCGAGAACCAGGAAGACGAGACGTTCTAAATCTCAATATAATCTATCAGCCTGATATCCCGACTGCTCGCCCCGACCCAGACCGTATAATTTCCCGTCTGAACCGTCCAAGCCTGCGCGACCACATCCCAAACACTCAAGTCGCGCCTCGTCAGTTCGAAGGACACAAGCGCGGACCCCTGTGGCGACAAGAGACATGTCTTTGCGAAACCGCGCAACTGTCTCAGGGGAGCGTTGGGGATGGAGAGGTAGAGCTGTGCAACTTCAGCCCCAGGGAGAGGGCCGGTATTCGTTATTTCAGCATAGATCCTAGCGACGACAGTCCAGAGATCGTCGCCTGTCGACAAGGCGTAATGTTGATTCACTGATTGATGCAACACCGGAAGCTGCTCAACAGAAATGTCTGAATAGTTGAAGTAAGTGTAGCTCAGACCGAATCCGAACTCGTATCGTGGTATGACATTCCTCGCGTCGAAATCTCGGTAATCAATGTACACGCCCTCCTTGTAATTGCATTGAGGATCACTGTTATCCGGTAAAGCCGGACCGCAGGGCCTGTAGACGGAGTAGTCGCTCTCGTTCCGTGCTAACGTGTAGGGAAGCTTGCCCGAAAAACCAGCTTCACCGTAGAGAAGTTGTACGAGGGCCTCACCACTGTCTTGACCAGGTAGATGAGCCATGATGACTGCAGTGACGTTCGGGTGTTCGATCCATTGGTCTACGAGTCGGATACCGGCCGCATGGACGATGACAATAGTGTTTGAACACTTGGACGCAACATTGAGGACGAGTCCGTCACTGAAGTCATCGTGAAGCCCATCGCGGTCCCATCCTTCTGTAGCAATGGCGTTGATGAAGACAAGGCAGGCATCGGAAGCAGCATTCACATCTGGGTTAAAGGAGGCAAGATCCCAGTTGACCCATGTACCGTCGGCACGTGCTCGATGTTGAATAGAACTCAATGGCTTCAATTTGTTAGCCAACCCCTGAACCGGTGTGAGTGTGCACAGTGACTTACATCTGTGATATATGAGGGGGCATTGGCGCCAGCTCTTCCACCGGTGATGATAGTACCCCCTTTAGCAGCTTGGTCGAAGTGTCTCTCCGTACCCAGAACAGCCTGGCCCATCTCAGCTGATGAGGTATACCCAAGTTGGAAAAGAACATCGGTGTTTTTCGTGGCTGGAACCATGGCATCGTAGCCAAATACCGACAGCATCAGGGGATTCTTTTTGAAGGGTAGTACACCATTATTCTTCACCAATACGTGACCGGCAATGGCTCCTTCCAGGACAACCCCCCGAGACTCAGCAATACGGGCGTCAACTGGAGCGTGTGGCTCGGTGAGATTCTTCATTCCTATTCCCCGTGTTGGGAAATCGGGACTATTCTGACCGACTAGATACCAGGCGGCAATGATCCTGTCATCAGGTTAGAGAGGTCAGGGCCATGTTCGAGCAGGAAGCTTACCTGGTTGCCATATCAGTAAGTCTCGATTCAGTGACGGTTCCGTTTCCAACAGCATCTGTGAGGTTGGTGCCAAAGGAACCGCCCATTGGCATGACCATGTCCAGACCAGCATTGGCACTGTTGACATCGTGCCGAGCATTCCAGTCCAGGAGCACGAACCCCTCAAACCCCAGCTCACTCTTCAGGACTCCATTCATGAGTTTGCTGTTCATGCATCCGTAGGTATTGTTGATACGATTGTACGAGCACATGGCCGAGGCAACGCCAGCTTTGACACCATCTATGAACGGCCAGAGATATAGCTCGTGTAGTGTCCTATCGTCGATATTTGAGGAAGCAGCCTCAACGCCGGAATAAGGGCGCCTATATGTTTCTTGCTCATTGCCGATCAAGTGCTATGAAAATAGTAAGCCAGGAAGACATGCGTCAGGGAGTGGATGAGGAACCTTTAAGTTGGCAATCACTCCGGCGTCCTGGTGGCCTAGGATACTCTCGGCAACAAGCTGACCGGAAAGATAGGGGTCGACGGAGAACCCTTCCCAATTGCGTCCGCCAAGCGGCGTTCGTCCGAGAGGCCCGGCATTGGGCCCTAGCAAGATGTTTACTTAGAACTCACAGTGAGTATGGAGTACTTGCTGTTTTACGGGGTTCGACAGTAACAGAATGGACGATACTCACCTCCTTTTGCTCTGAACTCTTTACCCATATACAATCCCCTTTGATACGTCAACTTTCTGTCCCAGCTAGCACCGACGTGAAGAGCCGATGGAAACGCCGTGACCAAATCCGCAGCTCTGACTCCATTACCGGCATCATGAAGACATAGACCCGGCCAACCAAGTCTCGGCACCGTCCCCGTGTTTCCAGCGCAGGTATTGTCAGGGTCGTGAAAGCCACGAGTGATATTGGCTTTCTCTTCCAGCGTCATTCGACCAACGAGTTGCCTGGCACGCGCGTAGGCATTGGCCCAACCGCCAGTCCCGTTCCCTTGGGCTTCATGCACATCATCAGCAACTCCTCACGTCCGTGGAGCGAGGGGTGATTGGCTTACGGGACGGATAGATGGACGGGGAGCTCGCATAGTTGGATTCAGCTGCGCTGCTAGAGCATACGAGGAGTGCTTGCAGCAGCAGCACGGTGAACGTCGAGGGCCACATCGCAATATCAAACCAAAGAACAAAGATCAATCTAACGGCTACATGTGATTGATGAGGGGGAGAGTGGGCATATGATGATCTGGCGGTGGGCAGATTGCAGATTGCAAGCTTGGCAAGAGGAGCGTCTGATATTTCATGCACTTATCACGATTGGGAAGAGCTGCTTGCTGATGTGCATCGATGTCGTTGGTGGACGTGGGGGATAGTCACAGCCCATAGGCTGCAGATATGCAATGGGGAAGTTCTTCATCTGCCGAATGAGAAAGCGGCAGGAGGAGGACTTACGAGTTTTGAATCATGGCCGGGAAAGACATACAAAGAGTCTCCTCCTGATGTGGACTGAAAGGCATTCGGCAAGACGTGGTAAACACCGATTGTCCACGGCAGTTCCGCTCGGTGGCGCCTGTCTGCCCCACTGGTTTGCTCCACACCCGACAGATCGCGCCTGCTATTTTCAGTTGTTTAGGTAACAGGGATCGGGGAAAGCACGAGTGAGGATCACAGATTGAGTTGAGGCTAGACTTTAAAGCGTTGGGAGCTGTTCGTGATGCATCTTGGTGTTTCGATGGGAGACATTGTTCACGGCACAAACTGACCAAACACAGCATTTTCATAATGTCTTTATATGATAAGATCGTTGAAATATGTTGCTAGTAGATCTCGTGAAACGCAGCCCATATTCTATGCTTGTGTTGATCATGTTGTGCAAAGCCGACGACATCTCAAGATAGTCACGCGAGATATGGTACGGAATACTCTAAGAATCGTATTTATTACTATCGTCGCGTTTGTGCTTGATCTGGCGACCTTGACTTTATGGCCGCTAGCGCTGGCAGAGAGCCCTAATTCCCGTGCCTGACTCCCCGAGTCCCCGCTGGCTTTAGCGTGCATTAGCGGACCTTCCAGGGAGCTAGTGGAGCAGAGAGAGTGCGAACAGATCCGATTCGAACAGGCGCGAAGAAGCTACGGAGACCACCGGAATGCCCACTGTGGTTAACGCCGGGGGAATCGCATACCGTTTTCCGGCACGTTTTGAATGATTCGAGCTTTAATCCGTAGGAATTCCGTAAAGACGGTGGTATCATGCATGAATTCACAAAGAAAAAAACTGGTACTCGTACACTGGATTCCCTCTCGGAGAATCAGAATCAGAAACAATCAACACTACCACATGCGCCGACAGTTCGCCTCTTCACAAGTGCCCATAAGCAAACTGAGAACACGATCCTCTATAACCTGAACGCCGATCATATGCCGTCTCTCCTGCTCCTCACTCAACCGCTTCGACTCCGTGCGCCGCCAGACCGTCGGCTCCAACTCCGTCAACGCCATCGCATTGAGAAGTGCCGCATTGATATCGCGCGAGTCCACCTCCGCCTTCGCCCTCTGCGCCGCCGTCAACGTGTTGCGCGTCTCGAAGTCCGGCTGCACGAGCGCCATGATGTCCACGAACTTGTCCTTGATGCCGTGCATGACGTGCTGCATCCGATGCTCCTCGTGCTTCGCCGGGTCCTCAAAAACACCCGCCTCTTGTTTCTGCGCGCAAATCACGCACCGTGAACTCAGCGTGTAGTTGATTTTCTTCCGTATTATATTCCACCGACACTCCTTGCAATGACTCGGTATCTGGCCGCCCTCGGGTATCGTGAGCGGGAAGACGTCGCAGACAGGCTGGGCATCATGCGCAGGGATCAGTGCCGGCGCGATCGCATGGCCGCATCGCTTGTACGTCATCTCGAACCCGCACGACGGACAGGTCAGATGTCTCTGGGTGTCGAGATCGAACAGTTTGTCGCGCACGCATCGATCGCCGAAGATGTGGCCGCAGGGAAACACCAAGGTGCGTTCGAACCCTTGCGCGTATAGATTCGTCGGCTCGTTAAGCGGAACGAGGCGCTCAAATTTCCGTCCCTTTCTTTTTCTCCTCCTGCTTGCTCTCTTCTCTTCGCGCGACTCTCCCACTTGCGCAGAAGCCCCAGGCGCTGGCGACCCCGAGATGGTAAGTCGCATGCGCCGACAGAGCTTACATTTGATCTCCCATGTCGTCTTCTCGGGATGTCTGGTTCTTATCTCGTCCGTCTCTAGCAGGAAGGGGACGAGATCGGGGATGAAGTTGCTCGTTTTCGTAACCGTCGTAGCCGCAGAAGTAGTGGTGGTAGTTGACATTTTCTGGTGGTTTCTCGATGCCGCGCCACGTTCGCTACTTGGAGTCCATCATTCCCATTGAAGGGGAGTAAAGTATAGGGTATGGAGATGGTATGTATGGTTGGTTGGTGCGTTCCCGCGGGACGCATTCCATGTAAGCCTGCCTTTAAAAGGGGATCATCCATTCACATTGTCATCACTCTGACGGGAGTATGTATGACTGAACGAACGGACTGACTGTGCGGGTATCTGGCTAACCCCGAAACGACGGGGTCAGATGGAGGGACAAAGGAGCGGACAATAAGACTGTTGTTGTTCGTAACTTTTCATTGTAAGGTATTGCGGCAGCACTTACAAAGACGGCGGGGAGAGAGATACCTGACCATGACCAACGAGTCGCAAGAGAAGAAAAAGAAGGAAAAACGCAGAGCCACGCATTGCGTAAGCTACCCGGCACTTTGCTTCTGGGCTGTGCCAACTGGACATTTTATGTGCCTTGGGTCGCACATAATGTCTTTCATCATCCTGGAGGTTTCGTTTCGTTTCGCCTCGGCTCGCCTTCTATTATTCTATATTTATCCCATAAGCTACCGAAGGTATGTATAGACAACCGCTTACCTTGACTCGTCCGTCATTTGTCGTCAATGATATCGTTTCTTTGCGATAACAGGTCGCAAGAGCATTGTAATCTGTCTGCTACTTGTCGTAACCGCCCGGGTTCAAGTCGGCAGTATTAATGTCCTTCCCATGAGACACTGCCGGCAGTTTGCGACAACATTGCTTTTGATGCTTCGTATGTATACAATATACGCTCTGTCTGACCTTATCGCATCTCAGACCAGGATTCTTGGCGGCTACCTGCTGTCTGACATGGAATCTTCCCATATGACATGATTTGATCTACACAGGGTACTTCATCCGGACTGACTGACTCGACGTGGCTGTGACCCGCGAATCGCGATACCAAGTACTACTTACTACAAACTGATCATCCGAAGCACTGCATGGAATCCCTTACTCCTTCCACCCGTCCCCGGCGCATGACATCCAGTTGACTCCGACGAGCCGCAGGCCATGTTTCTCGGCATATTCCGCCGGTTTGAATGAGCGCCTCTGCACGAATTCCTCGCCGCCAACGTCGTCTTTTGATAAACTCAACCCCTCGGGTTCGCGATAGAGTAGGAACAAGTAACGATGCGGTTTTGAGCTATCGACTCCATTAGCATGCACACATCCATTAATGATTTTGGAAGATGATTCCATACTCATCTTTCGGCCCAGGCCCAAGATAAACCGTTAATTCCGAATGCGCCGCAGCCGTCGCATCCGCATCCACATTCTGTGGTCTCAACCCCGAAAGCACCCAGTGTCGCCAAAATGCAAACTTAGGGTTGTCCGGCGTGGGCGCATCCGGGTCCGTCAAGATAAAGCTATACGAAGCATCTGGCGCATCTTCCTCGGCCTCGAATGCGATCGTCGGTGCCTGCTTGCATTCCCCCGCGCGGAAGAAGGTGCCTAGTTCTGCGGCTTTGTCGCCGAATTTAACGTCGAGTCTTGTTGTCGAATGGAAGTCCGCGGGTATAAGACTCGCTGCTGATCCGGGGACGAGATTCGCTTTTGCGAGGGATGCTGTGAGAGCTGTGCGATGGTCGGCGAGAGACATGGTGGGAATCAGTCATTTCGAGAATGGCAATCAAACGTGACGACTCCCAAAACTACGATAGCGACATCGAGACGAATATATATTGTGGTATTTGTATGGGAGTGCTATTACTGGTGGAAAATCTCCCATGCCCAGACATTCCGTCAATGAGCTACGTCCGGACTGGGATTGCGGGGTGGAGATCTTGGTATCTTCATCCCGAGACGATATATGTCGTGATATCTTCCATGACTGATATCCTCACCAATATCTTCAACTACTCTTCCAGGATACATACCTAACCTACCTAGATATATAGACCTATAGAGCTGCTGATGTCATGTCGTCGATTCGCATCTTGAATTTCACATGTGCCACCCGAATAGATGAATCATGACGAATCCGTGACATCATCTGGATATTGGTAACGGCGAGATGGGTCAAGATGCTTGTTTTCCTGGTATTTAAGGCGAATATTGGCCACTGGATTGACTATACAAAAATACCAAAATCCAACTCATAGTTACGAGATAGGAAGTTTGCATAGCAATCAAATTCTCCCAATTACTTCAAAAGAAGAATACCGAAAAGTCTAGTCAATCGAGATATATCAACAATGGCAACATCAGGGACAGCATGTCATGTGCCAGGCGCCAAGGTCTCAACTCAAGAAAGGATGCTCGAGACAGGTGCCTCTCTGGTCCAGGTATTCTCTTTTCTATATCCGCTTCCTCTGGAGTGTTTCTAACATGATTAGAACTTCGACCCTCCACAACAAGTTGGCGCACACTTAAACGCCTTCCACGCATATGCCGATGACCCGGGCAGATACGTCGAGGCAAACCACTACTGTGCCCACCTGACCGAAGGTACATAGACCCCGTCCCATCGCCGTGTCTGAGCCAGTAAATCACTAACACCACCAGACGTCCGCCAATGCCTCCTCTACGACAGTCCCGGCCCCAACGCCCGTCTTATCGGCATCGAATACATGGTAACGTCCCGCATCTTCGAAACCCTCCCCGCCGAAGAGCGCAAATACTGGCACTCGCACGTCTACGAGGTGAAATCCGGCATGCTCATCATGCCGGGCCCGACCGTTCCAGGGGCGTCTCAAGCCTGGGAAGCCGCCGAGACGCTCGAGATGAAGCAGCTTGTCACGTTGTACGGGAAGGTGTATCACCTCTGGCAGACGGATCGTGGTGATCAGTTGCCGCTGGGTGAGCCGAAGCTTATGACGAGTTTCACGGCGGATGGACAGTTGGACTTCGAAAAGGTTGTGGGGGATCGGGATAAGAGGTTTGGGACGGATTGGAAGAGGAAGAAGGGGTTAAGGGAGGATATTGAGACGCCCGAGATTCACAGGGATGTTGATCAGGCGTGGAAAGGGAAGCAGGGTTCGGGGGGTTCGTGAGGATGGTTTTTGTCATTGCTTTCAAAAAGGAAGGAAATCTGTTTATATTTCTCATCTCAATCTTCAAAGTATTGAATCTCTTGCAAAGTACAACCAGAATGGCCCAAATTTGTACGCCACAATCACAATTTCGACTCAGACTGATGTCGTTGGTGGGATTCTGGAATCAATCCCGATATCTGGCACAAAGAGTCAATTCTCGTTCATAACGACACAACATACCTTCAAACACGTCCTTTCTCTCTTGACAATATGAGCCCTGGATAGACTTACAAGGTCAAGCTCGAGGTATGCGAAAAGAACAAGCTCAGCCTGCGAATTTCTCTGTCGTCCCTCCCTTCTATGACCACGCGATTGAGCTGCCCATCATCAAAGGCAATACCATACCAGAGAAGAAAGCCTAGTATCTGCGCTTTCTTCACAAGGGCAAGCCCACGAGAATCCGGAATGAGTTCGGGGATCAAGACCAAGAGTTGTGACCAAAATATACCCCTGAGGTAGTCTGCCTCGGGATAATAAACGAACTGGCCATTCTGGTCGTCTTCGCCGAGGAGCTCTTCAAGCCCGTACATGCCAACTCCAAAGGGCAACCATTCAGCCTCTGCCCAGTCCAATAAACCCGTCAGTTGTCCGGACTCCGAGTCGACCATTATATTCGCCGCGAGGAAATCGCCATGTGTGCAGACCCACGGTAAGGCCTCGATATCAGCTATATCGTCGAGAATGGAACTGGCGGCCCAACGAAATCGAATAGGGAGCGAGGTACTCATCTGCTCTAAACGCCATTTGAGACTTGAACCTACTTTCCCCTTCATCCCATGGACATCCCTGGGACGCTTCGCATGTTGCCATGCCAACGCCTGGAGACGAGCGAAGTCGCAAATTACCTGTTTCCGTGCTGACGTCTTAGTTGATATTGCTCGAAAATCCAACAGTGACACACCTGGTATCTTTTTCATGGAAAACACATGTAATTCGCCTTCTCTCAATTGCCCAAGATATTCTGTCTCTGGAGCCAGGGACCCGAAGATACTGCAAGCAGTCTTGATCATGGTGATATCTAACGTAAATACCGATGGTCGAAGCTGAACCACAAACTCTTCACCAGCGAACACGGTATATGAGCAGTACCCCTGAAACGGCGCTGGCTGAATAGGCCCTGGATGCCGCGACATGGTGAGCGCGAAGAACTCGTCTCTCATGATGGACGATAATCCGTAACGGTCAAAGAATGTAGGAACGAATATGCCCGAGTGTATGGATGACTCGGCCATTCCCGCAAGTACTGTTCTCGTGTCTCGAAGGAAGACTGGTTGAGCATGAGTTGATTAACGGCCGAGTACCGTGCTTGGATTACCATCAAGACTGGCGGCTGATTTTATACCTCGACTCTGCATGCCCCGGCTCTTCTAAGCTGCCAGCCATCACGGCAACAACTGAGCAGACAATGGAAAAGAGGGGTAGACAGAGAGCGCCATAGTCATCAAGTCAACGGTACTTGCGCAGTTTGCAAACAGTTGTTACTGAGAGGATGATGTGTATGCAGCAGGAATGATATCACACCCGCTCCCATACGATACAAATCCCCCACTCATACAAAGTCACGATGTGTGTGCGTAAGAGCAGGCTGCCCATGTGGCTGCGGCTGCGGCTGTAGCTAGAGCTGAGTATAATGTTTGAACCGTGGTTATTCGATGATGTACAACATGGATGATTGGCCGCGCGAGGTTCACGGGACAGAGTGAAGCGTATGGCGCACATGGTTAGCGGAAGGACTCCCTGGTCGTCAGCATGGTAGGATCGACACCCTCTTCCTAACCGAGAAGTAGCTGACACATTATGCTTAATAGCGAGTCGAGGTTGGCAATATCTCCGATGGTCATCCCATACTTTTGGCTGCAATGTGCGAGAGCCTCATCTCACCACTTCCTGAAGCATTGGATGCCGACCCAATGAAGATCTGGTGGGACGAGATGCATACACTGCATTGGCATCCATGATTTTATACCAGTTGTTTCGTGATTGGTGTCAACTGCACAGCGGCAGTACCCGTTGCGGGATTCCGTGGATTTCTGTAAGTAAATATTTTGACAACTAATGTGCACAGTTTTCACTTACCTGCCTCGTACTAGACTACCAGTTATGTACTCTGATTCTGGGTCAAGGCATCGGCCAAGCTCTTTCCTTATGCCAAGATGTCAAGGAAGTCCCGGTGTGACAATCCAAGGGCCTCTCCTACCACCTTCTGGTATAGAGAAAGGGCAGGTCACCGGTCACGATCTCCCGGTGGACGAAATGTCAATACATAATACCTGATGAGCTCCGTTTCTGAACGACGCGTCCCATTTTCATTCGATAAAATGGACGTGGAGGATTAATCACGTATTTCTAACCCTAGACTGAAGACCTTTACCTTGACCTGTCCATCTCATCCCTGAGTATATGTTAGTGCGCGTCATGGCCTCCTTCACCTGATATTGGGCCTCAAGTCTCGCGAAGATGCCTCCTTCCACATCCAGAAAGCGCATCATCGTCTGCTGTGACGGGACATGGCAGAACTCGTGAGACTCACCTGGATAGATTCCTTGGATGAGGGCTAAGAATCTTAGCGACAATGGCCATTTCAGATCGAACAGGAAGAAAGATGCGTCGAGACTACAGACCCCTTCCAACGTAACGCGCATTTCGAAATGCTTTCGAAGGACATGTTCGGATGGAACGTTCCAGATCATATACTATCAATCCGGCGTGGGCTCGAGGTCGGGCATCCTAGACCGGATATTTGGCGGTGCATTTGGTATGGGCATATCAGAGGTGGGCCAAGACTCCATGCTTTGTGTTCTCGCAAATATACCAGCTGACAAGAGATAGAACATCCGCGAAGCCTACGCGTTTGTTTGCGCCAACTATGTCGATGGCGACGAGATTGTTCTTCTTGGTTTCAGCCGAGGCGCTTTCACGGCACGATCGATCGGAGGCATGATTTCGGACCTTGGACTGCTAACCAGAGAAGGCATGGAGTTCTTCTACCCCATATTCAAGGATATGCAGAACTGGTCTAACGACCGGTACGACGATCCCTTCCCCACCATGCCCTTTACGAATAAGCCGAAAGGTGATGACGCAGCTTCAGTCTACCGCGAGCGACTGGTCGAGGTGAGTGCTCTGAAACCCGCGTTGGATCTGGATTTATTCTGAACTCCGTTCGACCGTCAGAAAGGGTACGCACGGGTTCGGTGGAACATGCCGGAAGGCGAACTAATCCGGGTGTTGGCAATCGGTATGATAGATCATGCGCAGTAACGAGTCGAAGGGTTGACCCCTGAGCAGGTGTATGGGATACCGTCGGATCCCTTGGTATCCCCGATGTCGAGAATTTGTCAAGATTCGGTATCAAGCGATGCACACACGAATAAGTTCCCCTTTCCTTGACATTCATAAGTAGCAGTGCTGACTATACTCACGTATCAATTCTACAACACCCATCTCTCGAACAAGATCCAACATGGCTTTCATGCCCTCGCCCTGGATGAGACGAGGGGTCCCTTTAGTCCGACCCTCTAGGAACGTCGGCCACAGGAACAGGACACATCTGATCTTCGTCAGGTCTGGTTTCCCGGATCGCATGCGAATGTTGGAGGCGGTTGGGCTGATCAGTGCGCATTTCCGAGTCTTTCACTCTCATTTGCCCATAGAATGAATACATGCGCTATTCGTTCGGAATGGCAGAGACTAACCGCCGGTTCTTTAGGGGCATTGCTGATATCACCCTCGCTTGTGCGTAATTCCCATATCGATGTTTGTTGAACGTACGAGGTTGGAGAACAAACTGACATACTAGAAGGGATGATGGATCAACTCACCTCGGTGGGATGCGAGTTCAAAGTTAATGCGCTTGACGGATTGTTTGAGGCTTCCGTGAAATACTACGTGAATCTCGACTCCGAGAAAGTCATAACCAAGCAAAAGCAGAAACCCTTAGTGTGGGCCGAGAAATCCATCCATGAATCGAATCATCCAATCCGTCCGTGGGCTCTGCACTCGATTCAAAGCTCAACCGGGCCTCTCTACAATCTGATCGGAAGTGTGACGCGCGCGCCAGGCATGTATCGCAAGATTAACCCAAAAGATGGCCGCCCACTGCCAGAGTTTTTGGAAGATACGAATGAGCGAATTCATCCGAGTGTGAGAGTTCGGTTGGCTTGTGAAGGGCTGGGCCTCAACGACGCGCATGTCTGGTGTTGTCCGTCCCTGCTCAAGTATTGGCGACCTCAGCGACTCACTACTCAATCCGCCAAGCCTGAGGCCACAACGGCAGACTCGAGACCACCGAATCCTGATCGTCAAGATGTGGCTACAGCCCAACTACCCGAAAAACAGGACGGGCCGACGGCTGGAACCAGCATTTTAGCAGAAAGTTTGCGGATGCTGGGTCAGGCCAATTCGGAGCGATGGGTCTGGGAATACATAGGACCAGAAGAAGGCGCGCCGAGTGCGAGGATCATGGCTGAGGAGAACTTAGGCCCATTCGAGCTGCGATTATTGATGCTGGCCGGCGGCAAAATACATGTCTATGAATACTCAGAGAAGCAGGACGCCAAAGAATTCAAGGTGTTTCATTTCCAGGGTTTCAGAAAGATGATGCGGCGTTTTCACAGGCAGCATAAAAAGAGGATGCACAAGATGAAGCAGAAGAAGGGGTCCAGGAATGAGGAGGCGACGAAGCCAGTCTCAACAGAACAAAACAATGGCGCATAGATGGACTGATCCTGAGGAGAATAGATTGAACGGCCTGTATAGATTAAAGCAACAGTCTTAAGATAGGAACGGTCCTTTTGTTCAATTAATCCGCGACCTGTATCGTGCGATGGTTGCATGCAGTGCAGTTTCTCTAGCTGCTGCTGTGATGATTTGAGTGGGATAAGGACAGAATGAACAACGCAGAAGCGACGAGATGTGGATGCTGTGACATCACGTGAAATGCTTACTTAATCAGGATTTTCACCAGAGGGCAAAGACGGCAGTTTCATTCGCTGGTTCGAAAAGGTCGACGTGACGACCACAATCATCATCACCCCTTTTTGCGATAACGGGACGCGATCCTGATATGGGATCGAAGCTTGATTACTTAAGCAAATCACGAAGTCTCCGCCGCGAAGATGCTGTCGATCCTGCGCAAGGCACGGTTGAAGGACAAGGAGATGCGAATCCTGATGCTGTAAGGCATTGAGTCGAGCTGTGTGGCTTGCGGTTTCAACACGCGATGATGTTGCCAGCAGATGCTACATTTCTTTTGAAGGGACTCGGCAGTTAACAAAGCGTGTTGCCAGGGGCCTTGATAATGCGGGAAAGACGACGATCGTTAAGAAGATGATGAACGAGGACATCAACACTGTCAGTCCGACGTTGGGGTTCATCATCAAGACCATTGATTATGACGGGTAAGAGTCATTCTGGTTTTCATATATCTAGTTGCCTCTATGTTACCGTCAGGGATTCGAGTAGCTGACGTGTTTGGCAATCTAGATATAAGTTGAATATCTGTGAGTACCGCAAAGACAGAGTCGCGATAAGGGGTTCTAACGCAGTGCAGGGGACGTTGGTGGCCAGAAGACCCTTCGATCATACTGGCGCAACTACTTCGAAAAGACAGATGCCCTCATCTGGGTCGTGGATGCAACGGATCGCTTGCGTATCGATGACTGTCGCGAGGAGCTGCATGGGCTGTTGCAGGAGGAGGTAATGCAGCTGATACTCCCTACCGACTACACGCTCGAATAGCAATGCTGACCACTATCAAGCGACTCTCGGGTGCGAGTCTCCTCGTTTTCGCTAACAAGACTGACGTCCAAGGATGCATGGACGAGGAGGAGATCTTGCGGGGTCTTCAGCTCAAAGCCATTCGAACGCATCGGTGGCATGTCCTGCGATGCAGTGCGATAACGGGTGAGAATCTCAAGGAAGGGCTTGCATGGGTGGTCGAGGATGCAAAGGCGAGACTATTCCTGTACTGAATAGGGCGATGGCATCGAATCAATCGATCGATCAATGGAGTAATTAATCCGTAAGGAGACGGTTGTCCCTACCTATGCGTAGTGCAATCCCTACAATATGATGCGGAGGGCTTCGGTGATTCTGAATGTCTTTGTTGAAAGTCATTGGGTACAAGTGGAAAAAGTACCTACCCTCCTCTTTCTCTGGAGGGTGCTCAGCTCAGCTCAGCTGTAGCCTGTGACGATGGCCCACGGGGTGATGTGCTGCCCATAAGGCCTCAATAGTGGCAGTGAATGCGTAGGTGCGGAACGTTGTGTGGCTAAGCACAGAGCTAAGCAGAGAAAGCTCTGTCCTCAGCAGAAAAACCACCCTCGACCTTTCCGCGCACTAGGCGACCGTTTATCCGTGCTCGACCAATCATGTCTCCCTACCAACCGACCTACGGATCCGAACCGAGACACGAATCGACGCACTATCCCCCTATGGGTAAGTGGGGCGGCCGAACAATACGGTCGGCCGAGCAGGGAGGTTAAATTCTGTTAGGTACGAGTAGATGCCATCCGGCTGGGATACTTCGCAGGCAGGTAGGACTACAAAAGGGACGGATTGCAGAGAGAGAGAGACCTAAATCTGTGGTCATACAAATTTGATCGGGATCGCCGAGTTCTGTTCTCAAAGTCGGATTGTTTTATGTCTCAAATTCCCTTGCAGATTCTATTCTGCATGATCTGTGTAGGTATGGAGATATCTTGATAGGCAGAGCTTTGCAGCATGTTCTGTCAAGAGGCACGATATCCTCCAGCACTCGGATCAGGAGAGGTACGAAGCACATGAGAGGGATAGGTGGAGGTACACGCTGTGGCATTCCGAAATCGAGGGCAAGGTACTTCACTTGTACTCTGGTACGCGCGCGATGATGCCCCGCTCCGTTAGTTTCTGTTTCAGCCCCAGCGAAAACGGCACTAGCAAGGTGTGCTGGGCTGCTGGGGGCACGAGCACCTGGGCAGGCGGTCCTACAGAAACATGGGGGTTTATTTATACCACATACGAGGGCATATCAATCAACAATAACAAACAACAACAACAACGATCATCGTCGTCATCGTCATCACCATCATCACGGCCCCGCTCCGTATTGCGATCCCATCACACACCAGCTCTCAGGTTATTGGTTCCCTCAGCCATCCCACAATCAGCATAACAATCAGATAGTTTTTTTCTTCATATGCCGACAGGCTACCCGCCGCACAATTCGCACGATGTTGCTAACAGCTTAGGCAGGTATAATCCGTAGGTAGCCCTGAGCAGTGTGCACTGGTCTGCATTGCGTACGGTACTTCGCACTTCCACCAAACAGAGTGGATGTGCCTAGTGGGGAGATTCGACACCCTAGCTGTCGCCTAGCTACAGTAGTCATCTCAAATCCAGGCACAAAACTCCACTCGGTTTCTGTACCTACCTACCGCCAATCTGACTATAATTCCATCCGACAACGGGTTCCTTGCTTCTCTAGCATTTATGTAGGTACGAGCCGAGTACCTACATCTCGACAATCTTGTCCTCCTCACATGTGTACGCAGTAAGCTGGTGCAGAGCGTCTTACACACCCTCGCCAGGGGTCAAAACTGAAGAGATAGCCCACTGCGGGGATAGTATGGCATAGACAGATATGCCTGTATTGATTTCTTGGGTCCAACCGGTGAGGATGTACAGTATGGGGTGTAAGAAGCTACAAGAGTTGCAGCTCGAAATACACTATTAAATGGCCAACGTTGAGGTACATAGGAGGTAATGAGTACTGTGAAGGGTGCTCTTTCTAACTCGTTTGAGGCCTAGATCGCCATCTAGGGGCTAAAAAGTGTCGGCGAGATTTATGAAGAGAAACCAATACGGGTATTACGTAACGCTCTTCGTATACCTTACAACGTACATGGTACATATTAATGCGTGCTGGAGCCGACCGCGAACATCCTCACAGCCCGTCGTCTCTCTCCGCCAATTCTTGTCACCATCGTCCACCTTGCCCGTGTGTGTACGACACCACCTGTAATCCGTATGTAACTGCATGCTGCCTCCTCCTCAGTATTCCGTACAGACACATAAGAAATACATCGGCACCGCAGTACTAACACGTATCCGAGGTACACTCGTAGTACCGGCACTCCTTCATTTGTTCAACTCAGCTCCTCGCGCGCGTTGCCCTGACATGCGATCTCACCTTTAATTTTGTAAACAATAATTTGTGTATAGGCATCTACCCGCCTCCTCACCCACGAACCACCTCCGACCGTTTTCTCCCGCATCACTGCTGCTACCGTCCCAATGTCTGAAGACGTCACTCGATTCCTGTCCCAAATTAAGGAGCTGGGCGAACGCCGAATCGAAGAGGACGAAGCTCGGTCGAGGGAACTGGAAGAAAAAATATTGCAGGATCGAAAGGAACGGCAAGCTCGTCGTCGTGGTAAGAACCTCTCTTCCTTCGTTTCTACCTACATATAAATTCTGGCATGGCCGAGAGACGTGATGGATATGTGGCCACTGCGTGTACTCCTCCAAAGCCCATGCTTCGGTCTCTGTCGGCAGTCGGAAGTCGAAAAGAAAAGCGAGCCCAATTCTGCTGGTCCTTGCATCTGTACACAGTCCCTGTGCTGCTCCTGCCGTTTCCTCTCGCGGCCGTGACCATCCCGACTGCCACTTCTCCTGCTCTTGCTTTCTCCCCTTCCGACTTTCCTCCACTTCCGTTCGCACTTCCTCGACTGACTACACACTCGACTTTCGCATTTTCTCAACTCACATCTCCCACATATTTCCTGCTTCTGGCGTTCATCCTCCTCGTACTCCTCTTTCTACGGTTTATTTGGTGTTTACCTCTGTGTTACGAAACTGACAAACTGTTTCTTTTTCTCTGCCCCGCCAGAACGCGCCAGATCTATTTCGCCGCTGAAGTCGTCACCCATAAACACCCCAACGCCCTCGACTCAGACCACCGAGAGCCACCGACTGGAACGCCTGGATTTGGTATCGTCTCCTATCCTAATACCTCCCGCGAGTGATCCTCCACCCAGAGTCGGGGATGACGATATGGCTAGCGCAGCATCGTCACTCTTGACTTCTCCGTCGAAGCGGAACGAGTCGTCGTTGGAAGCCGACACTGAACTTGATCCGTCGTCCCCTTCACGAAATGGATCCGTTCCGAGAGGTCTCTCGTGGCAGCGGCGACCTAATTCGCAGACCTCGGAGCGATCCAGAACTCGGCCGCTCTCTGTCTTCGCCGCCGAGAATGCAGCCCGTTCCTCCAACTCTGCCCTCGACCAGGAACCATCAGCCAGTGAAAGCCTGTCGAGAGACCAAATTTCCTCTGCAATGTCCTCCAAGGAGCCTTCATGGATCCGCCAGACCGCAGACAGAGGTACGAGTTCAGTTGGTTATAGGCGCAGTCAAGTTGAAGATTCACAGAACGTGGATTTATCTTTAGCTCAAACCGAACCCCCAAGCATGGCACGCGATCTATCCGGCGAGCCCCCGCGCAACGCTGATGTTTCGCTCCCTGGATTCTCAGTACCAACGAGCACAGTTGCTACACATAGCAGCTTGTTTAATGGCCCAAAGCTGGATCCACCAGAAAGTCTCCTCCAACCAGATGTTGAATCAAGCCCAGAAACGCGGGGTTCCCCTGACCGAACGTCGCCCGCGAAAGCGGAGTGGCCAATTTCTCCGACAAAAGGCGTGGGCGGGTTTGTGCAGAGTGCTATGTTGAAGCGCTCTGAGAGTGTTAATAAACGATGGAGCGTGCAGTCGCCTACAACATTACATCGCGCGGACCCCATTGCTCCAACTCGCACAGGCTTTGATCCCTCGCACCGAAAAAGCATCAGCCTGAGTACCAAACCGATCAGGCCTGGCTCCAGGGACGGCCAAGAAGAACCCCGGCCCCAGTCAATAACCAGTGCTTCACCCAGGTTGGATACGGATGCCACCGTGCTGCCAGAGCCCCCGAGTCTGGATTTTGACACTTCTTCTCTTCCAGTGAGCCCCTCGAAAACTATGGATCCTCGCCGATGGAGCCCGCAGAAATCTAGCTGGCTGGAGTCGGCGCTGAACAAGCCAGAATCCCCCAAACCAAAACCGTCTCAGCCTGCTTCTAATCAGCCTGCATGGATGGCGGAGCTCCAAAAAGCGAAAGCACAGAAGGCTGCTCATCCCGGAACTGAAGGCAACAAGCCATCGGTCGTTTCACACAAACACACAGTAAGCATTGGTGGGCTTATGAGGTCCTCCGCCCCCGGTGTGAATGCTACCCCTGTGGGAATGAGCTCGCTACATGGCCAATCCCACTCACTCAGTGGTGTTGGTGCTTTCATTCCACTTATTAATTCCGAGGAGTCCAAGCCACCAACCCTCCCCAGCCTTGTCAAACCCAAGTCGGATACCTCTGGCGATGGTAGGCTTACGCCTTCGCTGTCTTCTGTTGGTAGCATCAAGGCTACGACGCCTCCAAAGACCGATTTCAGGGCTAGTTTGAAACCCAGCGCACCAGCCGTCAACACTGCTACATCCACCACGCAAAAGGCAGAATTCAAGAACATGTTCGGGACCCTTCGCAAGACGACGACTCAAAATTATGTTGCCCCTGATGAGTTCAAGAATAACATCACCAGAGGGAAAGCTGCATTATCCGTCACAGGCGGTCCACAAAAGTCAGAGCGAGTAGATGAATTCAAAGAAGCCATCTTGGCCAAGAAGAAAGAGTTCCAGGCGGCGAACCCGGACGGATGGAAAATGCCGCGGCCCAGCAGTACTACAAGCGAGCAAGTGATCCCCGAAAGCATTCTCAAACGGGCCGAACTTGGCCGTTCCAATACTGTCAAGCGAGAAACCACGTCTTCCAGTGCGCTAGGAACAGCAACAGCAGATCCACGTAGGCGAAGTACTATGTATCTGAAAGAGTCGGCCTCTTCTTCTACCCCTTCAGCAACAGAGCCGCGGAAGAGAAGTACTACCATATCTCAGCGTGGTTCGGCTTCTGGTAGTCTGGCAGAGAAGTTGGAACTTTTCAGCAATTTGGAGAAACGTAACTCGGTTATAGCACCACCGAACACCAAACCTGAAGACCACGGCTTGAAGGCAGAGGCGCCACATCTCATTTCTAGGAGTACGTCGACAGATCGGGTCAACAAGTCCAATAGCCCGCCTCACTTTTCCAGACTCGGCAGTGTCTCGACAGATCGAGTCAACGAGTTTAACATTTCACCTAGCCGCCCCCGGCCTGTCAGTATGATCTCGGATCATGCCAACGAGTTTACCGTTTCGCCTAGCCGTTCCAGGCCTGTCAGTATGATTTCGGATCATGCCAACGAGTTTACCGTTTCACCTAGCCGTCCCAGGCCTGCCAGTATGCTTTCAGATCATGTCAACGAGACTGACAGCTCGCTCCATTCATCGAGACCAACCAGTACATCTACTGATCGGGTTAATGAGACCATTGGCTCGCTTCGTCTTTCCAGACCAGTCAGCATGTCGGCAGATCGAGTCAATGAGACCGATATCCCTCCTCGTACTCCAGGGAAAATTGGAGGCAGTGCGTTAGCCAACCGATTTAATCCAGCTCTTGGCAATCTCCTTGCCAGAGGGCCTCCTCCTGCAGCTTCCAGCTCCGGCATCACTACTGGGAAGACAGATCCGTCAGGCTTCTCCTCCGTCACAAGAGCTGAAGGGAATGACAATGAATCTGGATCGGGTCCGAAACTGACGCATATGACTAAGAATCGTGCGCGCGGGCCTAAACGGAAAGCACCGACGATGGCATCTTCTTCGTTCACGACCGATAGAGATGTCAATCCTAGCTCGAGTGAGATCTCACTGGAAAGTGAACCAGACACACGGCAGATTACTCAAGTCACCTTATCTCGTCCTGACACAATCTCCCTCGTTGATTCTTCAAAGGAATCCACGTCACCCGCACGATTGCGGCCAAGGCCACTTAGCTTGATGGGAACATCGAAACTTGTAACCGAATTTCCAAGCGCTGCTGAAGTTTTGCCCTCCCCTTCGGAGTCGGGAAGTAGGATCCATGCACAGGTTGCCGCATTTGCAGCTCAAGGCCGACAGTCCATCGTAAAGAAAATAACAGGCGAATCCCAGCCTACCACTCCATTGACCCCATCCCCGGGAAAGTTGAATATGAGCCGAATGTCCCGCTTCATGGATGTCACACCAACTGCAGAGAGAGGAAGGGAGGAAGAGCGACCCAAGAAACTCGAGTCGCCTGTTAAAGCGAGGGATATGTTTGAGAGAAGATCGCCATCACCCTTGGAGATGCTACCAAGATCAGAGTCGCGCTCACCGCTGTTCAGTAAGACCAAAGCACCCTGGCATTCTCCTGGCCAACTCACCCCGAAGCAGCAGCCAACAGATGAGACTGAGTCGATCTTCAACGATTCTGATAACAAAGGGCTTACTCAAACTACTTCCAGGCTACCGCCTCGATCTTCGGTGATGGAACCTTTTGCTAGCCTTGCTGTGCGCCCACTGCCAGAAGCACCAATGCGGGCTCTACCAGAGTCACCAGTACGCCCCCTACCTGAAGCGCCAGTGCGGTTACATTCTTCGCGAGAAGTTAAGTCGTCAAACACCGCTGTGTCGCCCATGCATTCTCCTACGAAACAGTCACCTGACACATCCGTTGCGCTCCGGGACTTTTTCGGCTCGGACCGCCCTGGAAGAAAATACAACGTTGACGTTGCAGAGTTGTTGATGCAACACCCCAGCGTGGCGCCTTCAAAAATCTGGAGTTTGAGTGCCCAATTCTTCGTAATTGCGGGTGGCAGGAAACAAGTCGTTCCCGCACATCATGAGGGCACACTGTTTGAGCGTGAAATATACTTGTGCACGCACTCATTCAAGAACGAGGTCGGCAGGACGACAGCCGAAGTCTACTTTTGGGTCGGAGACGATGTCCCTGAGTCGGCCCTTGAATCTGCCACCGCTCTAGCAACGCAAGAGGCACGCTCATTTGGCGGCACGTTGATCAAGATGAAACAAGGCAAAGAGACACCTAGCTTCCTTCAAGCACTTGGCGGCATTGTGATCACCCATCGCGGCTCAGCTAATACATACGATTCGCTCGCTCCTCGTATGCTCTGCGGGCGTCACTACCAGGGACATGTCGTATTCGATGAGGTTGACTTCTCACCGGCATCGCTCTGCTCTGGATTTCCCTACCTTGTTACCCAGGGCGGTAGATGCTACTTGTGGAAAGGCAAGGGCAGCAGTATTGATGAGCTGGGTTGTGCACGCCTGATAGGAACAGACTATGCACTTTCCGGCGAAATGGAAGAAGTGGAAGAGGGTCAGGAGCCGTCAGCATTCTGGGACCTCTTCAACGGTGGCAACAGATTTGGTTCCGCAGACCACTGGCGACTCAAGCCCAATTACGATAAATACCGCTGCAGGCTGTTCTTGTCTGATGCAGTATCGAAGCAGCAGGTAAGTCCTTTGATGTGCTCAAGTTTCCATTCCGCCACTAACACAAGATTGTGATTAGATCGTAGAACTCTTTACGTTTTCTCAAGCAGATTTACTGCCGACCAACATCTACGTTGTTGATGCCTTCTTCGAACTATACATCGTGGTTGGTGCGCGCGCACAATCCCAGTACGCCTCGTTTCACAACGCGCTGGACTTTGCGCAGGAGTATGCGATCTTGGCAGCTAGTATCGAAGATAGGCCTTTCGTGCCTGTCTCGACGGTTGTCCTTGAGGGTATCCCTCGAGACATGAAGAGCGTGTTCCGCAAGTGGCAGGATGCTCTCAGCCCCACTATCACGAATGCGAATGTCGGCTTGAAGAGAGGCCGAAGTCTCAAAATTGTACCCCTTAGCCAGGCACTCCAGGCCTTGAGCAACTAGGACTCAGTTGCTTAGTCCCGAGCCAGGCTCAATGGATCATGACCCACACGGAGTGCTGATGAGAAAATGGTTCGAGGAAGACAAAAGCTGCTTCGAGCAAGCCCGCTTGTCAGGTAAAGTTCACTGGCAATGCATTGTTATGTCTAGTGTCCTTAGGGGGAAATGGTACGGTTCGGATTGTGTATTTGGCGTTCGTCATCGGCGGCAAGCATTGCGTTATCATTGCGACGGCGTATATAGTCGAATGCGACCTGAGACATGGTTGGCGATGGGAAATCCTTTAGGCTGACTTGAGTTACCTGACGTACAGGCATGGTGGCGTGTTGTGTTCGAGAATCAGGGGAATTCGCAGACCTGACAGACCAGACTAGCCTAGATGGCTTTGAACAGGAAATGACATTGGGGCTTCCCCTACGATTGATGATTCTCAAGCCATGCTTCCCATCACCTACCTTGTCGGGCTTTCCCCTCGGGGATGGTCCACTTTGCTAAGCAATCCTTTTTGGCGAGCATTGTGGATTTATCATAAGTAGGAAATAAGAAAAATGACCGAACACTTTCTCATCAAGCAGTGAAGGCTAACGATTACGTGTTGAATATGTTGCTGTGGTAAGTACATAGCAATATGATCATGTACTTTCTGTCGCATGCTTGTAGTATTATTATGTTAAGCTATCGCGTTTGGATCGTCTCCTCTTACGGGACTGGGGGAGGCATCTCTTGTTGTGTGTTGGAGTAGACACGGTAACGAGACATCCCAGACTACTAAATCTAAATGGGACCTATCTTTCTCTAATGGATAGGGGCTTAAATAAGAGGTGTTCATGTCAGTTTCGTATCTGGCTTTTCTATACTCGTACACAGCCAGCCAGCTGTTTCTCTGCATCTCATCAGTTACGTCCAGTTCGAGTCCAGCCCGCCTCGCCTAATAACAAGTGGCAATATTGGTCCAGGCATAGGGAAAAGAAACGTGAACAAAGCGGGTGAGGGGATCAAACCTCCTACGGCATCGTGCAGGGTCCCTGGGTCTCGCCTATAGTGCTCGGTGTAAGTGGCTGAGTATGGTCCGGTGAGAAGACGAGGTACGAACTAATGCATGATGTTGCACAGCACGAACATATCCCCTGGTGTTATAGAGGGGGTAGTAATGACGGGCATATGGTGGGAGGAAACGTTCCGCGTGGTGGCTGATAGTTTTGCTGGTATTGTTGTGGTTCGAGTTGCGATCACTAAGATTTGATAGAGTGAGGAATGGGGGAGAGATTGAAAGATCGCCTAAGAGGCCAGTTTGATTTCTCTATATAACAAGTGTTGTTTGTTTCACATCAACAGATTTCCATCTCGTTATTACAAAATCCCCTTCCTTTCCTTTCAAAAAAAGAGAGCATGCATCTTTTTTTTTGGCGGACCATAAAGTGAAGAATTAGGCAAGAAATTATTATGACACATTGGTGAAAACAGTTCCGCCTGCATTAGATACCCGCCGTATCGTGGAATTAAGAACAGTGTGGTAGTTATTGCGTAGATGGTCGTGGACGGGGGATTCAACGAGAGCCCCTTAACGCCAAATCATAGAGCCAACTTCGAGGTCGTAGATCTCATCCTCATGCGTGACCTCATGCTCGCGTCAACTAAATATCTCGTAGACTCGTCCTTTACAGGAAGGCAGCAAGACCAGCAACACCGAAGAGGAGGGCCGCGACGGGCGTAGCGTGAGGAGCGAGGCCCGAGGGAATGACGGATGAAGTCGTCGTCGGTGCGCTTGTTGATGCACTGCTGTGGGCGCTGCTGAAAGTAGACGAGGGGTGGATGGCGGAGGTGCTGAGGATTGACGAGGGTGCGACGGGGCTGACGTGGCTTGAAGAGTAGGCCGCTGAGGGCATTGAGGATGGGTAGATTGGGGGCATTACGGATGATGGGTGAATGGGAGGAATTATGCTTGATGGATAGATAGGGGGCATTACACTAGATGGGTACACTGGAGGAGCCACGCTCGAGGGGTAAACTGGGGGAATAATGGCGCTTGACGAGGGATATACAACCGGAGGCACAACTGCGCTGGAGGAAGGATGAATAACAGGAGGTACGACTGCACTCGACGAGGGATAGACGACTGGGGGTACAACCGCGCTCGAGGATGGGTAAATAACCGGAGGTACGATTGCGCTCGAAGAGGGATGGACGACAGGGGGTACAACCGCGCTCGAGGATGGGTAGACGACAGGCGGTACAATGACTGCACTTGAGGAAGGATAAACAACAGGGGGTACGATAACCGCACTCGAAGAGGGGTAGACGACCGGAGGTACTATAACCGCGCTTGACGAAGGATAGACAACGGGAGGAATTACGACTGTCGAGGGATGGACAACAGGAGGAACCACAACCGTGGAAGGATAGACAACGGATGTTTCCATCGTCGTGGGTACCACAACCGTGGATGGAGCAGCCGGGTAGCTGACGACAGTGGTGTGACTGTAGGTGACATAGATCGTGGGCTGGCTCGTCACAGTCTCGCCGATGGTGGCGTGCGATGTAACGGTCTGGTAGACTTGGGTAGCCTGAGTGATGGGGATGGTCTCGGTGACGGTGTGTTCCTCCGTGTTGTAGATCGTCGAAGTACCAGTCTCGGTTATGAAAATGGTCGAACCCTCCGAGACAGTCGCATATGTGACCTCCGGGCAAGTCACAGTCTCATAGACGGAGGTCTCAACGTGCTCCGTGACGGTGTACGAGGTGTAGACCGTGTCCGTGAGGAAGGTATGTACAGTGTTAGTGAAAGAAACAAACTCGGTCTCAGTCGTCGGGACTTCGGTAACGATCGTGGCTGTCGACGTCCATGTAAGAACGACGGTCTCTCCTCCGATCGTCTGGGTCTCTGTCACGGCACATAGTGAGGTCTGAGTCTCGTAGACGACCTCCCCTGTGGTCTCGGTAACCGGAGCAGCTGTCTCGGTCGCCACGAACGTGGTGTCTACGTAAGTGACAATGACACTCGTGGCAGTGTAGACCACAGTCTGGGTTTCACCGCCAACAGTAGTTGTTTCCTGTGTGGTTTGCAATTAGTTTTCTACGTAATGACTTAGGAATGGACCAGTGTTTCTCCTGATGAACGTAACACCCGGCATCGTGGATCCAGAACGATGAAGTGATGATAAGGGATACTACGTACCGTCACAGGGCAAGTAGTCGTGTAGGTGACCTCAACCTGGGTGGTCGTGCCAACAGTAGTATCAGGTGCTGTAACCGTAGCTTCTCCTCCGCAATATTCAGCTGCACATTCTGTGACCACAATGGTCGACGTGGTCATCACCGTCTCCACGTAGGTCCTTGAATATGTGAGTTGCAATTCTCTCTTGATAGTTGACAAGACAACTTACGATCCTTCCTCAGTCACAGTGTTATAGGTCGGGCAAGTCGTAACCGTGGTGTAGGTGGTCATGTAATCCGTCTCCGTAACGGGTGCCGGCGGCGGCGTAAAGGACGGAGGCGGTGGATAGTGATATCCGCCAGGCTCTCCAGCTATGGCTGCGGTAGCCAGCGCAAGAAGCGTGTAAAAGGCCTTCATGATTGCGGCAGTTCAAACAGACAGCGAACGTGAGGTGATGCTTAACGATGGTCCAAGTAACGCTAACGAACGTATTACTCGTTGAGCTGTTGACCAATTGACGAGAGTCTTGGATTCAGTCAGCCCGCGGATCATGGGGTCAGAATCAAGGAAAAGACTAGCATATGGAAAGGGCGGGAGGCAGACAGAGTTATATCCACGTTCAAGGCTGATGTCACAACGAAAATACAGTAGGAGGGGGGCTCCATGACGGAGCTCGATACTCTAGCGAAAGACTACATCCCTATCACCGCATCTGCCGGCACAGCTTGGGGAGTGGTAACGAGGACAGGGGCGGGGACTGGTTTCTCTTCTCATGCCTGCTCTATAGCGACAGAGAACATGGGTGGAGTGAAAATCAGGAGAGTGATACGAGGTTAGGCGTACAGAGCCCGGGAACAGATAGATGGGTACATGTTGGCGAGGGGCCAATGGATCAGCCAGCAAGTAATTTATTTTCTTGCTGGCACCTATGGGAAAGCTCCTGGGATATCGTTGAAGACGAAGAGAGGCTGGAATATCTCACAACCAGTGGCTTCAGAACTCGGGATCTCCCATACCATGAACACGGGCGGTCCAAGGCGTACCCACGTTACTTGGGCAACAGTGTATGTCAAGGCTGAAAGACAGTCTCCTCAGAGGTATGGTTCTGCACATGAGACCGTGTCCTTCCGCCATTCCCGCCGCTGGCTACAGCTCCAGCTCCATCGAGATAGCATTCAAGTGCCCGTGTCGGGCCACCTTACATACTGAGCCGTACTCGGTTGCATGACGACCGGGATGAGGCGTTGGCTTACAGACACGGTCTGACGAGCTGCTGTGTAACGGCCATCCCAGAGGTATGGAGGGACGAGCTGGGACCAGAGCAGCACCGAGGTCGAGAGCATCGAGCCATATCGAGCTGTTTGTTCCTCCTTGTGATTTACTATAGAGTGTCGAGCCTCGTGGTGTTGCTGCTGGCCAAGTCTTGGTCACCTTGACAACTATTTTCAGATTTCTCCGGCCATTGTGTTCCAGGGGCGTGCCGTTGGTGATGCCGCCCTTGTCATTGTTGTCGAAGTATGTTATGCATGCTGTCTGAGTATTGATATGTACATAATATGCGCTGTACGTATCCGTTGGAGGAGGTCGGGCGGAACTCATGCCCGCCGGAACCGGTCCTCTATCGTCGATGTCAAGCTCGATGGTGGTGGTGTGTTGATGTATGGTACTGTGTGTGCCTTCAGCTTGCCGGGCTTCTGTAACGTAACACTTATACGTAGACATGACAACCCGGTAGGGCTAGCCATACTCAGACGTCTCGTCCCGTACAGTATGCCGAATTATCAGTCCGTTTGCTTTTTTGCACTTGGCTCGTCCCTCATCGTATTCATGATCGTACGCGTAGTGATTCGTGGTCTTTCTTGGCCCATCATGGTCCGTAACCTGATCGACAAGGTAAGAGTGAGTATACTACCTAGTATTCCGTACGAGTCGGTAACAGATACTTGTAGCGCACAGCAGGGCTTTGTGGCATCATGGCATCATGCCCTTCCCGGGGGGTCCGAGTATGCCAGACACTGGACGGCATACACTTACTTGTTCTCAGCTCCCACGAAATTGTCGCGATCGACATTAATTCCAATAGCGTTGTGCAGTGTAATAAACACGATCCCTCCGATTCATTCGTCTAGATAAGGGCAGTTTCTGAAGCACCAATGAAGGGTCGCGGCCGTCGGTGACATGGTTGCACTGCAACCTACGATGAGCCCAACATACCGCGAAAATCTCGAGGGGCTTGCAGGAGGTACGGATTACAGATCTCCCGGCAGTTGGACCTATTCAGCGAGTCGAAGGATCAAAGGGTGCGGTCTGCATATCGTACGTAGTCTGACTTAACTGTTGCATGGGACGGTTGACCAGCCAAGAGTCGGAATAGATTGCTATGATGAATATTCCGCGTCAGTTGCATGATGTCGAAGGCGAGGAGCAACACAGTGGCTGGTTGAGGCCCGCGATGTGCAAACGAGCCCATCATATTTTTTGGGACTTGGCCAGCTGCCGCACAAAATCCGCCTCAATCAAAAAGTCCCGGCAAATTCCTGAGGCGCACATATATTCCGTACACAGCTCGGTAGAAAAATACGAGCTCTGCAGTAAAGGTCAACACGTCGGAGCTCTTCAATAAAAGTACGGAATACTCACTGATGCATCTCATACGATATATGTAACGCTGGACCAGGAGAATGGAGCAACTCCTAAGTAATTTGGACTTATAACAATCATAAATCTGGCACAGATCCGCGCCGATGTCTCGAGAAGACATTCCGTAGCAACCGTCCGTACGGAATCATAAGTCTCCCACCAGCAAGTAAGCCAGCAGGAAATGTTGACCACATACTACCACCTAGGCATCCATCTCGCCACCAAACTTTTGTGGTCAGCAGCCTAATAAGGCCCGTGACGCCGGATTGATCCGCGAGCCTCAGAGAATGTATGAGTCAAGGGATAGAAGCCGCATAGTACTTCTTTACAACAGCAAAACAGCCCCCATGATGATATATATCATCGGAAGAATATATTGAGATGGCTCTCGGGGTCAGAAAACAACGGTACGGTCTGGAAGAATAACGGCACTCTCACATTGTGACATTCGGACGAAAATGAGAGTAAAGTAAGACATGGGCTCGGTGTTAGGAAGTTGGATGCGTGTGTCGAAGTGCGATGCGAGCGAGACTTGGCTGTTTTTGAAGGTGACTTGGAGATTCCATCCAATGGGGATCCCTAGCCACATCAGATTGTTCCATGTGCGAAGTGTGTACGGGCGAGACACCGACATGAAGATAATAAGCAACCATACCTGGGCAGTGTTCTAGCCCTCGAGGAATCTTCCATCTTCTCGGCAACTGCACTCAGTTGCGCTCAGCTGCTTGTTCTCCAAGACTGTCTCGTGGGCGACCAGTGATGTTGACGATGAGTGAAATTAATTACTCCTCGACAACACCAACCGCTCACAAGTCGGCTTCCTTGGGAGTTTTGCAGCGTACTTGTGACTCCAACACAATGATATTTGACCACGTATAGGAGGTCGACGAGTCGAAGAATAAACAGGCCCAGCCCATGGAACAATTCAAGTCCCCGTTTATATTCCCCGCCTCCAACTTGAATCTCTGCGACCTCGGATCGATCCCAGGCTCTGAAGATCCAGGCACGATCCAAACCCTTCATATGAGTTTCTGCAGGCAGAGCAGCGGGCATGGTTAAGAAGCCTGGTTCTTTACACCTTGGTAGTCGGAAATCACCCGGTTATCAAGGGCAGGCAGGCCTCTTCTCCCGATGGTCATGTCCCAGTGCGTTTACCCTCTCTCAGTTCTCGTACAGAAATCTATCGTCGGTCAGCCTTGGTAGTCAAAGCTGTATCGTACAATCCAGCACCGATGAAAGATTACCGGTGGAGTCTGCGATGATCTTCTGGGTCTCTACTACGGAGCAGGCAGAGTTGTATCCAGTGCCACGTGCATTGGTGATTGGCCGCCGTCGAGCGCCATGTAGCTATCGTAGCTGCATAACCACGTCGCAAATCGTCTGATAATCAATCCCAGCAGGCTTACTGGAACATTCCACTGCATCGTGCTGTCGATTCTTTTTCGGACGAGACAAGGGTAATCTGGAGAGCTGCTGTCAGAGTGCAAGTTCTCATCGTTACGGTGGCTATATCTTGGTTTATCCGGTATTTTCATGATGCTGGGAAGCAAGCGTCGAAATATGTGCGTCCCAACTCTGAGATCATATGGCCTGCCATTGAGATATGGCATCTCAACTCATTTCGGGCCAGCCTCTACTCCGTAGACATCCTGCAAGAGTGTGTGCGATACCAACCGCCCACTGCGTCCTGAAGAGCAGTCTTTTGGACGGATGCTGGCCTGTTCAAGGCGCTGCTCTCCCTGTGCCCTCTCTATTCCTTGCCCTCTTCACGAAACTGTGCGACACACCACTCGGCGTCTGCGAGGATAGAGAAAGATTTGCTCGTAGCAGTAATACTTGTAATCTGGGGAAGACACTCATCAGTTGGACGACTCGGCTTGACGTCGAGTCTCTTCGAGAAAGATGTGTCCCTCCGTTTGCAAGGGGGCCAGCAACTCGTTACGAGTGAATATTGGTTTCACATTGTGGAATGAATGCAGTTAAGAAAAGGCCAAACGCGTCAGAAACGCCAGACAATTGCCATGTCGCGTCTGGTCTGATATACGGCAGGGTCCTCATGATATGAAACCGTCGCATTGTTCCTTGACGATTGTGCATTGACCAAGAATCTTGCTGGTCGAGAAAGAGGGGTTTTAGCTCTGGGTGGCAGACCAGCAAGGTGGAAGGCAAGGCAGGTACCCGATACCTACCTCATCTGGTAGGTAGGTATTCCTGGCCGTCAACCGAGGTCGTGGAGGAGTCGGGGCGGGGAGTGCATGCGAGCACGCTAAAAGCTGGCAGAGATAGGGAGAGATAACTGTGCAACCCCAGATCACCGACGAAGCACGGGGAAGTGAATTTAATGGGCGGTCCACCTCTTAACCGGCGTGCCGAGGTAAGTAACCTAACCCGTAAGTATTTCGTACATCGCACATCATTGATTGATCACTTGAACCTGGAATGGTGGAAGGTACGCACTTACATAAGGTGAGCATTGAGTTCTACGAGTACTTGCCATGGAAGTCACGACATTACCCGGCCAGCCTGTACGGACTACTTCTGAGAAATAACAAGGAGCATTACAAACAAAGAAAACAATCACGGATGAGCGACTCCTATTTGCTCACTCCCGTCCTTCGTTTGCAAGACCGCTTTTGCGAGATTTAATGCGTGTGACTTACGTGTTTACTCACGCCTGTTGTCGACTTATCCCTCTTGATAAAAACAGCGGTGTTGTCTCAGTGTTAGCACGTCTAACTCATTGTCCCTACGAGTTGGTTTTCAGCTGGCCTCGAATCGTACTGACAACGCTCACTCGCTCGCTCGCACTCTTCCCGGACCCGTGCTAATCCCGATTCTTGTTCCTCGAGACTCCAGAAGTCTAGCCCTCGTCAAACTCAACAACTTAAGAGCAGACCTTCAAAACCTAAGCCAATTCAGGAATCTTTCCTTCTTTTGCATCATTATTATCGTCGTCGTTATCATTATCATCATCGCCGTCTCTCTATAATTGAATAGCACCATCGAGTATATATAAAAGTAAATAAATAAACAAACAAACAAAGGCATCCACCATGGAAGAATCCAGCATGACATTGACCGAAACCACCGCGGAGCTCACACAGCTCCCTCCGACACCCGAAGACGCAGTCGAAGCCCCGGAAATCCCAGACCAGGTCCCCGAGACCAAATCCTCCGCCCTCCACAAACTCCTCGGCGACACTCCATCCAATGTCGACTCCTTCCTCGCCCATCTGCAGCGCTGCCTGTCCACGCCCTCGGGCATCGACACGGTTCTGCTCTTCGTCTGCTACTCCACCCGCCTGAGCTCCGCCGTCCTCACAAGCCTCGTCCAGCCCGCCCTGCACCGCAGCGCAAAGCGTCTCATCGCCCTCGCCAGCGCCCTCCCACCCGCCGCCACCCTCCTCATCACCACCAAGACCCTCCCATCCAACGGCGTCGCCCTCATCCTCGAGCTTGCAAAGCGCCTCAAAGCCGTGAGCGCCATCGCGAGCGAAGCGCGCACCATCACGCGCCTCTGGGGCCTGCTGGGCATGTACTTCTGGGCACGCCGTCTCGTGCACAAGGCGCGCTCCGACAAAAAAGAGCAGCAGGACGACAAATTCGAGACGAGCCTGGCCTGGTCGCAGCTCATCGCCTGCGTCATCTTCCAGGCGCTCGAGAACGGCGCCTACCTCACCTCCAAGGGCGTGCTGGCCTGGAAACCCTCGACAACGGCTAAGGCGGCGCGCTGGAGCGCCCGCTTCTGGGGTTCTTTCATTGGATTAGAGCTCATCCGGCTGGTCTACGAGCACTCGAAGCGCGGCCGTCGCACGCGCGCTGAGAAGTTCGCCAATGGCAAGACCGTTGCCGTCTTTGAGCGGGAGGAGCGCGAGTGGAGCGAGAACTGGCGTAGAAGTGTCGTCAGGAACCTCGCTTGGGCGCCATTGACGCTTCACTGGAGTCTGGAGAAGGGCCTCATCCCTGAGATGGCGGTCGGTGCGCTCGCTTGTATTCCCAGTGTCGTGCAGATCCGGCAATTGTGGCGTAGCACGGCCGAGTAAAGGGAGATATATGCGAAGAAGAGAGAAGCCATCTGATATCCACCTATGTGTAGCCGAACCGGCTTTATATAGGTAGGAAGGACGAGGTGGAGCACAGTAATCCGTAAGAGGGCGCTTGTGCTTACTACATCCAAGTCCACGATCCCAGGAACGATCTAGATATCATGAGAAGAGAAGAGAAGAGCAGAGAAGAAGACAATCTTTTTCTATGTATATATGTACGTACGGTCGAGTAGGGACTACGACCGTAGTGGGGTGGAAAAAGGAACGATAGAAAGATACGAAGAGCAATGGACTCATGAAACATCACGTGCATCACTTTCAATGCCTTTACTGACGATCCGTGCACAGATGCATTGACCTGAAATCGCTATCCAACGGTGATTCGAACCTTTCAATTGAACAAAACCAATGGGTCATTCTACGCAAGTTTGAAGGTGAGTGAGTGCCTGTCTTGATTCATAATCTAGTCTCATGACCGTTGAGCTCGTGCTCTCATGCGACTTGCCCCCTTTTTCCAAAACGAATACATGTTGGTATCTTTCCCCTTAATCCAATAACGCCATTGCTATGGTCAAGCAGACTTCAATGAAAGCAAGAGCTCTTCGTATCCCTCATCATTGTCCACTCGGGCTCATGGTTTCCAAAACACCTATCTCTTCCTCACGAAACCATCAGGGTTACCAACTAAACCATCAGGAACACAAATAGAACCACCTGGACAGCGACCAAGGTGCTGATACCAGCTGATAATGTCTGCCCCGAACTACCATAATAAACTGGATCAAACGGGCTTCCACCTCCCGTTGAACCATGTAGTCCTGATCCATGGTGACTGTCACTCGTCTTCGTAGGTGTAGGGCTGCTCGTCGGTGACATGAGTGACGGATCTAACGTCTCCGTTGATGTAGCAGTGACAATTGGCATGTCAGTCTCACTCGGTATTATTGTTGGGATATCCATACTAGTGGATATCGATGGCGGTATATCGGGTAAGCCCTCCGTCGTCGTCGTAAGAATCGAGGATGAAGGCTCTTGCGTTTCACTGGGCGTTGTAAAGGTTGTTGGAGTTGGCGTCACAGTCAAGGTTATCAAGGTCGCAAGAAAATGCGGACACAGCGCATCAAGGAGCCGGCCTTGTAATGTCAGTCCCAGAAGAGACTCGGGATCAACTGTAACACCCCTGCAGGCTGTTATTACGTCTACTTGGTTTTGGACAACTCCATTTGCACACGATGTTGAGCACTGAGTCCCGTCCTGGAAGTCGCTGCGCGCACAGCCGAATATGGTGCTGCCATAAGCACCAAGACACGATATCGAAGGAACGTCAGATATCGAGATAGCCTGGAAGTCTTGCAGTGAAACTGCCAAGGATGATGAAGCAAACGCCAGCACTTGGGCAAGCTGTACAAGCCTTTGTTGCGATTGACGAAAACCTCGCATTTTCGATCAAAGTTGCTTCTGTGATGTGAATGATAAACTGGGTGTATTTGCGAGTTGACAACTCTTCGTACGCTGAATATGAGGAAAGTTGTAAGGCGGTTTTACAACTCGTAAGTTATGAGCGGGATCAATGACTCAATGAATGCGTCGGAACGATGGCGAGTGATGTTTGCACATGAGCAATCCCTCGAACCTAAGCCGTGTCGAATTAAGGAGATCAAGTCCTAGTGATTCAAAGGTGCGTGGTATGTCGATCGTCGAATTATCGTGACAATTAAACGTAACAGGTGACTCCAATGTAGTGGGTAGTGCAGGGCAAACGGAAGCTCGAATCGCTGTTGTCGATGTGATTATGCAATCGTGCGTAGTTCTGTCTCTGGGACTCAGATACCGTTGTCTCGGGTCTTATGTACGTAGCAATAATGCCGCCGATCGATACGGAGAGGTAGAAGAATGGTTTCCCACAGGTGTATCTAGTGGATGAGTGTCCAAGAAGGAATCGAACTGAGCGACGCAAGTTGAACGGCGATGGTCTAAGCTAGACAATAGATGATCAACTGAATCTCAAGTTGTTGTTCAGAGGAAGCTGAACTGCGACGAAGAGTGATAAGTGGAAAAGAGGGAGGACCAAGAGGGAGAGAAGGAGGGAAGGAGGAAGACGCAGATGCAGATGCAGATGCAGACGAAGCTGAAGCTGGAGGTTCAACTCGTGTGCAGATATTATATCCAGATAAGAAGCGATGATAGCTGCTTCCAGATAATGCCTACCTGCCTGAACATGCAAGTGCTCCTCGCTTAGACGTTTCCAGCATGAAATCGTTTCTTCTTTTTATTCGTACCTACCTCTTTTCTGCGGACGAATGAGTTGTACAAGGATACCTACCAGTAATCACTCGACGGGCAGATGCAAAACCGACTCCGAACATGGAAGTGACAATTCGAGCACGTGTGGTTGCACGTCTCCGTGTCTTAAATCTCACCGTCTCCTGCATTGTTGCGATACCAACAAAGATTGGCAAGATCAGCCTCACAAAGCGGTTATAAAGGATTCAATGCTCCTTGAAGAAGTAGTAGAAGAACAAAAGATGATCTGTAAGAAGGCATCGACAATCTGTATGTAATTCTAAGCGCGCGTGTTTGTTGAAGAGACGGAAGCGAGAACCGAAACGGCTTCCGTGTTTTACAGCGGGTAGTCCCTACCCAGGCCGTGAACTTCTGATTGGTTGAAGCCCCTGTAGCGCGAATGCACGATGAGCTCATAGTCGACGGATAGGCACGCGAAGTGGATCGCACTTGGCTGGGTGGACTTGGGAACTTGCAGGTGGGGCATTGGGCGCTTGCAATGGGCGTCCAGACTTGAACCCTCGTCAGTCTCGCCCCTCCCTCACACAATGAGATCTGGGTTCAACTTGCAAGCGCTTGTGGCTGGAATGCTTCAACTCCTGTAGACTCTTTCGTGATACGCATTCACCCGTCTGATCACTTCATACAAATGCGCAAAGCATAAGCAGAAACTCTGTACAGAATATACAAGTAAGACCGCTGTGTTCTCGTTCGTGTATCTAAAGTCTTACCTTCCATCTTTGGAGCTGCAAATAAGCAACGTGAGTCATTACTCCAACGAGTTTTGCGACGCCAAGGATGACTTCAGGCTTCATCACGATGATTCAGAATGATCGAAGTTCAATGCGATCCTTTTGGTGGACAACAGGAGCAAAATGAACAAGATAAATACGATGATGAAGCACTCGATGTGCTTGGAGTTGAGATTATTTGATACTAACATCACACTCATCATCGCGCAAGTTCCTGAACACATTGGTAATAATTCAAGATCACAGCATTGAACCAGGCTACTTATCTTTTCGTGAACACCATGGACTCCGCGGCTCGGGAAAAGATCAGATCAAAGGTCCTCGAGGATCTTGAGCAGACTCCCTTTGCAGCCTCATCTTTACATGTGCTCTCAGGAGGCACAGCCAACTTCATCTACCATGCCACTCTCAAGACACCTCTTCCCGACGGCACAAAGGACGTTCTCGTCAAGCACGGTGAAGGCTATGTTGCGAACTCGCCCGGCATGAAGCTGTCGCTTGCTCGCTGTGTAAGGCATTAACATCAATGATTAGGACTTACAGTACTCTAGACTGACCAGACATCACTCTTTAAGGTCATTGAAAAGGAATGTCTCGTGGCATTGTCCGACTTCCACATCGAGGGGAAGACAGAGCTGCCAGGCAACATCAACTTCACCATGAGAACGCCCAAGTTCTACTATTTCGATGAGCAGAACAACATTCAAGTCCAAGAGATGCTGATGAAAGGCAAGGATCTCAAATCCTACGCCCTCCACACTTACCCTTCAAACACCCCGGAAACGCTGCGCCCCCAATGCCTCCAGCTCGGTCGCGCTCTCGGCAAATGGCTGCGGAACTTTCACAACTGGGGATTCAACCAGACGGGCTTTCGCGAGACACTGACCAAGAACGAAGAGATGCAGCGGTTGAAGCACATGATCAACTTCTCGTGGCTCGTTGATCGCGTCGCGCAATTCCCGTCTATTCTAAGCGAGGAGAAGCATGTCTTTGAGGAAATCAAAGATATGGCCGCCAAGGAACTCGAAAATACGAGTAAACTGCAAGTCATACACGGCGACTTGTGGACCGGGAAGTACGTTTCAACCGCAATCAAGCTCAACCTTTGAGGAGAGGATCTTCCGTATCGTTATTAACACACCGCAAGCGTCCTGCTACCTAATGAACCCATCCAGGAAGGGACCGACGTTACCATGTTCGTTATCGACTGGGAAATGTCACAGTTAGGCATGCCGAACCTAGACCTGGGTCAGATGATTGCTGAGCTCTACGAGATGAAGCTTTACAAAGATATCACTGCCGGGCTATGGATGGTGCAGGGATTCACGGAGGGCTACGGCCCCGTCAGCGACGAGTTCGCTTTCCGCACGGCGATTCAAACCGGGGTGCACCTTGTGTGCTTTGGTACATCAGTTCCGGGCTGGGGAACCCCGGAACAGGTGGAAATGGTCGCTCGGGTCGGAAGGGACATTATAGTCCATGCATGGAAGAAAGATCGTGAGTGGTTCCGGGGTGGCGACTTGGACTGTTTGTTTCAGTCGAATGAATGAATGATTGATGTGATTTAGATATTGAAGGATGGATATTGTCAAGTTCATTTAGAAATATTCATACTCCCAGGCTATCTTATGTGGCCAGTGGGTGTTGAGTTGTAGGGAAGAATATATTATTTCGTAGATAATGATGATTCCGCTCAGTTGGCATGACCTACCCGGGAGCACTTTAGGGGGGCTATTTAGGACATCTCCATCTCTCTCTCACTCAAAAAAATTTCCCCACATCATCAAAAAGGTTGAGTCAACCAACCAACTTACAACAATTGCAACTCTTTCAAGGAACATCATATTTTACTTGAGGCATAAACGAGAAACCCATTATTCATCGGAAATTTGAACACATTCACAAAAGCTACAAATTTCCGGGAGGCTTGTTAGAAAAGTCCTCACTCATCATGGCCGCGGAGGCGAAATCATCGCCATGCGTGCGATGCAAAGAGAATGAAGGCACCCTAGACCTGCGCTCCGACTACGTATGCCAGTATGTAACTCCCTGCTCTCCGTTCATCCCACCTCACTAACCTCACACAGATCATGTTTCACGACCTACATTGCCAGCAAAGCGATCAAGCGCCTCGAGGTCTTGCAGCGCGAGACGCGCGGGACAAAGCTCCCCTCGCAACCACAGCGCTACCTCCTCGCGCTTTCGCGCGGGCCAACGTCGACGGCCCTTTTGCATATTCTCAGCGAGAACATGCGGCGCCAGCGCGAGAAGAATCAAAGGCCGAAGTATGAGGTCGTTGCTGTTTTTGTCGATGTCGATGTCGATGTCGAGGACCCGACATCTGGGATGGAGCGACTGGAGCTAGGAGGAGACTCCTTCGCGCCGCATTTCCCCGAGATAGAGATCCGGACGGTACCGTTGTCGAGTATTCTTTCATCGACTCGGGTTGACTGGTTCTCCCTCCCGACAATGGATGAGGGCTTATCGCCCTCGCAGCGCCTCACGGCATTACTCACGGCTCTGCCGACGCCGAGCGCGCGCGCAGACGTGACGCGCCTGCTGACGCGGCACGCGCTTTTCGCAGCGGCAGAGACGGAAAGATGCCCCGTCGTCTTACTGGGGTACAACACGACGGCGCTGGCGGAGCTCACGCTTAGTGAGACGGCGAAGGGGAGGGGGTTTGGAATTCCGTGGTTGGTGAATGATGGGGCGTTTCCTTTGCCTCGGTCCCTCGATTCCAGTTCCCCCATAAACTCAACTTCCTCTACGGGTACAAACACCCCAACAAGTGGAAACGCAAACGAAACAAACGTCTACATCTACAGCCCCCTCCGCGAGATCTTCCGCAAAGAAATCCTCACCTACCTCACCCTCACCGAATCCGCCGCCGGTCCCCTGAGCACGTTGTTCCCAGCGGAAGTACTACAGCCCCCAACGGCCGCCGGCGCAGTCGTCTCGCATCGCGATCTGAGTCTCGACGAGGTCGTTGCGCGGTACTTTGTCGATGTGGAGGCGTCGTATCCGAGTGTCGTTGCGAATGTGGTGCGGACGACGGGCAAGTTGAATCGGACGGCGCATACCCATGCGAATGGGGATAAAGGGGAGCGGAAGTGTGGACTTTGTGGGATTGGCTTGGATCCCTCGGGTGACAGGCGCTGGAAGGGCGAGATTGGGGAGACGAATGTGGCGATTTTGGGTGTTGCGGAGGGGGATGCTGTGAGAGAAAGTCGGCTTTGCTATGGGTGTGAGAGGTCTGTGAAGGGATAAAGAGAGAATATTGTCTATAGAGTGAAAATAAGAAGTTATAGATGTCACGACACACCTACATTTATCTGTTTGTTGTGATAGTGCTAGTAGGACGTAGAGGAAAGTAAGGGACAAAGGTGTATGCAAATGTTTATTCGTTATGTACAGGTGGGATTATCCTGTCGCTCGCCTTGTGAATCTATCTATTATATACAGCGTCTTTCTTTTCCAGGGTTAACAGTTTTGAATCCGTCCGTCTATGTTATCCGGTTTTTCACTACCCTTCAAATGGATCACTCCTCCGTCTATATATCTAGCGCGAGTACCCCCAAAGTACGTAATTAGAACAGCAAGCCTGCCGGCAGGATTCGAAAATAGGTAGGTATCTATCAGTCAATCATGAAGGATATCCTGGGCCAGAGTGGCCTCGGATCTCAAGCAGCGCCGTCTAATACCAGTGACGTAGCATGTCTATCGTCACGCATAGTTTTGGTTGAGCCATTTGCTATGCGGAATTCCATTTTCCTTTCTTCCATTTGTTTTGTCTTGTCTTTTGGACTTGAATCATGGATTGGTCGATTGTAAATCACAAACCAGAACAAAGATTTAGGCTGTGCCAAACTCGGGGGCAGGCAATATCTTTTGCTCGATCTTCCGGACGAGCTTGTTGGTCTGCTCAGCCAGACTGAGTGTCAAAATGGTGTGAGGCAGGATACGGGCGAGATGGGGTAGGAAGCCCTTGTAGATGGCAAGGAAACCCTCGGTGCGGATCGTCTTGCCCAGGCAGTCGAAGACGCCCTTGTAGAGGTTGCCGTGCTGGTTGTAGAGACGGGACATGATAGTGTCTATGTGATTTCATACAACTTGTCAGCAATCAGATTCACGATAGACTTCCATGCTTCAGTCTCGATCACGTCGAACGTCAAGAAGCATGAACGTTACAAAGATATGTAGTGGAACGGAAGAAGCTCACCTGGTGGGTGCATGAAGCAGCAGACGACGAAACCTGATGCGGTACTACTCGCCAAATGTAGTGGCGCACCCTCTTCCATTCCCACGTGCTTCTTGAGCGTTCTCTTAGCCAAGAAGTATGTGGGCAGTTGTACAGAGCTACCGAAACCAGTGCGGATCATCGCCGCACTGACGCCTCTGTACAGACCGCGCACACCCTCAGCCTTGTGGATCTGGCGCAAACCGTCGACGGCGTTGCGGTACTCGTGTTGGGTGCCGACGGGCAGGAAGGGAGAGTAGCTCTGTAGACGGGTCTTGACGAGGAAGAAGGGGGAGCCCGCAACAGCGCCGATGACACCGGATGCGGCGCCACAGAACATGTTGATACCGAGGTTCTGCTTGGCACCGTCGTTCAGAAGCAGGGACGCAAGCCCGTGGCGCATGGGCTCGTAGAAACCGAGTCGGCATCCGTTCAGTAGAATCTGGTATGCGTAGGCGCAACCCAAACCCCTGTAGATTCCGCGCACGCCTTCATTCCGGATGATTACACTAACGCCGTGCAAGGGGCCCTTGTAGTGGTGAGGTTGGTGACCCTTCGATTGGAGTTCGCCCTGCAACTGCATTCTGTTGCGCCATGACGGCCGCGTCAGCTCAGTTCCAATGATGTCCCGGGCAACGTATCTTCCACTCTTCGGGTTGCTCGGATTTGGAGGGCAAGCTTGCATACCGAATCTTGACGGTTTCGAAGGGGTGGGTAGCCGTTACGGCACCGCAGGCGGCAATGCCACCGGCTATGAAGGCTCTGGATGGCCCAAGTTAGCGAGACGAGGATTTCACAACTCAGCATGATCCGGGTCGCCTTACCCAGTGGTCGTCGACATGGCGCCACGTAGTGCACAGTCGCACGCTGATTGTTCTACTCTTCTAGACCCGTCTGATAATAGGTCGATCACAACGAGAGAAGAAGCACAATCGAAGATGTGAAACAGTCGAAGTTACTGAATTAATACAGGTAAGCGTCAGAAATCAAAACGGCCTGAAGCGAACTGATTTGACGGGCGACGACGGGGATTCGGAGGTCAGACCTGGCGCAGCGTCAGTGCCGCATTCTGGTCAATCAAGTAGGAAATAACAATAAAAACAGTAGTAATTGTAAGAAGAGAAGGACGTGCAAAAAGACTCACACTAAAGAATATTAAATAAGAGGGGAGAGAGTAGAGGGTGCGAGAAGAAGAGGACGAAGGAGGACGGAAAGCTAGGAGCTGGGACTTGGGATAGGTAGATGAACGAGTTACGATTCACGACGCACTTTAGACGCTTTAGACGGTTTAGATAGCGTGTCCGTAGCGTAGCGCATGCTAGACCGGCCCAACCATGCCTCCGAGATCGGCAGGAGCCAGCCTCACCCGAATCTCGGTCTCCGGGTAACTTCAAGCCCTACGGATTACATGATCATGATGAAACACGGAATACATCATCGCGGATTATGCACCCATATTACCTACCTAGGTACGGATTATGGCGGTATTTAAAAGGTACGGATTATACGCGAGAGACACCGTCGCGCGAGAGTACATGCTTGATGCACGAGATGTCCTGTTAAGAAGAAGAAGAAGACAGGTTAAAGAAGACTCAAAGTCAAGCCAGACCTAGCAAGCAAGCTAGGTATTGCTTCCAGATGAGATTGAGATACGACTAGCTCGTGCAATCATCTTTGGCGAAAAGTGCTCGTCATGTCTACCTATATATCGTCTAGGACCATGGGTGAAGGCTTGAAGAATGTCATGATCATGCTTTTCCTTTCCTCCTCGCCAAAGATTCCTTATGTACGGATTCCACCGCCAGCTTGACAGCCCAAGCACCGAAGGAAAAGCAATATTAATTGGTTCGCCAGTGCACGCCCCGTTCCCCGTACTTCCACGAACACGGCTGCCACTCCTGAACCCTCAACACCCCCCAATATAATTATAGTGCGAAAACTCATAGTCGTCTCGTAACAGCGGTCGTATACATTTCCCTACAAGCCAGCAAACAAGCAAGCTGGCTTGCCCGTTTCGCCAACAACCCTCAAAACACCCGGCCCAGAATAGGCCATGCAAATCATATCGCCTGCTGAAGCGCCCAAATTAGACAAATCAAGTGGGCATCAGCCCAGGTCTATATTGGATTGGAGGTTCCTCGTGCCGCTGCGTTCAGACTTCCCATGCCACTTCTTCTGGCATTCTCTTGAGAGACGCGTGCTGGATTTCCATCGAACACCCATGGACCGGCATCATTTCTTGGCGTGATTAGTCCTTCATGTGCATTCGCAGTGGACGATGATGATCGCTGTTGAGGTGAAACGGGTATGTTGACGGGATCAGAGGCTGTATGTCTCGAAGGACCTGCCTGCGACGTTGATGGGGCGGCAGCTGCTGGCTGTGAGGTTCCAAGCTGTACGGTGTTATCGCCCAGTTCAGGTTCATCAGACTGGCCACGCATGGTTCCATTAGACGCCAAAGTCGGCGCGGCGAATTCGTTGACCTCTGCGCTGGACTCGTTCTCTGGCTTCTCTTCAACACCGTCCTCAGGAAGTTGCAGCCACTCCTCAGGCGGGTCGTCGACTTCAGCATCGAGATCAGCAGTGGCCCGGCAGTTGGGGCACATGAAAATGGGCGAAGAGGGTCCCTGTAGCATTTCGCGAATGCATTTGTAATGCCACGTATGGGAACACGGGGCAACAAAAAGCGACTGGCATGGCTAAAAAGATACTAGTCAGTCAAGTCACAATGACACCGCGATAGTCGCATTTGCTGGAGACATTACCGCAATCGCATTCAGGCAGATCGAACAATCCTGAGTATGGGCCGATGACGTAGATGCACCCGTCGAAGTCAAATCTCGCAGGCGTTTGTGAGTCGCCATACTATCATCGAGTCAGTATCAAGCTCGCATCGAGTCACCGACGAATGATAGCATCAGATAACCATATATATATATATATATATATATAATTTTTGGGGTGAATACGCCGATGCCTGGGGGGAAATGCGGATTTCAAGAGTACTTACTTGAAGGTGTTGGGCTTTGATTGCCAGCCCCTATTCAACTCGACACGCATCTTGACACAGCGGTAAATCATCTCCTCGCCGCCCTTGAAATCAATTCCCAGCTGCACAATGTCACCGTCATTGACCGGATAGGGCTTCGATTCGGTGCCGGGTGCGCTCAGACGGATATGGTTGAGAAAGGTGCCCGACGAACTCTTGACATCCTTGACGTACCACTTTCCCTTCTCGTACCAGAATTCACAGTGCCGTCGGCTCACGACTTTACTTTTGAAGCCCACTGGCGCGGCGGACGGCGTATTGATAGGAACGGGCGCATTGTTCTCGCGTTCGGAATAACGGCCAACTTTGATAGTTTCCTTGCCAGTGGGCAGGGTGCGGGCGACTGGCGTAAACGATAAAGATGGACGAGAAGCACGCGCATCGTAAAAGGCCGACATGCGGATAGACGGGAGTGAATCGTTGGGAGACATCTCGTCAACAGTTTCTAGAGTCGCTGAACGCGATCTTGTCGTGCCCGCATTGACTGCAGACGATTCTGGTACCCGCTCGGGCTCGGGTGCGGGCTGGGCCGCGTGTTCAGGTTCCGTCTCGTGTACAGGTTCGGGTTCAGACTGAGGCTCAGGCTCAGGCCCTGAAAGTACAGACCTCTCTTGCAATAGTGCGTCGGCAGCGGCCTCAGAGTATCGAGTGCTGAAACGGTGACTATTCCCTGGTAGTGTTGAGCTCGGGTAGCTGCTACGGCCGGCCCATGTACTGGAATCGGTGGGCGGTGCAATTGCGGTGTCGAAACTTATGGGAAGGGGATCTGCGAGGACTGCTGTGTGGCTGTTGAAGTTGAGGGCATCCGCAACCGTGGCGGCAAAGGCCGACTCTTCAGGGCTGGCGTCGTGAGATGAACGGACGGTGGAGCGGGCACGAGCGAGCGTATTCCCACGGACCGAAGAGGTTCGGAAGATGGCGCCGTGGATGCTGTGGCGGTTCAGATGACGAGGGGTTTCAGATCTACGGGACGAAAAGAGTGATTTCGGAGCGTTGCTGAAGAGATTTATGATGCCGCTCAGGCGTCTTCGAGTGGATGACGTTGGTTGCGAGGGAGTGGAGGGCCGGGGAGGAACACGCTCGAAAAGAGCGGGTGATGGTGCGACTGTGGGTTGGGACAACATTTTATCGAGCAGGTGCAGTGCAGGTGGTACCCTAACAATGAGGTCGGCTCGGGGCTGTTAGGCGGCTATTGGCTCTATATATCAGGAATTTCAAGGCGTTAAATGGCGGGGTTGGAGTGCCGTGACCACTAACCACTACCCGCTAGGGGTGCCCTACAGACCTAAGCTACAGGGAGTGAACCCCGCTCAGTGACAGGATCAGGTACGCCGGGGGGCTAGATCTCCCTAGTCCAGTTGCCGCTGCAGCAGGTGCCGTCGGGTGGTGGTGTTGGTCCGAACCTCGATAATAGAGCAATAATAAGAGATCCGAGTTCTCAAAGAACAACAATCCCTAGAGAGCTAACGACACCGCCGAGATGAGGTTAAATGCACACAAGGTGGTAGATAATGGGTATAATAAGCAGCAGAAGAAAAAAGAAGAGAAGAAGGGATAAGAGTTGCACAAAGAAAAATGGACGGATGAATGAATAATGGAGGAGTGAATCCGTGAATCAGGGAATGGGTGGTGGAAGGAGATATCCGGACAGAGCCTCGAGGTGGAAAGATGTACGATCTCCTCAATGACTAAAGATTGGCCGTTGCGCAGCTGTTATAGGCAAGTAGACTGACAAAACAGTACGCGCCTACACACCATCAGATCCAGGCATATTAACTGCATGCAAGTTTCATGTGTCGTTGCAGAAGGCAAGGCAAGGCGTAAGACGGGTTGACAGATGTGTCAAGGCGTGGTGGTACCGGACGTGCTCAGTTAAGGAGGTTCACAAGAGGTCACAGAGCCAGAGATCGAGGAGGAGATCAACCAGAACAGATGTATGCAAGAGAGGAGGAGAAAGAAAGAGACAAGACGAGAAAAGATAAGAAAAGAGAGGGAGAAAAAATTAGAGCAAATCGAATACCAAGAAATCCTGCCAAAGGAAGAGACAGCAGCTGAAGCAGAGCAGGCGGGTTGATCTGTCTTACATGCTAAGGTAGGAGGTACGATTACCAAGGTCTAGGTACAATTAGAGAGAGGTTAGGGCCGTATTGATCCGTAGTGGTTGTACTTGGACTCCCTAATGCCCGTCGCCCAATCCTCGGTAGCGCTACCTATCTCGAGGTCCCCTGCTAGTGTACTGCTACCTCTCCTCCTGCTTCGAGGTACCTACATATATAGCGTGCAAGGGCACATGTATAATGTAGGTACACATGTAGGTACGGGACAGAAGAGCAGCAACTAGCCCGGTTCGAACACCTACTCGTACATACTTGCGTCGATTTATTACTGCCGACGGAATACGGGAGGCAATAAGTAATCGATGGAGATTGTAGGTATGTAATCCGTACGGATCCACGGCTTCGAGGCTCTAGGCTCGGGGTTGAGTTGTGAACTCGTGCTGACTTACAAATTCCGAGAGAGGCGGGAGTCTTATTTATAAGGGCCAGTTCGACAGAAGCAATTTCCCGACAAAAATCGGGTCAAAGTACCGCCAAGGCGCGAATATGACGTGCT